>JAOTOM010004871.1:0-267500 GCA_034440615.1 Ashinkailepas kermadecensis
GCAGAATCTTGGCGTCGGCAGAACACGTCTGCAGCGTCGGCGGCAAGCAAGCAGTGGTGGGCGGCGGCAGGCTGCAGGCGGCGGCAGGCGGCGTCGGCAGAACACGTCTGCAGCGGCGGCGGCAAGCAAGCAGTGGTGGGCGGCGGCAGGCTGCAGGCGGCGGCAGGCGGCGTCGGCAGAACACGTCTGTAGCGGCGGCGGCAAGCGAAGCAGTGGTGGGCGGCGGCAGGCTGCAGGCGGCGGCAGGCGGCGTCCGGCTGAAACGTCTGTAGCGGCGGCGGCAAGCAAGCAGTGGTGGGCGGCGGCGGGCTGGGCGACGGCAGGCGGGCGTCGGCAGAGCTGCGTCTGTAGCGGCGGCGGCAAGCAAGCAGTGGTGGGCGGCGGCAGGCTGCAGGCGGCGGCAAGCGGCGTCGGCAGAACACGTCTGTAGCGGCGGCGGCAAGCAAGCAGTGGTGGGCGGCGGCGGGCTACAGGCGGCGGCAGGTGGAGTCGGCAGAACACGTCTGTAGCGGCGGCGGCAAGCAGCGGCGGGCGGCGTCGGCAGAACACGTCTGCAGCGGCGGCGGCAAGCAAGCAGTGGTGGGCGGCGGCGGGCTACAGGCGGCGGCAGGTGGAGTCGGCAGAACACGTCTGTAGCGGCGGCGGCAAGCGGTGGCGACGGCAGGCTGCAGGCGACGACAGGCGGAGTCGGCAGAACACGTCTGCAGCGTCGGCGGCAAGCGGTGGCGACGGCAGGCTGCAGGCGACGACAGGCGGAGTCGGCAGAACACGTCTGCAGCGTCGGCGGCAAGCAGCGGCGGCGGCGGGCGGCGGGTGGATCGTGGCAGCGACAGGGGACAGCGGACGGCGGCAAACTGGCGTCACGCTTCATTCTGCCAGCTAATGTGATGACGGCATATTTCCAATGCGTCATAAACGTACCGATTGTTTGCTTACTGCGCCATAAATGATCCAATGCGGTGCTGATTGACCTCAGGCGGTATTACTCAGGGTAGGAGATAGCGTAGATTCCTGGGTAATACGTATACTTCATTATGCATTTGGCTCTGCGCATTGAAACCACTCCACCCTTGCGTGACCTCAGATAAGTGTACGCCGGTGGCCCTAAGTGTTAAGGCGTAGCCTGGTTGATGGATGAGAGAGGTGGAAGTAGAACGGTGTCCCCAATATAATGCAATTAATCACCAAATTATGAAAATTGATCTGTGGTGTATTCCTCTGGTCTGTTGACTCAAATATTCGGTGCACCACTGAGCACTCAGCGAGCTTGGCGACACGAGACCTTGATAGTAGACGTTGTTTATAAAAAAATAATTTGTAAGGATCGCCAATTGAGATGTTCTAAATTCGACGAGGTTTTCGTTTTCGGGGGTGTATGAGGGAGGGGTCAGCTCAGTGGCTCAGCTGCATCACCGAAATTCAGTGTGAGCTCCCACAAACATTTTGAGACACATATAAACCACTGATTAAACGACATAAAAATCCACATTTCATAATATTGATGCGCCACGACGAACAGAAACAGAGATGACGCTTGCGGGTTGGTCGTGCCGAACATGTAGGGAGAAGCAAGTCATTAGATACGGTGAATCGATGTTACCCGAGAAGATGTTGCGTATGAACAGAAGATCGTGTTTGATTCTGCGTGCGGACAAAGGCGTAATGCTGAAGTGCTGGTGAAGGGCGTCATAGGATAGAAAGAAAGAAATCCGCGAGTGTGATTCGGAAGCCAATGTAGAAAGCTGTTTCTGACACGACCAATCCGCCGCCATGTGGGTCAGCATAACATAATGTGCATGGCAAGTGCTCTGTTTGAGCGATTCACTGTGTATTGCACATTCGGAGCAAAAGTGAGCTTCGTATCAATAATGGCATCTAGATCCTTGATCGGACAATGTTTCCAGCTCCCCATTGCCAATGAAATATTTTGTCTGGACTGGTGCGTTTGGGGGTTATCGTGTTTGATTTGCACTTTGACGGATTTAACTTTAAACACAAACTGACATACCAGGATCTGATACCATTCAGGTCGCCTTGAGGCACAAACCCGTCAGTGGGGCCTGCTCAGAATTTGTCACAGATGCACAGTTTCGTTGGTAAAGTGCTGTTACTTTCTAACCGTTAAAGTGAAGCTATTATTGTATTCGCAAATAACTCAAAATTTGATGAATTACTTGGTATAATTTTCTTCCGGAATATAGAACATGCCGGTGTTTTTCTTATAATATCCTTTATGATGCTTTAAAGAGATGCATTTTCTGTTAACTTAGCGTAGAAAGCTGAACCTGAATGACGTCATATATGCAGTTTTCTTTCAGTTAAAGATTTCCTACGGGGGCTGCAGGCATTTTTTCTCACGCTTTTTCTCAAGATGTTCCCCGCCATCGCTCCCCAATGGAAGTAAAACGAACGTCCGAACCCACCCGAATACCAGATCCTGAGAGGTTCAAAATGTTTGGAGTGTTGTAGGCCTAATAATTATGTGAAATATTGATGGTTTAATAGAATGACTTGATCTTATGGTAATTTATTGATATTCGATAAACCTGTATTCCAATGTGCTACGTTTTCCAGCAGCAATATCCATCCACCCTGGTCGGTTCCCGGGACATGACTGGATTCCCACTCCACGGTCTCTCTTGACTTGGATTCTTGGACTTGGATTCATTTATCTCGATTTGCCGGAACAAGAGCTACAGTTGAGTGGGATTTAAAAGTTCTGCGATCACCATCACCAGGGGCTATTGAGTTAAAATGCGTCTGTGACCGTTCGACATTCTGCTGACGTGACGTCATAGATCACGTGACGAAGTTCATTCAACATGCTTCGAGGCGAGAAGAAGGCTATCAAATACTGGTGAACTTTCTTCCAACCCATCACTCAGATCATGAGACAGCTTTAGTTCAATGCGGAGATCCTCGAATGTGCATGGTGATTTTCGAGGTCATCTTGACCTCCACCTCTCCCCTTCTCGCAGCAATGCAGTAGACTGTCGATAGGTATATGCTATGCTGTATATAATGATATGTAATGTATATAATGTATATAATATGCTATGTGTATCGTGGTGATAAGCTTCGCCAGAAACAAATTATTGTCTCCGTTTGACGATTTTGATTGTGATTGTGATGCGATTCTCAGATAACACACGCTGATTTTCGATCCATTACTTTAGATCCATTCCTTTAGCATTACGCCTATGCTGAAGAAAAAGACGAGCATCCATCCAGTCCGCTCCATTGGCGGAGCCCGTCACCTTGGTCCCACAACAAGGTTGTATGGGGCGCTGTGAGCTCCCTGCTCTGTACCCAGAGCAGTTACAGGTAATACGGAAGCCAAGTCGAACATTCAAATATTGTAAATTTGACGCACATTCCTAGATAGTGCGACAAAAGACGGCAATTGAAGCTGTGCATCACCGCACCTCTGCTAATCACACTGGTGCGCATTCAGGGAGAGATGGCGCATAGCCCAAGCAGCGTATCTTGAATAGTGGTTTTTGCCATGTGCACATGGGTGCAAAACAGCCACGAAAACAATTTTCCGGTTCCACCCCTCCCCCGGGCTTATTTTAACATGTTGACTGCGAGGTGATGCAATCTCTCCCACAATCAAGTTACATGACGAGCGATTTTGCTCGTCATGTAACAGTTGTTCCCTGAGGCTGTGCATAAGAAATTCAGAGTACAACCTTTCTGTGCCGAATTTTGTTCTATGTTGCCGAGGTCATGATTCGATCTCTTCTTTGACAACATGACACTATTTTGCATCCGCAGCTATTAAAAAAAGTAATCCTCTTGCCTCCAATCTTGGCACCATAAATGGAACATAATTTGTTCATTTGTTAGAAGAACAAGCCAAATAGATCAGTACCTTAACTTTACGTGAATTAACATATTTCGATTACAACTGAATCACAGGGTTTTCCTTTTCGTTAACATCAACGTCAGGTGTAACTTAGCTGTTGTTATGCATCCCACCAATTCTGGTCGCATCTAAGATGTGTCCTGACATGTGACCCACTTGGGACTCGGTGTCGTGGCGCCAGAAATGATCGACGCACTCAACATTTAACTGTCCAACAAATTTGCCACGGCCGGGCAAGATCGTCTCAATGCATGCGTTCACTAGAAGTATTTGCAGACTTATACTTGGAAACAGATCCGTTGGTGGCTGTGATCTCCGGCCAGAGCATCACACTTTTGTCACGTACACCAACCGCACACACAGGAGTGGAACTTTGCGTACTTTGGACGTAGCCAACACCACACCAATATTTTATAAATTTAACATTAGACTTATGCATGGAAGAAATTGACCCAGAATTCGGTTCTGTAGCACTGATCATTTTAGGAAGTCTACATGTATTCCACGCATGCGCACACGTATTATTCATACCTACACTGAAGTGTATGCCGGAGTAAACAAAATAATTATGAAAAGGACTGCAATTAAACATATAATACTCCGAAGTAAGATAATTGCAATCCAATTCTCAATCCGTTAGCTTAAAATACTGTTTGCAATCCGCACTCCATTCTGCAATTCTTTTCAGGATATCAAACCCGACCTGAGCTGTTCATAAGAGTACCAAAGTTTTTCGTGGCTCCCTCCTTAGGCAGGTAATTGTCTCATTGACTGCATAAGTTATCGGTGTCTGTTAGCAAAAATGCTACAATATATCTCTAAGCTTACAATTAATGCAAAAATGTGCCAGGGTTTGATGCTCGCTTGTTGCATTGGCATCGCACGAAACACAAATACGTCCATGATCAGATCACTTCGACCTGTATTTTTTTAATCTAAAAAGGATAAAACTTCATATGACCGCAGTGAACCGTTGATATTTTAGCACAAACTGTTAGCATGTTATGCTAACATAAGAATGTTAACATAACATGCTAACATGACATGCTAAGCATGCCAACATAACATGCAAACAGCATCACATGCTATGAAAACCAGCTACTACGCTGCTACTCGAACAAAGTCGGCGAAAGCATGTTCCTATGCTAAAGATCTGCTTACACGTGGCAGGATCCTGGCAGAATCCTGGCGTCGGCAGAAACCATCAGAACCCGATGTCGGCAGCGCCAGCGACGTCATAGCAGGGGCTCTGTCGCCACAGCATAAAGGAACTACGTCACGCAATGTATTGGTCATAGTAATTACGAAACAGTAACTTTGCTCGGCTGCGGTGATTTCCGCAGCAGACGAAAAAAATCCAAGTCGTCTGCCGAGGACGCGCGCTTCGGACCGTTCCTGCTTGGTTGTGGCCGATGGTTTGTGCCGTATTATAGCTGTTCATAAGAGCTCTGTTCATAAGAGCTGTTCATAAGAGTACCAAAGTTTTTCGTGGCTCCCTCCTTAGGCAGGTAATTGTCTCATTGACTGCATAAGTTATCGGTGTCTGTTAGCAAAAATGCTACAATATATCTCTAAGCTTACAATTAATGCAAAAATGTGCCAGGGTTTGATGCTCGCTTGTTGCATTGGCATCGCACGAAACACAAATACGTCCATGATCAGATCACTTCGACCTGTATTTTTTAATCTAAAAAAGGATAAAACTTCATATGACCGCAGTGAACCGTTGATATTTTAGCACAAACTGTTAGCATGTTATGCTAACATAAGAATGTTAACATAACATGCTAACATGACATGCTAAGCATGCCAACATAACATGCAAACAGCATCACATGCTATGAAAACCAGCTACTACGCTGCTACTCGAACAAAGTCGGCGAAAGCATGTTCCTATGCTAAAGATCTGCTTACACGTGGCAGGATCCTGGCAGAATCCTGGCGTCGGCAGAAACCATCAGAACCCGATGTCGGCAGCGCCAGCGACGTCATAGCAGGGGCTCTGTCGCCACAGCATAAAGGAACTACGTCACGCAATGTATTGGTCATAGTAATTACGAAACAGTAACTTTGCTCGGCTGCGGTGATTTCCGCAGCAGACGAAAAAATCCAAGTCGTCTGCCGAGGACGCGCGCTTCGGACCGTTCCTGCTTGGTTGTGGCCGATGGTTTGTGCCGTATTATATCACTTGTGCCATGGAACATCCTGCACGGCGTGTACGTACACGAACGAGTCTGCTGACTTGCTGTATGCAATGTTAGAGTATGTTATCGCAGATCATGCTCCCACAGTCACTACGACGTTGACTGCCGCCCTCGTTGGACGACTGGGTGCGCGCCGCTCAAGTCTCAAGGGGACAACACTTCGACGGATGATGAGAAATCCTACACGGGGGGCGGGGTAAGGTCCATTTCTCCAATAAGAGTACCGCGTTTAAATCTATTTCCAGCACAAAGTGTTACGAATGTCTGGTTGAACTTTTCAATGATTTTAAAACGAATCCGAAGCGATGCTGGTCTTTCCTAAAATGCATAACCAAAATGTCGGCTTTGCCACCGGAATACCGTAACTGGAATGAGGAGCTTATGTCTGGTGAATTGGAACATGCGTCAATTCTGAATGACACGTTCTCTATTAAGTTCACCGATCCTGGCGTGCAAAATGTACCCATATAACTGGTTTATGACATTTCCAGCTCTTGCACACCATCATCGCATCTGCAGATGCAGTGATAAGAACACCAGAGACAATTCCAGCGCACAAACAATGCGGGACAAATAGCATTAGTGCGCGGATCATAACAGAATGTGCTAGCCAGCTCACGATTCCGCTGACAAAATCATCCAATCAGTTTCTGCGATCAGATATATTGGCCGACCTCTGGAAACAGGCGAGCATCACCTCAATATTTAAAATTAGGAAAAAAGAGAACGGCTACCGCTTTTCGGGAAGATTCTCTGGCGTGTTGTGTATGCATGTTGTATGGACTAGAGTTTACAAATGTGTGTACAAAATTGTGTGCAAAATGTGAGCATTGGAGAGACCTTTGGCAATAGTGATCACAACATTATACGCTTTTCCTTATATGCTGGAAGTATAGGAATCAATAAAACATTGACTTGAAATTTTGCTGAAGGGAATTCAAATGAGTTCGGGATCTTCCTGAATGAAATGGAGATGAGTTCGCTTCATGGGCCGAAGGCCTTCAGCATGCTTGCCGCGCTGTCTGTCGTGATTTGAGCAATGTGCCCTCCGAGCTGGCACGCCGTGATCACATGGAGGTAGTGGCTCAGGGACTGATCCAGGAATTGTCGTATGGGAGGGGGGAGGGCAACATGTTCAGAGGGGCGTCACTGCGAAATGCGAAAGTACCTGGAGTGCCTTTGCCTTCCGTGCCTTTGCCTTCCGTGCCTTTGCCTTTGCCTTCCGAGGGGCACCTCTGCATGACAAATTCAAGGCGATGGGGTGGGGGTGCACTCGAGCTTTCCCGGTGTTGTGCCTTGTCCCGGCCGGAGGGACGCCCACCTTCCATGGGGGTGGGGGGCACATGCACCCAGTGCTCCCTTGCATTCCCTGTAGTGGCTGTATAATTTGTCGTTTGTGTGGCTTCCGCACACGCGCTTGCAGGTAACCATGGCGCTCTTCAGTGCCCAATCGAAAATGAAATGGGCAGCTACAGCGAGATACTTTTCATTTGGTGATTTCACCACAGATTAATGATCAGAGACACGCTTTGTGCACGCTTCAATTGGCAAGTGATGTGCTGGGTGATCATTTCACGGTTAGCTTTCAACAGCTCCACAGCAAATTATTTGCAATGGACAACTTGGAAGCGAGAAAGAACCCAGTTTATCTAGCGGTCCCCGATGGCAGCACTCCCCACGGTGCTGAACGATGAGAGGTTATCACTCACGAAGTTGATCAAGGCGTCCGTGATTTTCACCTGGTGTTTACATATGCATAGATATAGTTGATCTCGAAGCCATTCATCGCCTGTCACTCGCCCGTTGACGACACGCGTTGTTGTGTCTTCAGTTCAAACACTAGTTAGACTTACCCTTCCACGCGCATGCCAGCGGCCCTACCTCGAGCCTTGGCGGCGACGCCACCCGACACCTACAATTACACAGGAGACGACGCCACCCAGCACCTACAGTTGGAGACGACGCCACCCGACACCCATAGTTACACAGGATACGGCGCCACCCGACACCTACAGTTACACAGGAGACGACGCCACCCGACACATACAGTTACACAGGAGATGACGCCACCCGACACCTACAGCTACACAGGAGACGACGCCACCCGACACCTACAGCTACACAGGAGACGACGCCACCCGACACCTACAGTTACACAGGAGACGACGCCACCCGACACCTACAGTTACACAGGAGACGACGCCACCCGACACCCACAGTTACACAGGAGACGACGCTACCCGACACCTACAGTTACACAGGAGACGACGCCACCCGACACCTACAGTTACACAGGAGACGACGCCACCCGACACCTACAGTTACACAGAAGACGACGCCACCCGACACCTACAGTTACACAGGAGACGACGCCACCCGACACCTACAGCTACACAGGAGACGACGCCACCCGACACCTACAGTTGCACAGGAGACGACGCCACCCGACACCTACAGTTACACAGGAGACGACGCCACCCGACACCTACAGTTACACAGGAGACGACGCTACCCGACACCTACAGTTACACAGGAGACGACGCCACCCGACACCTACAGTTACACAGGAGACGACGCCACCCGACACCTACAGTTACACAGGAGACGACGCCACCCGACACCCACAGTTACACAGGAGACGACGCCACCCGACACCTACAGTTACACAGGAGACGACGCCACCCGACAACTACAGTTACACAGGAGACGACGCCACCCGACACCTACAGTTGCACAGGAGACGACGCCACCCGACACCCACAGTTACACAGGAGACGACGCCACCCGACACCTACAGTTACACAGGAGACGATGCCATCCGACACCTACAGCTACACAGGAGACGACGCCACATGGCACATATAGTTACACAGGAGACGACGCCACCCGACACCTACAGTTGCACAGGAAACGACGCCACCCGACACCTGCAGTTACACAGGAGACGACGCCACCCGATACCCACAGTTACATAGTTAAATCCACTACACTCGCCAGCACGTCAACGCATGCTAACATGGTGCTGACGTGTTCTTGGCAGCTGTGGCGCTAGTCACGTGCGCGCCGCGCATGCAAAACTAACAAATCAATACCGAGTCGGATGCTGATCTGTCCGGCTCAGAGACGACAGAGTATCTGTCCGGACAGAGTATCTGTCCGGACAGAGTATCTGTCCGGCTCCGGAGATACTTGTGGCGCGTCAAGGCGGAGGCGCTTGCAATGACGTCGGCGGTTGGAGGGCGGATTCGGAACCGAAGCCAACCGACACTCAACGAAGCCGAAACAGAAGCTGAAGCCAGGCGATGCTAGTCAAAGCCGAAGCCGAAGCGAAAGTCAGTGATTGGATGTAAGTTAGTTATTGGATGGAAAGCCATGACTGAAGCCAGTGTAAAAATGTGTTTCAAGCCGAAGCCGAAGACAGCAATTTTAATTCGCTCAGAGACGAAGCCGAAGCCAATGCCGGTACCTACAGATTATTCGAAGCCGAAGCTGAAGACGAAGCCAATGTAAAAATGTGGCTTCTTGAAGCCAAAGCCGAACCCGAAGCCGGCTTCGACGCTATGTCCTAACTTCTGGGCTATGCCTCCTATGTCTCCTACTTCTGGGCTATCCTAACGCTATGTCCTAACTCCTAACTTCTGGAAACTTGTTCCGTTACTTGTCGTCGATTGGGTTCCGAACCACGTATGCATCCAGGTAATAGCTCTCACCAACAGTGAAATACTAGTATAAAAGTTATGGGCGCGAATGATCAATTCTGGTCGAAGCGCCCTAAAGCCCAAATAACTAACTAACTAACTGACGCCATGTCCTACCTCTTATGGCCTGATTATAATATATACGGATGGAAACCATCCTTGGAATGACCTTGTACCATTCTGACAAGTATGAAAATTGTTTTAAAATTAGCTATGTTTCTCCATACGTAAATCAACGAACGCAAGGGAACGCCATTTTGCTGCAACGAAAAACAAGGTATTCTATGTACTTTTCTCATGACTCCAAGTTTCAATCCTCACCACCTCGTAAATTCAGCAGCGGAGCTTGATGCGTTAAGTTGAGGATGCACCTCAGCGGCCACAGAATTGCAATGGTAATAATTAAAGAATATTTTACTTGTCTCCTACTTCTTCGCTGTCGCCGAAGTCTTTGGCGACGGCGTGGAGGAATTAGTACTGCCGAATTTGGCCGAATTAGTCCTCTTCATTGGTTCATCCAGCTGGATATTGCAATTTTGTTTCGAGGATAACAGGTCGATGCATAAAGTAGGAAAGCAAGAAATATAATAAGTGGTGTTCTATCCATTTTATTCTATAGAATAATTTACTGAGCTATTGAGTACAAAATTAGGCGGTTGAATAAGTTCTCCATTTTGGGCTCTTGGCATTTGCTTTAAGGAGCGTGCACCTTTACCCACGACTGCCTTCTTCATTTATTTTTCCCTCACTGATAAGTTGCTACATAATCGGCAATGATAACTGAGAAGCAGACTTGTTAACGATTCAATTTGTTTAGTCGATTCAGTGTCGACTAATGACAACTTGAGACACCTGAGCGCCTATTTCCAATGATCTCGGCCTGAGCGAAGATTGGCTGGGAGGGACAATATATGTGCTGGGCCCCTCCTCCTCAAGCTGGAAACACGAACTCCCATAACCGCTGGTATTATAAAGCTCAGCCTTTCCCAGCTGATAGATGCTGCACTGAGGTATACAACTAACATTTTGCCACATTAAAGGAAGGTAATTCTAGGCCATGCATATATTTGAACCTCAATATTTCGCAAAATAATTTTCCATCTAGCCTCTAGCAAAACTAGTTGCCAAGTAGGATAGCCACCAGCCAGCTACATCGATAAATCTAGCAGGAGCCATAGCTACATCACATCAGGTGCGGCGGATTAGGGGTCCAGAGGGTCAAAAAGATAGCCTTGACCCCCTGTTGAAATTATGGGGCGGCATGACTATCTTTTTGACCACACCATTTCTGTGTTGGTTCATTAGAGGGGCAGGAGACCAAACGAACCCCCGTAAGCGTAATTTTCATGGTAACAACACTACATTTTTCCTCTCATGTCGAAATTCAATTAAATCCAGCATTCTATGAGTATGCTTAATTACCTATCAGAAAATATGTGGGTATCCGAGTTGAAAAGCCCTGCATATTGTAAGAGAGTTAGTTTTTGAGCGTCTTGATCCCATATAATTCAGCAATACCCCTTCGTTCATGACACGACAAGTACCCGGCTCCGAGACTGGCGTCGCCTGTCTGCTGCCTACGTCAGCAGCCACCGCCCGAACGGAGACGTACATGGGACCTTGTACCTTCCCCTCCCTCCTTTCGGCTGACACCCCGCCAGCCAGGCGCCAGAGACGTGACCTTTATTCGACCGGCGCGTACCGCCGCCGTCGTAAATGCTAGATGTAACTGTGTTCACATAAAGTTATATGTTTGGCTGTCCCGTAACCGTAATTGATATAATCCCGTAAGCCTTGCGATTGTAAAAGTGTACCGTAAACGTAACACATCGTCACCGCCACTAGAAACAGACCACTTCCCCTTCTAGAAGGCCGTCGACATGGATATGACGTCAAGGAGGCTTCTGCGCCCTCGACCAATCCGCGACCGGGGGTCTCCCGAAGCCACTAGCGGCCGTGCGGCCCCAGCCAGTCTGGCTTGAATCCTCTGAACGAGCGGACCGCTGCTACGCGTGCGCGCTTCCCAACTAAATTCGGCTTCTAAATTCATAGGAAAGGCAGTATCACGGCTTACCTTCCGAGGAGAACGTACTGTACGGTGTCTGTAGTTCTCGTGTGATCGTGGAGTGCTGCAGTGCAATACAGGGCAGCAAAAGGTACTGGTACTTTCGTGACTGGAGTTATCGCGAACGAAGAGGTTGCTAGACTTTCGCGTGCCAATAAGGACTTTCCTACAATATGGCATCAATATGTTAGTTAAATAATGTAGCATTAATCTGCAGGAACATATCAATCGCCAAATCTTGCTTGGTATAAAATATTTATGGTAGCATAAGATTAAAACTGCATAATGGTCTTGCATAAAACTATAACAACGACGAAGCGGAGATAATCAACGCAACCAACTCTCGATGCATTTTAAAAAAAAGCATTCCATGCTTTGCTACCACGGAAAGTAGGTGGACATTGCCTTGCATACCTACGTAGCTCTGGCGAAAAACCGTATCTCATTGTCGTTGAAGGGGCGATTGCTCCTTCAACTTGCAGATTCCTGCGAGTATTGCTCCCATTGAGCCTTGACCAATGACAATTCTGAAAATATTACTATTTGGAGAAAGGCATGCCTAATTCATGAGGTAATTGGTTGAGGAGCGCGAACATAAGCTTTCGGGCAGAAAAAAGTGCATTTCATTCGGGAGAACAGGCTCAGGAGAGCCCGTACTGCTTATACAATTAAGCCACATAACATTCCCCGAACTCAAAATTTTTATCTGTGTTTCCCATAATTCAGCTTGGCAATTCATCTCAGCAGGGGTGTAGCTTTGTATGCCTTTGGGAGAGCACTTTCCCCCTCCAATGTTGGCTGTGTCCTCCAATAATTTCAGCTGATAACATGGGACCCAATGTGGTACAACCCACCGCCCAAATCCATTTCAGCCCGCCCATTGCCTTCATGTGTTGTGTCCTTCCAATAATTTGCAGAAGCCTACACCCATTATTCATCTCATGATAGCCATGTATATTACCAATGTTGTCAGGGGTACTGGGATGAGAGGCCGGATTGATTTACTGCGCTGTGAAACGTAAATGCGCTGCACAGTACCCGAAAATGAAATTAATAGCGACAAAGTACACCACTATTCGTCATCGACGTGTTCATTATTACTGTTATGATTTGTATGCACCGCTCATAATCTAGCCAATACTAGTAGATGTTGCAAATAGGAAGCACTTGAGAAGGAGAAGAAGATATTCATTATAACTATGAAAAAAGTGTTTGTGTTATATAAAGAAGGGGAAGTAACAAATAAATGGTGTCTTAGGTGCATTACGGCCTTTAGCGAGACATATTTTACACGCAATTCTTCACAGTTGCTTTTTTAGGTCATCCCCAACACCAAAGAAAGTGTTTGTTATGGAAAACATGAATATATATTACATGCTGTTTTTGGTATTTTGAAATTGCCCCACATACTAAATTCAGTATGCAGTTTCGTTCTCAATTCATTTTATAGTTACATACCCTCGTGTTACTTATAATATGTATGTAGTCTTTTTACTAGCCTTTATGCCCAATATACTAGCAGCCATGTGAGTAGCAACGTCAAACTCAGGATTCTAGTGTACGAGTATGATCTTGATGTGGATGAGAGGCTTCATGATGAATGCGACTAACCAGACTAATGCTGCCTTGTATGTGGATTTGGAAAATGTGCTAGTGGCAAAGGTGTCGTTATTTGCAAAATGATTGGTATGATATAAATATGCTGTGCTAATATGCGGTGTGAAATGGGCAACACTGAGCCGAGGGATCCTGCTATCTATTTCGTATCTCTCAACATGTTTCATTTTTGCGTATATGGTAAGACGAGTTTGTTGGTTGAATACTGACTACACCACCCCATTACTATATTAAACGGCGCTGTCATCGTAGATGATGTGAGAGACGTCACTCCCCAATGATTTTGCTGTGGAGTTCGTCACCCACAGTCGAAGAAGACGGTTCCTCTCAGACTTAAAACGACTCTTCCGCTACTTTAGACCAGGGTGTCGTTCTATGAAGTCAATTGGCGGAGCCCAGTGACTGGCTCCGTGGGAGTAGCCAGGAATTCCTTAAGAGGGAGCGGGAAGCGAAACACTCCTCAGATTTCGACCACCATGCATATTGTAAGAATGGAAAACAAATAATGCAACACTTAAATGTCCAGATGCATTTTTATTCTTCAAATTTGCGGTCTCCTAATCTTCGATGCGCTATGTCTATTATGGCCGAAAAAGTATTGGCTTATGGACCATAATCCCATGGCTTAGGAACTGTCTTTTTATGTCCGAACTTTTTATTTCATTATAATATATTATTCGAATGATCTTAGCATAGAACACGAAGATGCATCTTCTTTACTAAGGCGAAATTCACATCAGCGCTGCCAAAGTCAAAATTGCAACACCAATATTTTAGGAGGTCTCACCGATGATTA
Source organism: Ashinkailepas kermadecensis (assembly GCA_034440615.1). Taxonomy (NCBI): domain Eukaryota; kingdom Metazoa; phylum Arthropoda; class Thecostraca; family Neolepadidae; genus Ashinkailepas; species Ashinkailepas kermadecensis. The sequence goes on from JAOTOM010004871.1 coordinate 14,249, forward strand.
TGGGTGTTATATGACACATTTGTACTTATTTAGGCACCTACACATACAAGTAATGTGAGGTGGTTAAAAGTGTCACAAACACAAAGAACATGTTAAAGCCGTGTGAAGTCCATATGTGAATGATTTATCTGCCAAAAAACGGTAATTTGTTCTGCCAATACATCTTTGGTTTGCATCAAAAGTTGATTTGTGGTGCTTATGCCCCAACACAACTAAATAAACCGATGGACATGCCTTAGACGACTCCTCGCCGACATCATATAGACGGATCATTTCCGACTTCAGGCAGCAGCGTGCCGACCTAATACGCCCCCCCCCCGAATTAAGACGGCCGCTGTCCAACTTTAGATGGCTCCTCTGACTTCAGACGACCCCTGTCGGAGTTCAGGCGCCTACTTAGAGGGCGCCCCTGTCTAACACAAGATAACACCTCTCCGCATGCAGTCGGCCCTTTCCAGGTCAGAAGAAGTATCTTGGGGTTCTTTACGACGCATTCAACGGCTAGTTCACATAGATAGCGTCGCCAATCTCCCATGCCGATTGATCGCGGGTGGATTCGGTAATCTCGCCCGTTGTAGAATTCGAATCCGCAGTCATACGGTCAAAATTCCAACGCCCCACCGACTGAGCTATCGCGACGCACATTTCATTTAATTTCATTTCATTTCAGGTCATGCCACTTACTCATGCACCAGAAGGCCTCAGCCTCTGTTATCAGGCTGCAGTGGGCTGCAGAAGTGCGTTCATTGAATATCCCAACAACAAAGAAGAAATTTCAAATAAAGGCAGAGTCGTCCGGATCAATGAATCGATCTGTACGTGCTTATGGCGTCATAGTCTCGCGACCTGAGGTCACCTATAAAAATGCTTGCGTGAAAAGACAGAGAATTCATCAGTCTACAAGAACCAAAACTGCGTGTAGGGAGGAGCATTAATACCTAACATATAGTTGGGATAGACTGAAAAGATGGGGCCATTCAATGTAAGCATGGTGTGCAAATTTGAGCTCGATTGCGCAAGCGCTACCCCTTTGACACCCCGCTCCCATCTGAAGTTTAGCTGTTTACGCTCGGACCGTCCGGCCGTCGATACGGGCTGGCGCGACCGGGCAGCACCGGCCTACCGCTCTAGAATTATCGGCCGTAACGACTCAGTGTATGCGGGTAGGCAGGAAGCGCCGCGCCGCGCTGAGGCGGTCGGCCAAGTAGACGAACAACTGCTGTTGCATGGTTTGTTAAAACTACTAAAAGACACAGATGTGCATCACAATCACTCATGCATTGATTTGAGTTGTGATGCGACAGCGTGCCCTGAAAGTCACGGAAAAGGACAAATATTTTTGACGTAATTTATTCGAGGTATGCTCACATATTGATTTGCATATGCTACCGTGCGGCGATCTTCACCCGTAACGACGCTCTGTCGACTGAACGACTGAAACTTCAGTGGGGGTGGGAGGTCGATGGGAATAGGAGTGGTGTTGTCGAGCTGAAAAGTACACAGCATGCTCACAATGAATGGCCCCGTTTTATTGTTTAGTACATCCTCTCAATACTACACGCATTTTCGTAAAATAATGCCCCTTCCTGCTGTGAGCTGTTCCGATTATTCGTTCGAAAATTATCGGAACAAAATCGGGGAGTAAAATATGCATTCTCGATGAGGCTGCAGTTCACGTGGCGCCGCCCGGCAATATTTTACACTACATGCAATGGGGGGGGGGTAATTTCGCACCCGCTAACTTGTGTGCTGGATGAGATGGAGAAGTGCGATTAACGCCCTCATATAGCCCCTACCGTAAACTCAAACAGTAACTTTGCGGTTTTTTGCCATTCGCTACTTCGCGTTTGTGATAATTTGCGCATTTGATATTTTGCACCTTCAATATTTTGCTTTTGATATTCATCCACACAATACTTCACGCTTAAATAATTTCACAGAAGTTACCCCGACGTCGAAAGGGAAGAATAATGCGAAAGGCGTCACGTGAAATTCACGAAAACACTACCGTATCAAATGCAACGAATAATGGAAAAAGAGTGGTATAAAAGCCACAAACAGCGCATCGGTGTACTATTATCGCCGTGTTGTCTTGACTGGCAATGTCAATTTTGAATCCGCCGCCCCTGGATTACACTACATTATTACCCTAAGGACCCTTCCTGAAATTTACCCAGGTGGCTAGGTCTTTCTTGGATGTGTTGCAGCCGGCCCATTAGCTAACTCCTGATGAGTCCCCCTCCTCTCATGTGTGCATATTTCCCTGCAGCTTTCGTCACTAAGTCTGATACACCTTTCCACAGACTGGTCATCTGGGGGCTTCTATGAGTGAAGGAGATGAATTGCTTTACTTCAGTGAAATTTTAGCATTTATTGACCTCTGATGGGTAGCTCTGATACAATTCAGTAGTTCAGTCAAGGAACCCAGAGAGCATTTCCGCCTCAGTGTTGACCACAGAAATTCTCCTGCTTCAGCTCACATCGTCTCCGACTTGGATGTGCTGAGCTCCTTCCTTCCTCACGAATCTCCAGGACCGTGGCTGCACCAAACCGCCTCTCTCCTTCATTTTCTGAGCTGATGAATAACTGGACGGCAGCCTCACTGTGGACATCCATGCGGATTGCTTCACTGCGGGCCTGACAATGTTCCTCTCAACCTCTCTCTGGGTACTCAGCAGCTTCAGCAGGTAAGGGATGTGCTTTGAGTCATCCACACAGCCGGTGTTCAGCTTGATGCTGAACCAGTTGGGATAGCACACAGCACACACCCACAATGAACTCAATCATAAGTCCAATATTTGTCTTCGGATTTCTTCCCTTGAAGCGGTCTCCGAACACCGAGAGCCTGTAGAGCCCGTTTGCTGTCGTCAACCATCTTGAGTGATTGGCCGATCCGATCTCCAAGAGTGCGAGGCTCTCAGGAAGAACTTCAGGCCTGATCGCACTGACTATCCTATAACCAGGTGGGCCTGTGACCTTGACCGCGGCAGGCCAGTCCGCGCTTAGCCTGCGGCGGGTTTATTTGCCAGTGAGCGGTCAGTGGTGAGAGGGACGGAGTGGCGGCCTGGCGGCTGGCCAGGCCCTGTGAATAGCATCAGGGCTTTATTCGAGTGCGGCAGTGCTCTTTTTGTCACCAGTGTTGCCGGACTGCTATGGCACGGTCGGAAAACGATTCCGTCTTTACTGATGCGGATTAGAACTCTGCCCCACACCGTGGTAAAGACAGGAAGTGCCAGCTGTCGCTTCGCGAGATGGCCTGCGGACTCGACGGCAGAGGATCGAAGAAGGGCTGCCAAATAAGCCGGCGGCACAGGTAGGTTGATCTCCTCACGTCAACTGGCAACCTCACGGGTCACGACAAAGAGACAAAGGTCGACTCACAGTAGTTCCTGCGGGGATTACAACTTGTACGACCATTACTAAAAGTTCCAAAATATGATTTTCTTTCCTGACCTGATTTTTATTTTTAGAACATGATTTTTATTTTGACAAAAAGTCAACATGGTTGTCTTCACGTGAATCGGGGATAAAAATGATCACACATCTGCAAGGCCACATTGGAAATGACGTCATCTAAGGTCATTTATGCACCTCAGATTCACTCGGAAAGGCTATTGACATGATTAACCTCAGTTTTCTAGTAGAGATCACCACTAATGGGCCACAAGCCAAAAATTGACCCAAAATAACCAGACGTCACTGAGCCGGTAATCATAGTATCTTAGCTGGAAACCTAGTACCAACGTTTGTGTCGTCATAGCCTCGTGACCTGATGTCACCCTGGCCCGGAACTTCGACCCAAGGTGCCTGTGGTATCCCGATAGGAGTAGCCGGCCGAGTGTGGTCGACCGAACTCCCGCCCGAGATATGTGTTTTTCAATAGGTGATGCCGGCCGGGACTGCCGTGCTGAAAGGTCCCGGCCGCTCCGACCCGGAGCGGGCGGCTGCCGCTGGACACGGCAGACGGAGCTGGGTAAACGGCTTGAGTTGACGCCCTGGTGGACGGCTGGCCACCATGGTGCAGAGACACGAACTTTGTGGCACCAACTTTGAACGGAAGTCTGACAGTAGTCGGTTTTACAGCGGAAATTTGCTCTCCCGTCTAGTCGCTTTACATCCTCCCAAGTCATTCCTTGCTTCAACTAAACATTCCAGACATGAACTAAAAAGTACATCGAAGAACATTTATTATTATCAGAATTGATTTCACTCAATTTTTAACTTTTTCATTGACAAAACTTGTTTCTTGGTGGTGAGAATAAAACGATTTTAGACTGATTGTTTTAGCATAATGTTACTTAAACCATTTTATATTCCGAAACCTATATCCCAGTACGCGGCAGGGAACAAATCAGTCGGTGCACGAGCGTCCTACTCGTGGGATGTGTTGTGATTATTTATTAGTTGTGCGGCGTGAGCATGTCGGCAGTATCAGGTATGGATTTATAAACTGGGTTGACATCGATTAAGTGTACTTTTGTTATCATTTTTCTATCTTTGTCAGGAAGTTGGCTTATAACCGGATCCTTCGCTAATTTAACTACAGCGCCAATTTGTCATCTGGCGTTCCGTCCGCTGCCAGATACCGTAGGCTGGTGCGTCTCGACGTAATTGAAGCGTATTGCAATTTGCTGATATTCGTAAGTTTAATTTTATTTATTTCGCAGCATCAATAGTAAAACCTATTTCGTTATCAAACTGATGTGGAATTATATTTGCTGGTGCTTTAATTTATGCGTACTATGCGGGTCTTCCTTATCTCGTTCCTGAGACCACGTGACCTGGGGAAAGTCCGCTGTAAAACCGACTAGTGTCTGTGAGACGACTGCTGGGACTGTTGTCGTTGTATGACGAACGGTCGCCATTTTGCTTTCTGCAAGCCTTGTCAATAGAGGGTGAAAATCGACAATTCAATTTTCGGACAAGTCGAGAAGCGAGGTCTGCACTAGACATCACGAGCCACGATAGGGGTATTCTCCCACACCTACATGTAGGAGATTCGCCGCGTGTTCGCAACGAACGTTGGTTAAGATTGGTGCGCAGCAACCAGTAGTGTTATCTGATGGTCGTGCGAAATTACATGCACTTGTATTGCGAAAACTAGTTTGAGAGTTTGTTCTTTGATGTGATTTGATGAATTCCATGTTTGTTTCTTGATGAGCTGACTATTTTCTGAGAAAAACATACGTCGAACTAGAGTACGTATTCTTATAAAAAAAAATAATCATGTACTCAATAAATGAAATACAGATTAATTCAAATTACATTCAAATTCAAATTACATCACATAAAGATGCACCAAAAACATATTTTTGGCAGGTTATTTCTACACATTATTTCTCCAGGTACATAGGTGAAGGTAAGCACATATAGCTGGGTACATCAATTCAATACCATGTTAATAATTAAGACACATTTAAGTATGCATTATAGGTAGAAGTAGGAAACGGTTGACAAATAATTTCTTGCACCAAAATCCAATATTTCCGGAGATGCTCAGGTCCAAAGTATCATCTTCGTGCTGCTGGTGAGGTTGACGTGATGCTGTGATGCCGGGGAATTAAATAAATATCGATGGGATAAGATGATGTTTCCAGACGGCAATAAGCACTTCTCTACTGAACACGACGAGTATCCTGCGATGTTTTATGGCAAACCTGATGTTTTCACGCGATTGAAAGCAGCATTTATTTACTGAATTCAATGGCATGTCCAGGGGGAGGGGTGGCGAATGGGGCAGCCGCCCCTGGGGAGTCAGAGGGGCTCTCCAGTTGACCCTCAAGGCGTAGGCGCAGTAGGAAACAGGAATATAAATTCGGTGCTAATATAGGACGTTATCCGTTACCGTGGTGCATACTGATTCAAGACATGCACCATATTAGGCTTCAATATTGGAATTCACCTGCAATTTGATGTGAATACCTGAAACGCTAACAAAAGAGAAGATGAATGCGAATAGTAGGCTAAAGAAGCCAAATCAGTTAGGTACCAAAATGCATCTTGGATGGATCGACTCGTGTATCAATGAAGTGATTCAATCTGATTCATTTCGGTGAACGAGTGGATTCAATGCCATTCATCTGAGTTGGCGAACGCATTGAGTCGACTCGTCCTTTTCACCCAACATATGAGGATGAGCCGTTTCATTGGGTCGATTCATCATGAATCGTTTACAAGTCTGGCGAGAATTCCATGCAAATGTTATACCTCCCACCACGGATGGTTTGCTGATATCCCCGAATGGTGCAAGTGCAGTTGCGTGACAACAAATAGTAACTGGGAAAGTGAGTTGAATGGCATCCCCATATAAATGGAGTGTCTACCACCGTACGAGTTATTGGTACAGGACGGAAAATATTATTTCTTAAACGCATTTATTGCATTTTCCAAGATGAAGGAAACGCAAAGTTAACCACGCTGTATGACCGGAAGTGGAAATTATCAAAATGAAGATTGTTTTCTTTTGTTGTGTCGTGGAACAAACATTGATATGTCTCATGTACATGCATGACGTACATTTGGTACAGCTGCTTTTTCGAGCACTTCGAAGCGGAGCTTAGCCAATTAAAACCCTTTTGAGTGGAATAATAGTGTGATGTTGGATGGTTTCGCGAACAACTTGTATATCGAAGTACCATTTTCTTTTAAAGGTGAAACATTCGCTTTTCTAATGAAAATTAAAGCATTGTATCGCTTTAACACACGTTAGTATCAGTTTGAACTTTATTATCGCTTCACCTTTTTGCAGAAATGGCTAGGGATTCATCATGGAAGCATGTTTTCTAGTTGTGTGTGTACTTGCACAACCAGAATATAAAGTTCACCCCTGTATAAGCTCTAATTCTGAGGAAGTGTATGGATGTAGGAGCATATCGAAGTTTAGGTACCCTATCCCCAACTCCTCAAGGAATATGCAAGAAAGCACTCTTTTCACCGATATTTTTTTATACAATCTGATTTCTATAGAACGTTATGATGCATATTTTAGAAGACTCCCGCGGCTCATGGCGCTTAGGGGTCATCTTACGCAGATTAATCGAGCTCTTTGTAGCATTCAGCTTTCTAAGAAGGCTCTTCCGTGAGGAAGGCCCCCAATGAGATGAATCCCCTTCCCTGATCTGTCCCACGCCCTTGGATGTAACCTCTCTGCCGCCTATTACCTGTACTCAGCATACAGTCAACCTCCCAAAAGAGCTTGGTCGTGACCATTCATTGATCTCCGCCTCCGTCGCTGCTACATGCACGTGCGCCTGACAGCTTACAGCGGTCCAATCATCTCTGAAAGCTGTGTCGGGAAGTAAGCATAAAAGAGCCACGCGGAAAACGGTCAGAGGAGCGGCCACGCCGCGCGCTAACGTGTCCAGTTGATCGGGGTAACACGGGGCTGTAGAGCAGGTGTGGTGGATGCGGGTGCGGAAGGAGAGGGAGGCTTCCCCTCCACAAATTGTGCTTGTTGCTAAACGCAATGTCGTCAAGATCAGTCTCTGTGCAGGAATTAATGCTTATTCCCCACGCAGGAGAATGCGGAGCTGAGGTAAAGCCTTCGCTTTATCTGATAATATTGTCAGCGAAATGAAGTGTAGACCCGAAAGACCTTCATAAAAGTGGTAACCATCAACATATGGCAGCATGTCTTCACCATGCAAAAGACGGCCATCCTGGCGGGAGGGTTTTGGTATCCTTTTAAACACTGAATTACTATTATTGATGCACATCAGGTTAATGAATCTGATACGCCTGCCGGTGTACCTGTTGTGATGATCTATCGCCTATTCCTCTTTCCTTTATCGCAATACAATTAGCAGATTACCTCAGGGTTGGGAATAGCTTTCATGATGGCAACGATAATGGCGACGGTGATGAGAACCATGCTAAACAATGGCAAAATATAGGGTTATCTAGTTACATTTAACACCAGCCACATCACTTTTATTATCATGGAGTGCAAGCCTTTCCTATGCACGTCTTTATTGTCTCGTTATCAAGGTGTCGTCGTTCTTCGCCCGCGACCAATCGGCGTGAGAGATTGGCGACGCTACATGACTCAACGGTCGACGTGTCTAAAACCAATAACCAACCAAGGTGTCGTCGTTCAAGATCGCACGTTTTCTGTGCATACACTGCATTTATTGCATTCTATTGCAGGTGTTGAAGGCCATTCTGGTGCTGAGGAAGGAGCTGCAAATCTGAATTACACAAAGGTAATAATTACATATATGCCACTACCTTTCTAACCCCTAAGCAAAATATATAGCTTTTTTTTGTGTGTGTGGGGAGGGGGGGGGACCACGGGCCTGAAGCCAAGCTCCATAATCTGAAGGAACACTGACGAACGAAAAAAACATTCATCTCGAGCATTGCTTTGCCTTTGAAGCATAAGAGGAACACTGAAGACGTAGGTGACGATAATTACACACAATTACATATTCACAGCTTATACACTAAAGACATAAAGACATAAAAGATCAGTGCAACTATGAGCCACAAGGGCCCTTCTTGGTTGCACTCTGGACACTGAACAAGTTGTCCACCAAATCCGTCGATCAGCCCTCCCTGGAATACCGAAAAGCAAGCCCTCTTTTCTTATAATGTGTGTCTATGCTGTTTTTAAAGATGTTCAGTGTGCTGCTACTGACAATGGTTTCTGGCAGCTGGTTCCAATGTTCCACTATCCTGTTGGTGAAGAAAGACTGTCTTAACCTTGTCCTGCTGTGATTGACTTTAATTTTGAATTGATGACTTCTAATTGCATTATTTCTGTTAAATTCAAACATTTCCATGAGATATCCCTGTTCCTGACCATGAACAAATTTAAAGACTTCGATGAGATCTCCTCTCAGCCTTCTATATCTAAATGAAAACATATTCAATTTCTTCAATCTTTCCTCATATGCCAGGTTGCTTATACCATTCACCATTTGTGTTGCCCTTTTTGTACTCTCTCTAAAAGCCAACAATCTTTTTCATAACTAGGGGACCAAGCTTGGACACGGTATTCCAAATGTGGCCTGACATATGCACAGTAAAGCTTCCTGGTGACTTCCTCACTTTTATATGATACATTCCTATTTATTGCCCCAAGCATTCTTAGTGCCTTCCTCCTGGCTTCTTTGGTCTGTTCTGATACCCCCAATTTTGTGTTCAAAATAACACCTAAGTCCTTCTCCTATACATGCTCAGCTCACGCGCCATGACAAACACTGCATGTACATACCATGGTTAAATGCCATGTTTCCTTCTTAGCATAGTTAAAGCTTAATTAAACTAGGTAATTTTGGGATGACTTTGCTTCAATTTGATATCATTGGTAGCATATATAATCCATTTTTATGTCAGAAACGCCTTATATCCATGCCTAACTTAATGGTGAAGATGGAATCACAAGGAATTTAACAAACACTGATCACCTGAATACAGACTGATAAGGATCTGAAATAAAATAAGGTATATAAAACAAGTCAAGAAGTGCACAGGGTTGGGCGTGATGGCACCTGCACTTCCAGCAGTCGCACTGGGGTCACTCGTGTTCACTTGCTATGTTGTGCTCACTTCACCATACGTGATCAGCTCATGCAGGCAAAACAGTTGTCACAATTGGCTAGAATGGCCGCAGTTAAGCAATATATTTAACTGAATTTGCTGGCATGCAGATTTTCAAAATTAGGCGATCAGCAGCTGTCTCTTAAATTAGTATCAAATGTAAGATAAACTTTGAATTTTGATTGCCTTGTTCTGATCAGCCTTGAGTGCAGAGCACGCGCTGAATTTAATCTGGATGTACGTTGTGCACAGACAGTGCACTGGAAATACTCCGAAGTTTACATACGAGCAGTTCTAGATGGCACACACACTTGGGCCGACATTTAATCACAAATCCATTAACAGAGCCACAAATAAGCACCAGCACATATAGTTATTGTCATGACGAATACGCAGGAGCAAATACAACTACGTGTCATGTAACCTGATCGTGTTCCGCCACAAGCTGGACCGTCTGTTGCATACATCGTTTCCGTACCTTTTTCATTTGACGGCCACATTGCGATCTGCAATTTGGCTCTATTTCTTCAGTTGTCTTGCAATTCCCATAATATGTAGTTATCGATTACTACGACAAACTGTGCCCAATACCTCTATTGGTCGTAGAATACAGGTAAAGCCGATTGTTGACAGTTTGGATTTTGCAGCAGTTTGTATTACTGTTCGCTATCCTGTTGTCATCCGACTTTGAATATATTCCGCCATGTAAGATACTCAAACATGATTTGTCCATTCTTCTACAGCTTGACAAGCTGCTACACTTACTGGTGGTATGGGTGTAATCTATTCTATTGTGTTCTTGTTAAACATTCTCAGTAACATTCTTCTAAGATTTTCCTCTCATCTTGTCGAGAAATAATAGACACTTTAAGGTGTAACTAGCGGCAATGACAAATGGCAATTCATGGCAATTCCACAGATGGCAATTCCACAATGGCAATTCCACAGATTGTGGCATTCAAGTTTGCTGCGATTCTAACACTGTGTCAGCACACATATGCAGTAAGAGTGGAGCTCTCTGCGTTCGGTTTTTCACTTTGATCACCCATAAACCAGCTACCCTAGCGCAGTGATTCTCGGCGGCAACGGCAACCGGGATCTACCGGGATCCACCGGGATCCACCGGGGGCGACAGCTTCCCACACGCCCACGCTGAACGGTCTGTTTATCAGGAGCGCCGTGTGACTGCGCACTATTCACTGTGTACACCCCTCGCTGTTCCTTGAGCACAGCTGAGCACCCGCCCCGATGTCACCCGCCACCTGACGCCACCTGACGCCACCTGACGCTCGCCGACGCGGGGCTCCCCGTGCGGGTCACGCCACCTGACCAGCTCAGAGTGGGTCGGTGTGGCTGGTGTCGAGGTCACGGTCGGATGCGAACGGTGGCGACCAGGCCGGACAGACTGGGCTGAGCGGTGCCCCGGGTCGTCGGCGTGACCCGGGGTCGAACCCTGGCTCGGGGCAGTGTGGGCGTGACCTTGTGCGGCGGCGATTAGCATTCCGACGTTCCCGAAGTGCGGTCAGATGGCCGGCGTAATGACCCGCCGACCGGTTTACGAGCCGCCAACGGGACGACGCCGGCCCGTCCCAGCACGTGATTCGGGAGCACGAGAAGCGGCCGACGGCGGAGGACCGATGCGAAGAACGCTGGCTCGCGCGCGGCCGCCGGGCAGACGCCGCGGCACCAGTCGACGCCGCCCGTTTGGTGTGCCGAAGAGCGCCGGCGATGGGCAATGATCTCGGCTCTCGCTGGCCGGCGGTAAATCCCGTCACGACCTTGGAGGCAGATGGTTATCGAGCGATTGCTGCAATTTGGCTCGGGCCGACTCGTAGATCTCCGCCGGAGACGAAAGGGTGGACAAATGACCGCGGACCATTCGGACGTCGTGGCGTAAATAATCCGAGGAATTTCATTTCTCGGGTGGCGTCGAACCGTTCAGGCGAGTGTCCACCTGAGTGAGGGATGACCGAATAGAGAAATAACGGTGGGATATATTCGCTCCATAGACTGGGAAGCGGTCTTCCACATGGATCAGGGATAATCGAAAGCCCGCCCACGGCAGACCGGTTGTTGCGGTTGAATAAGTGTTAATCAACGTGAAAGGAAGAACAATTTTTTATTTGTTATGACGTGGACTGCAATGATGTGTGTGTGATTGTTTGCTGTGTTATCGCTCAGCACAATTGCATGCCGATCCAATTGATCGGATGTCCGTTTCAACATCCGATGATGTAGGATGCAAAAAGCTTCCACAGTTTAAAAAAATCACGTAAGCATATATCCCTGCTAGACAAATAATTATTAACTACCAGGTCAAATACGATTCTCCCACTGCCATCTGCATCCATGAATTCCCAGGAAATTGAAATAAAAATGATGACTAGTGCGAGATGACCCTCTCTCATCTAACCGAAAGAATGCATTTTCCCGGGTCTATGAGACGTAATTTCCACAGCACCTCCAGCATAAATCGCGCTTGGAACATGTCAGATCATGAACATATGAAGGCGTTTGTGATGATGTGTGTTGACCCACATTCGATGTGACACCACTCAGTACCTGGCGCCGCCTCTGCGCGCGGTCCGCCGCCGCGGGGCATGCTGACCGATTCGTTGTCCCGTGCGCCGAGTGCTCAATAAACCAGTTGGTACCCAGTGAGTGAACTGACCGGGTCTCTGAGGTTTGGTGTGTCAGTTTCGGTTTTCTTTGTGTACGGTGAAAACGAGTGATGGCGTTTATTGGCAAAGCGCCAGAGTTTGATGTGTCAGTGGAGAGATTTGGTATATATAGCCGACGCATCGAACAGTTTTTCGTCGCGAATGGTGTCATTGATGATCGAGTGGAGAAACGTCGCGCTATCTTTTTGAGCGTTGTGGGTGCGAGCACGTTTAGCCTGGTCGAAGATTTGATTGCCCCGAAGTCAGTACACGAAGTGTCGTACAAGGATTTGATTAAGCTGCTCTGCGACCATTTCGAGCCGGCGGATTCATCGATAGTTGCCCGCTTCCGTTTCAACTCGTGCATCCGTGAACGTGGCGAGTCCGTGCCAGTATACGTGGCTCGGTTGCGGAAGTTGGCGACGTCTTGCAACTACGAGCCGTCTATTCTGGAAGAGATGCTTCGTGACCGCCTCGTCTGCGGTATTCAGAACCAGCCTCTGCAAACCAGATTGCTCAGCGAGCCTGGCTTGACTCTCAAGTCAGCGAACACCATCGCCCAAGCCCACGAATCTGCCGCTGCCAACGCTGCGGAGCTTTGCGTGAAGTCTGCCGTGTGTGACGTCATCAGCCGGCTCAGTGGTCGTGAACCAATCGCCGTGCCGACTGGTGGTGACGTCATTCAGAGTGTGGATTCAGGTTCCCGGCCCTTTCAGCCGCGACCTCGGGTCGGCAGAGTGGGGGAGCAGCGGGCACCGTGGCAGAGCAGGGGAGGCGTAATAGACAGGGCTCCGAGACACAGCGATGGTCCGAGACACAGCAGGTCGGCGTTTCTGGATCGGTGCGCACGGTGTCACAGCCGCCGACACTCACCTTCTGCGTGCCCCTTTAAAGCGTGCCGCTGTTTCCGATGCGGTGGAGAGGGGCATATCAGGAGAGCTTGTCGCGCAGCGGTACAGGCGCAGGAAATCTGTCACGTTTTAGAGGAGACGGTGGACAACAGTGCAATGGAGCTGACTTCAAGTGAGAATCGCCATTGTGACGGTGAGCGACAATCATACGATTTGTTTCGATCGCATTCGCAGTTCTCTGGGGGTGGATGTAAACCACCGCTTATGGTGGAAGTGTCACTGGATGGTAGGGATGCCTGTATGGAGGTGGATACTGGGGCTGCGGTCAGTGCGTGTTCTGAGCAGGAGCTGTTGCGTCTGTGGGCTCCTGATACACCTGAACTAATACCCTGTGACTCCACGCTTAGAACGTATAGTGGGGAGGTTCTGCCCGTGTGTGGTCAGATTATCGTGGCAGTGAAATACGTGGATCAGTGTGGTCAGTTACCGTTGATTGTTGTTAAAGGGGAGGGGCCGATGCTGTTTGGTCGCAACTGGCTGTCTCACCTCAGACTCGATTGGCCTTCGATCTGCCATTTGTCGGGGAAGGGGGGCCTGAGGGAAACTTTAAGGGAGTTTGCTGAAGTGTTTGAGGATGGCCTGGGCCGTTACAATGGAGAACAGGTCAGGATTTCAGTGGATCCAGATGTTCAGCCGAGATTCTTTAAGGCTCGGCAAGTTCCCCTGGCTTATAGATAACAAGTCGACGCGCAGTTGGATGAGCAGATTAAGGAGGGTCTTTGGGAGCCTGTCACATACTCCAGGTGGGCAGCACCGTTGGTCGTGGTCCCCCGGGCAGACAGAACTGTACGGATCTGTGGCGACTATCGCCTCACCGTAAACAAGGCTGCACCTGTTGAGCAGTATCCCCTCCCCCGTGTCGAGGAATTGACATCGAAGTTGGTGGGCAGTAAGGTTTTCTCAAAGATAGACCTGAAGTCTGCGTACAATCAACTCGTGGTAGAGGAAGGGTCCCGAGAGTACTTGACTGTAAATACACATAGTGTATTTACAGTTTGTGACTGTAAATACACTTCTTCGCCCCACCCGGCTCAGTTTCGGATATTCCTCTGCCCCGAGTCTCTTCCAGCGTACAATGGATACCCTCCTGGCCGGTATTCCGGGTGTGTGTGTGTTTCAAGATGACGTCGTTGTTGCGGGTGACTCAGCAGAGTCTCATCTGCAAGCTCTGCGTGAAGTGTTGCGCAGGCTGAAGGGGGCGGGCTTGCACGTCAACAAACAGAAGTGCAAATTTGCTGTTGAGAGTGTGACCTATTTGGGTCATAAAGTCAGCGGCAGTGGGATAGAGACGACTGTTGAGAAGGTAGGGGCCATTGTGGGCGCGTCCACTCCCTCCAACGTGGCAGAGCTGAGGAGTTGGTTAGGCTTGATCAACTTCTACTCCAAGTTTCTGTCAGGGCTGTCTACAACATTGGCATCTCTGTATACCCTGTTGAAACGGGGACAAGCCTGAAAATGGACTCAGGCTGAGCATCAGGCTTTCTGCGAAGCGAAGCACCTGCTGAAAAGCCCACCTGTCCTGGCGCATTTTGATCCGAATCGACCTGTAGTCTTGGCATGTGATGCGAGTCCTGTCGGAATAGGTTGTGTCTTAAGCCAGCGATTCCAGCATGGGGAGCAGCCTGTGGCTTATTACTCTCGGTCTCTGAATGACACGGAGCGTCGATACTCCCAGACTGACAGAGAGGGTCTAGCGGTCCTTACTGGAGTGAAACACTTCCATTATTATTTGGCTGGCCGAACTTTCACTATCCGTACTGATCATAAGCCGCTTTTGGGCCTCCTTGGTGAGAATAAGCCTATACCTCTGATGGCATCGCCGCGCGTGGTCCGTTGGGTGCTCATGCTGAGCGCGTATGATTACAGGCTCGAGTATGCGCCTGCTGCAAAGTAGGCACATTGCGATGCTCTGAGCCGGCTTCCGCTGCGGCACACTGTTGACTGTGCCATCTCCCCTCCGCCTGCTGAGACAATCCACTTGATGGAGTTCTTGGATTCCACTCCTGTAACGGCTGATCAGATTAGCCTGTGGACTGCGAGAGACCCGGTGTTGTCGCAAGTGACTAAGTATGTCCGGGAGGGTTGGCCGACATCGGTTTTGTTGGGACCCGAGTTCGCTCCATACAAAACTCGGATATCTGAACTGAGTGTACAGGATGGCTGTCTGCTTTGGGGCTCCCGTGTTGTAATTCCGCCCCAGGGCCGTCCGCAAATTCTCAGGCTACTACATGATGGCCACTGTGGGGAGTCACGCACAAAATCGTTCGCTAGAATGTATGTTTGGTGGCCAAAGTTAGATGACGACATCTCGAAAGTAACGAAACTCTGTGAGGTGTGTCAGGAACATAGAGCCAGTGCACCTGAAGTGCCCATGCACCCTTGGGTCTGGCCTGCGAAAGCGTGGCAGCGAGTTCATGTGGATTATTGTGGGCCTATCGATGGGTGGATGTTTCTGGTCATTACGGATACCCATTCGAAGTGGATGGATATATATCCTTCTCGCACAGCAACTTCATTGGGGACAATGGAGCTTCTGAGAGCGTCCTTTGCATCATGGGGAGTACCAACATTCTTGGTATCTGATGGTGCCCAGTGTTTCATGTCAGGTGAATTTCAGACTTTTTGCCGTAAGAATGGCATAACCCACTTGACTTCCCCACCCTTGTCGCCCAAGAGCAACGGATTGAGTGAGCGAAGTGTTCAGACTTTTAAATCGTCTTACCGGAAGCAAACGTCAGGCAGTCCTCAGACAAAGGTTTCACGGTTCCTATTCCGTTACCGGGCTACACCTCACTCCACAACCAGTGTATCCCCAGCTGAGTTGTTTTTGGGTCGTCCCATGCGCACCCCACTCGACGTGGTGAAACCCGATTTGGAAAGAAAAGTGAGAATCCAGCAGGAAAAACAAAAATGTGTACGTGACAGGGGCACCCAAGACCGGTCGGTTGAAGTGGAATGTGTATGTGTCGGCTGTTGATCGTATCCGTGGTGGGGAAGGGAGACGTTGGTTGGCAGGTCACGTGACTGCCAAATCGGGACTTAAAATAACTGTGCGTCTGCAGGATGGCAGTGATTCAAAGGCATCTGGATCAGGTGAGACCGCGGCCGACGTGTACCGCCTCTGGTAGCGCGCCGAGCTCACCACTACCGTCGGCAGTGACTCCTGTGCCGTTGTTTGTACCGTTCGTGCCGCCGGTAGCGTTGGCAACAACAACTGTGCCGGTTGAAGTTTGTACCCCGAGGACTCAGGCACAACTCAGTGCTCCGGGTTCCCCAAGGACTTATGATTTGCGTGTCAGACAAACGCTGAAGCAGCCCGATTGGTTAATGTATTCGTAATGTGATGCTGCACGTGTAAAGTACGCTTTTTGTGGGTTTTTTTTTGCAGCTTTGACGTTAGGAGGTGCTCACATGGCGAAATAAGTAATTTTCGTATGTTTTGCTCTCTCTGCTTTTGAAGTATGTATTCGGGGTGGAAGTGTGATGATGTGTGTTGACCCACATTCGATGTGACACCACTCAGTACCTGGCGCCGCCTCTGCGCGCGGTCCGCCGCCGCGGGGCATGCTGACCGATTCGTTGTCCCGTGCGCCGAGTGCTCAATAAACCAGTTGGTACCGGACCGCCGCCGAGTATATTACAGCGTTCTCAGAAACATAAGTGGCCTGTGTAGGAAAACTGACAAACAGACTAATTGCCAACACATTGATAGCTACAGTGATGCTTGATACCTGATTGGCATGTTCCCAAGCGGCCAACAGTGGGCACCTTTGGCAGTAAGGTTGGTGCGACGGCTAACAGTAATAGGTACCCACAATGGCTGGGTATTTTGATGTGTTGTAAATCAGTGTCATCTAGTTTGATCAGCCCAGGCGAGGCAGCAGCTTCATGATATTCTCTGATCTAGTGCAAAAATAGAGCTAAAGACGATGATAAAAGTAACCAAATGCTGATATCAAGTAAAATAAAATCCCAAATTGGTCTAATATATTTCGGACATGGCCCTTCTTCAGAGACAGGGTATATACACAGAGGTATAGCTCATTTCTATGTGGGTGACAATGCATACCTCTGTGTGCAGAGGTATACTCTGTCTCTGAAGAAGGGCCATGCCCGAAATATATTAGACCAATTTGTGATTCTATTTGATTTAATGTGAGCATTTGGTTACTTTTTATAATCGTCTTTAATTCAACAATGCTCAGTACAGCTCTCCGCATCATTATACAAAATAAAGCAGATTATACCAATGCGGCATATATTTTACGAACTCGTCCTCAATCGCTTAAAGTTTAATGAAACTCAAAATAGTTGCATGCATTATGCATTCTCTGAACCGAATCGGTATTAACTAGCTGCTGATAATAATCACCTGCTCAAGAGATGCTTAGCGCTCATTACCGTGTAAACACATCTCGCGTCATTAATTGTCGTGCGACCACTCATTGCATCACTCATTGTCGTGTCATCACCCAGGTTAGCACTCCTTGCTATGCGAATGATCATTGCATCGCTCGTTACTGTGTGCTACTGCACACGGTAACGTGACACAACCGTGTGTTGTGAGTGACAAGAAATGTCCGAAAGTCGGGCTAGATTTTCTGGTTCTTTTTTAGATAGGGGTTTTTAAAATGTAGTAAAATTAACGGGACAGACGAGAAGAAATGTGCTACTCAATGCGCATCATAAGTAGACGTGCAATGGTGTAAAACGTTCTTGACCTGTCACAGACTCCATAAAGACATCGAAATCTGTCACACGTTCCACGCTCCTGCGTAGACTACTTTGCGAAAACACATACAGAACTGGGATGATTCTACCTGTAGACATAAAGGTACCAAACACCCGCATATGCGAGAAAAAAATTATTGTGACATAGCTGGATTGTTGAAAATGCTCCTCGATATCTTGCTTATTCCGTCCCCTCGAGGCAAGTTCCCGATAACTCCAATGAATATATACTTCTACTACCTATCCATCGGCATAAATCCCTGGTGAAACCTTCATGCTCTTGCCCAGAAACACATTAGCGCTCTGCTTCCCTATTTCTGTATAGCACGTGTAGCACGAAGTTTCGATGCGCCTGCTACGTAAGCTTTCCGCTCACAAAAAGACAAAGCTGTCTTTTTCGTCAGCTGGCTAACCGACTTATAGCCCCATAAGGCGATCAGCCAGCTGGCACTGTGACAGAAGTCGACATGATCATCGTTCTAAAAGCAATGGGCGAAATGTTGACTCGACCGGCTTTTGCGGCCAGGAGGATGTCAAAATTTGGAGCTTAATTTTTTCCACGAGCCTACCACATTTCAGAGATGGAAATTGTAGTTACGTTCCATGACATGTGTTTAGTTTGTGGGTTTATTATGGGGTGTTATTGAATACATTTCAATGACAAATTCGAAAAGCGCTTGTATTATGCCCAATGATGTCAACACCAAGGAGGATCATTATGCCAAATGATGTCAAATGCCAAGGCCGAAGACCAGTCAAATGACCAGCAATTATGCCAAATGACCAAGGAGGATTATTATGCCAAATGATGTCAACACCAAGGAGGATCTCGGGCCTGTCGGCAGCAATTTGTCACAAAAAGACGATGGTCGGAGTGTTGATCTGTCACACGCTGATCGACGAGTATGCAGCTTTTAGCACCACTGTAGATATGATTCCTTAAGATCATAATGTCCAGAAGTAAGAACAGCTGCTAAGTTGCTATATGGAGCAGGAAAACAAATGCACTCTTATTCTTTGTGTGTAGTTTTAGGTTCTGAAAGAATTATGAAGGCGCACGTTTCCGACTTCGTCTAGAAGTGGAAGCCTCGGAAAATATTACTTTTGTCCAAATCATTTCTGTTTTAATTCTCTCCAAACAACGCCATGAAACTAATGCTATTTTATCCCAGAACTACTGGTGTTGCCTTATCAGCAGCAAAAGTGCACAGGTTTCCACATCTATGTTGACTCTGTGCTGATTCCAAACTAACAAATGGACAATCATTTTGTGGTCATATAACACGGTTGAAATTATCTCCGGTTACCAAACTAGGCCAAGCTAGAAAAAATATGTTAAATAATATGCAATTGCCCATCACCAATAATTACGCTAACTTGCATCTTTTCGGCCCTATCCTAGTGTTCCTTGAATCCTCCCATATTCGGCGGGTGGTTGGATTCCGGCCCTGCTCCCAGGGCATGGGTAGTCATAGGATTTCTGACGTATCATGTGACGTAACAGGGACAATACCAGGGGCGTCGGGCTTCTGACATCACAAGGTAGTGAAAAGTCACAAGGTTTGGCGTGAACGTCTCCGCAAATATGACAGCAGGACGATAAAACGCCAATGATGTCGCTCGGAGATGCGAACACACAACTGGAAATTTGGAAGCTAGAATATCGCGAAATTACCACCGAGAGCAAAACAAAACCGTCACCACACATTTCGTACTTACATTTCACATAGTAAGCCAGGACAATATGCGCTAAGCGTTGATTTGTCTTCCCATTTTCTTGGAAAGAAACACCCATAAGAAAAGAGGGAAGGGTATCCACTTCCTGTAGTGTGTATGCGAACTTGCTCTTACTTGCTTTTGGTCGATGTGCCCTAAAACCCAAATCACTCACTCACAACACTCTTACTTGCTTTATTTGCTACTTGCGCTCAATAATTTTGATTGCTCGCCATTTTAATCTTCAGAGTCCTTTTCCTCCCTGGATAATGTCGCTACACGGGAGACAAATTAACAGACGGGAACATAGATCGTTCGCTGGGCTGACAAGGCTATTTAACATCTTCGTCTGCCGTGTAGCAGCTGCAGACTGAATGGCCCGACTGAGAACACAAATGCTCTCAATGGAACGGGCACACAAACGAGTCCCTCGAAACCTCACGACCAAATATAAAACAAGTTACACTGGCCTCTGCGAAGGGCAAGGCGGCTGATCTCTCACCACGCAATCGCGTGCTTAGTTGGTTGGCAATTTCCAGCCGGAAGTGACAATGCCCGTGCATTGGGGAGCCGTCACTGCAGGCCATTACGACGCCCGATTAATTCGACTGGGCGGTGGGATTTACTGCCGCGGCCAGCGCCCGGCACACGCAGCAGAACGCGCCGTGGGGGTCATTGCCGGCGCTATCTCAACACCGACACCGACACCGAGACCGGGCCGGCCGAGCACGGCCGCTGACGGACATGGGGCACGACTCACGGCTCTGTCAGACAGGGGACTCATCGGCTCTGTTAGTTAGGAGACCTTACCAGTTATGTCAGCCAGGTGAATTCAACAGTTATGCCAGTCAGGGGACTCACCAGTTATGTCGGACAGGAGACTCACCGGCTCTGTTAGACAGGAGACTCACCTGCTCTGTTAGACAGGATAACTCACCAGTTATATCAGTCAGGTCGCTGACTTTGTCAATACAGGGGGCTCACCAGCACTGTCAGACAGGGAACTCACCAGCTCTTTTAGTCAGGGGACTCACTAGCTGTTAGCCAGGGGACTGACCAGCTCTGTCAGACAGGGTACTCACCAGCTTGGTTAGTCAGTGGACTCACCAGCTCTGTTAGTCAGGGTATTCACCAGTTCTGTTAGTCAGGAGACTCACCAGCTCTGTCAGACAGGGTACTCACCAGTTTTGTTAGTCAGGGAACTCACCAGCTCTGTGAGTCAGGTTACTCACCAGTTCTGTTAGTCAGGGGACTCACCAGCTCTGTCAGTCAGGCGACTCACCAGCTCTGTAGCCCAGCATTCACCAACAGTCACTCAGCGAACTTACCAGCCTCTCCAGAAGGGTGGGGCGACTCTCCAACTTCGCCATTTAAGACGAGCTGCTCAACAACCCCACTCACCAGAGTGGGCGACCGACAAATTATGCTTGGCAATCCTGAACCGCATAGCTGATGTGCTGTCAGCTATGCGGGGGTCTGATGATGTGCATGGGTCTGTCTATGTTATCGGGACGGACGACATACATCTGCTCTCCTCAGTCGGCGGGAGCTGCCGCCCTGGATCAGAATGGCTCGACGCGGGCCCAATCGGAATGCGAGATACAGCCGTGCTGGTTGGTGCGTCATCAGCTTCTGGACTCCTGGATCTGGGACAATGTGTACCAAGCAGGCTATCGGCAAAATGGCCTGCGATACTGTGCATTGCATGACGACCGCAGGAACTGTGACCGTAGTTCGAGCAGCCTACGTGCCAGTCTGGCACATTTGCACCAAGTGCGAAGTGCTGGCCGGAGTTTGATCGGCGCCTTGCTGGCCAAAGGTGCGTGGTCGGTGCGTCGAACGCACGACACACCGCAGCCGAGATTTTCCGCCCAACCGTCGCGAGCCGTCAATGCGTAGGTGCCGGACCGATGGAAGTGGGCTGCCGAAGGCGTCAGTGGAGCTCGCCTCTAATCTGGTAAGTGCCAGAACCGAGCCAATTCCTTCGCGCTCTTTGAAACGTGTCAGCCGACTTATTTCGACAGTTGAAAGATTGATGCCACGCTTATCTGATAATGCTGCCTGAAGATGGCTCGACAAAGACAGCAGCTGACCGGTGAAAAACAGCGCTGACCATGTGTCACACAGTGTCCACACAGTGTCCTGTAGACACAGTTTGGCACCGGTGATAGCTGCACCGAAGACGTCCTGGAAAACTACACGGTAGGATTGTGAATAGTAGATGGTCAACCTAACTAAAGCAATGCGTAATCATGATGCGTTACCAGAATATGCACGCATTGAACTGCCATGTTTTTCTGCACTGTGGATGTTGCCATGGGCGCTGCCTTCCGTGGTCCAAGGGTACGCTGCCTGCGGGGATTCAGGGCACGCGGGAGCGGTAGGTGTAGAGCGGGAGCGGTAGGTGTAGAGCGGGAGCAGTAAGTGCCACTTCTGAGGGTTATTTTTTTGCGTGGCATTTCTGCATCCTTTGCACTATAACTCTGATACTTTGAAACTTATTCTAACTGTCCTATATCTACATATCTGCAAAAGCAATGGTTTATAGTGCTACCAGGGGCGGTTCCAGGATGGATCTAGGGAAGCCCGCTCACTCCTAAGGCCGATTATGTCAAAAGCATGTTAGCTTTCTCCTAAAAAGTCAAAAGTTTCGAATGCAATTTTGCAAACCTAATCACATCACAGCCTGAATCGCTGTGGATAATCACACTTTGAAACCCTTATTTAACCAAGCTAATTGTGCGTATTTTGGCCTCCCTGGCGCTTGCTTTGCTGTGCTCTCAGGGCATTTCAGATCATCTTTCAGTGACCTGATATGAGATTGATTAGGAGCTTGAAGCACAACAAGAGAACATGATTTGCCATTACAGTTATTGGTTTTTTTCTGGAAAGATATAATTAGTAACAATTGGGGATGAAAATATTTAGAAAGTTTAGATTCCTATTTGACCTGGTGATTTGTTCCGGGGTCAACATTTATTTTTTTCTTCAGCTGTCTGATAATTTGTATACGCACTCCCATGTAACGCCGACCGCATCTTTTGCACTTCGGTGCAGACAAATGTTCCAATGCGCGTCTAAAGATTGGAACGAGATCGTCACCTGAATTTGGCATGCCCTAGCTATGTGACCGCAATAGACTGAGCCTCTGTTGTTTGGCGCAGAATGTGCCGACAACGTTTAGTAGGTAGACTAAATATCAAAACAATATATCGAACTGAATCGGAAGTATGTCGGAAAAATTCAGAAGTGGTGACATTGCCTTCCACGCTGACGGAGTATTTGTTCACGACATGTGGTTTGCGCATTCTTGAGAGCTAACAAGACTACAAGCTCTCGAAATATGAGATTGAGGGTTCATTTCACCACCATTGAGTAATGGAGCTAAAAAACCACACGTCGTTATGATTAATGTTGTATTAACATACAGTAGTATTTGACCGTGCAACATGAGTTTCCCTTTTTCTGCAAATGGGCCTGACCGGGTTTGGGACTAGACGCGAGCTACGCCAGGCTGTAAAAAAAATTTTCAGGTCCATCCCTGAAGGGGTCAACTTCTCTGGCACGTTGATAGTACTAGGGTTTGACCTCAGCGTTGGACGATATTAAGACCCCGGGTATAAATTCAACAGCTCTAAGCTTCCATCTCAGAGCTCTGATCTCACATCTTGACACGCACCTCCAAAGCCAGCTCTTCTATATTGTGCAAATTAGTCAACAGACAAATGGCCACGAAGATCAGATATTAATGGCGTAGCGTGATGTAGGCGTGAATAATATAGCTCCACCTTGACAGACAGGTGCAACAGCTTCTATCAGAGAACTACATCTCAACAGACGCAGCGACTCTCAGGCAGAGACGTCCCTCGGTACCTTAAATGTGGGGCGACGGCTGGCCAGCCCGGCCAGCCAGCCGCGCCAGCGGTTACGTCTGCTCGCGATAAGCGCTCGGTAGCAAGAGACTGACCGAGGGCCCTCGCGGCACAGTCCGAGGTAACTCACAGTACGACACGTCACTGGTCACGTGACTTAGTCCACGTCACAACTGCGCCGCATGGCCAGAGAACAAAGGCGAACTCTGACTTCTACCGCAAGCGGCCCGCTGTCTCTCCGACATCAGAGACAGACCATATCAGCTCAGAATCGTCTCTGGTAACATCCAGTTAGGATCTCGCGTGGGAGCCGGTGCTGAGAGTGCACCTTCGTCCAGGCCCGCGTCGGCCTGGCATCGATACGTGGGCTGTCTCAGCAAATCACCGCACACTGGTGATCTACAACAATCGGCTGACTGGCAGAGGCGCGGTACTGCAGCCTCTGGTCTGGCGACACAGCGCCTGACACAATAGCGACACTCGGTCACATCACCGCATGACAGCTGGCATCTAACATCTAACGACGACGGCGGGGCGCGCCGGTCGGATAGGGGAGGGGTTTGGTATCGGCTGCACGGCATCGAGGTCACATCTGCGGAGGCGACGGCCGGGCGCGCCGGTCGGATATGGGGAGGGGGACAGGGCAATGTCCAATGATCGACCTCGACTGGAGCGGTGGCTTGCCTTGTCAGCCGACAAACCGGCGACAGGGGGGACGAGTGGTCTAGGGGTAAGATGCTCGTCTCACAATCGAAAGGTTGTGGGTTCGAGTCTCACCTGTCCCTACTCTTCGCCCGCGACCAATCGGCGTGAGAGATTGGCGACGCTACATGACTCAACGGTCGACGTGTCGTAAAACCAATAACCAACCAAGCCGGCGACAGGTATCCGTCGGATAGACGCAGGGTAGGTGCCGGAAACTGTTGAGACATTATCTGTGGGGGTAGGGGGCTGAATGGCTGGGATTAGGATCACCCAAAAACCAACTTTGTTACAAGGCTGAGGTTTCGGAAACCCGTGCTGAACAGTAACTCTAACCCTGGTTCTATTCCACGCAGGAACGTTTCTTACTATCCATCTCTGGTTGTCCAAGTTTGGGCGCTCCCCCGATTATTCTCGATTCCTGCTATATTTCATGTATTTCTGTTCTGTCCCATTCCGTCTCTTTGATCTCGTCCCGTCGTGCCTCGTCTCGTCTTGTTTAATCTGGTCTGCCTCGTCTCGTCTCATCCTATCCTATCCTATCCTGCTCTGTCCTGTCCTGTTCCGTTCTGTTCTGTTGTCAAGCACGTGAATAGCCCACTATTTCCATTATTTCAACTTGAAATGCGAACAAGCCGTCCGGCCCGTGAAATCCCAGCACACACAGAGTGGCAACGCACCTTTAAAGATGGCTAAGGTAGGATCAGAACAATGGTGCCGAACAATTGAGCGGGATGCGGATAAGCGGGTGTGTGACCATGCATGTGCTACACACGGGCTCTGATCCAGACATAGCACATTTGCACACGTAACCTTTCCCGGTGCAGTAGGACACAGTGCCAGTCGATAGCTCAGATGGTTGGGCGTGCATGCTGTGAAGGAAAGCATCCGATGAAAGGAAATTTGGTAAATACGAAGGGCGGCGTAAGCTTGATGAAAATATGGCAGTCAGCCAGATTCGGCATACTCTATCTGTATGGACGCTGTATGACCAACGCAGTCGATGCGTCCGTAAGCCCAAATAACTAACTAACATACTCTATCTGTTTGTGAAGATAATGATGTGATGAAAGAGTACGTTAGTTATTCGAAGAAATGCGCGGCCGCTTATAGTTTGTTATACAGCCTCCCATCTGTTTCCTTCATTGGTAGCCAGACCTTTGATGAGCCAAGATTAGATCCGTGGGATTTGCAAGTGTATGAAATACGGCGATGTCAGCAATTCTCAAGTTTCTCAATTTGGCTTTGAGATCAGCTTTTCAGCAGGTCGCTGCATTACGAACACCGCTATCTTGCAACTGTCTAACTACTGGGCGGATCAGCATTTACTAGTCACGTCTTCCATATTCGCAGTGCATTGTATTTATATGCTGTTGTTGCAGCGTGGTCTGAACTGGAAGCTGGAAGACTGAAAAATATGCACACTACTCATGCCTGGGCAACGGTGAACCAATAGGGCCATGCCAAGGAAATAAGACCGCATGTGCTCCTCAAAATCTCTAGCATTGATATACACACATTTATATACACACATTTTTATATATATATATATATATATTATATATATATATATATATATATATATATATATATATATATATATATATAATTGATTAGCGTAACTAACCACCACCTATGTTTTGGTGTGCAGTTTTATTATTAGGCTGATGGTCCAGGTTTGTTCCCGAAACAAAACTGCTGACAAGCCAAGACAATGCAAACAATTCACCTGTAACACACCACCTCTTCATATGCAACTCCCATATAATTTTAGTCCGTTTTTGGTGCCTCTACTGGTGCGTTTTGGTGTAATAAATTTGTGCAGAATTGTTGCTCATATTTTATGCTCTTAATGTTGCCTTTTCTTTCATCAGTAATTCTTAAGTCTTTCGAGAACTGGTGAAATTGTATCACCATCACGTCACCAATCTCTCGCGCCGATTGGCCGCGGCCCAAGAGCAGCAACAGGTGGGACTCGAACCCACAACCATTCGGGTGGGAGACTGACATTCTTCCCCTACTATGCTCACTCCCCTTCGACGGTCTTTCTGATTTTTTTTAGTTAGCAGTCATTCAGGACAGATTGGACTGGGATTCTGAACAAGCAAAAACACAATCACGAAGCTGACAGGTCATGTCATCAGGGAAAACAGCAGTATTGATCAAACATAGACCACGCAAATTTGTACCCATTAGCTCGGCCGCACTTTTCCGGATGCTGGTCCCTGGTGATCTGAGTTTGGAACAGTTCGGCTGATAGAGGATCTGGCATGGTTAAGGATTTCAGCAAAATAGCTGCGGTTTAGGATGCCGTCCTCTATGTGTATGTGGGAGTCGGAAGACCCACCGGGTGCCACACAATTCAGCAACATGGCTGTGGTGTGGGATGCCGTCCTCTATGTGGGAGTCGGAAGGCCCACCGGATGCCACATTATTCAGTGGCATGGCTGTGGTGTGGGATGCCGTCCTCTATGTGGGAGTCGGAAGACCCACCGGATGCCACATTATTCAGTGGCATGGCTGTGGTGTGGGATGCTGCCCTCTATGTGAGAATAGGAAGACCCACCGGATGCCACATTATTCAGTGGCATAGCTGTGGTGTGGGATGCCGTCCTCTATGTGGGAGTCGGAAGACCCACCGGATGCCACATTATTCAGTGGCATGGCTGTGGTGTGGGATGCTGCCCTCTATGTGAGAATAGGAAGACCCACCGGATGCCACATTATTCAGTGGCATGGCTGTGGTGTGGGATGCTGCCCTCTATGTGGGAATAGGAAGACCCACCGGATGCCACATTATTCAGTGGCATGGCCGTGGTGTGGGATGTTGCCCTCTACGTGGAAGGAGGAAGACCCACCGGATGCCACAATATTCGGTAACAAGGCTGTGGTGTGGGATGCTGCCCTCTTTGCATGTGGGAGTAGGAAGATCCACTGGATGCCACATCGATCGTGTATGCACACGTTTATTTATTTATTTGTTTATTGTCCACAATCTCCAACAGCATGTTGTGCCCTTTACAGGAGAAGTCATGAGCTAAAAAAACGTAAACAGAACAGGTGAACAGTTTTCAGTTCAAACAGGTAAATGGCTGTCAGAACTGCATCGATGCCCGATGGCTACGCGGCTCAGATGTGAGCGTGTGACGCAGCACAGTATCTAACCACCTGCGTCTTAAATGCATTCAGCGGGTTCGTGAAGATGTCCGCACTTGGTGTCATCGATAAAAATGTGTTCGTTTCTCTTAATAATCTGTTAAATATGCCACACCTAATGGTTTCTACAGGTGCATACGGTACATGAAATAAAACAGGTTGCCTATTTCTCCTGACTGGGACACATAATCCAAAGTTCTGCAATAACACTGATGAGTCCGTCCTGCCACATAAAACGTTTCGTCAGAACATGACGTCGGATTGTACGCGACGAGTGGACTCAGACGTCATGTTATGAAAGCGAAGAAGGTCCTGATATTGCAGAGATTCCGGTCGAGGTGTGGCGCTGCAGTGTTGTGCAAGCCACATTAAACAATTATGTTCTACCCTTTCAATCCTGGTCAGATGTGTTGTGGCTGCGCCTGCCCAGATGACGGAGCAATACTCAAGGCGAGACCTAATGTTCGCGTTATATGCCTCTAACAGAGCAATTTTCGAGAATTTGCTACCAGGAACCCCTGCCTGCATTGATCTAATAAATAGTCCGAGAGCTCGGTTCGCAGATGACACAGTTTTTGCCACATGTTGTGCGAATGTCAATTTGCTGTCCAGATACACACCCAGGTCTTGCATCACAGTCTCACGCTGCAGCGTTGTATCGTGTACCTTATATTCGAAGCGCACAGGAGTACGACGGAGAGTCATTGTGAATGACCTATATTTCAGAGCGTTCAAGGATAGCATCCAGTCTGCGGACCACTTGCAGAGGGAATCAATATCCCTCTGCAGGCGGGTCGCGTCGTCCACAGACGCTACCCTCCTAAAATTTTTGACGTCATCAGCAAACATCAGACATTCCGATTGGTTGGTTGGTTATTGGTTTTACGACACGTCGACCGTTGAGTCATGTAGCGTCGCCAATCTCTCACGCCGATTGGTCGGTCAATCCTGGATGGCAGGTCGTTCACAAACAGGGCAAATAACAGAGGGGCCAGCAAGCTCCCTTCCGGTATACCGGAAGTGACATCAGCCCAGTCCGAGACCGCCCCGTTGTCTATCACCCGCTGCCGGCGACCAGTCAGGTATGAGCGAATCAGAGAGATAATTTTGTTTGAAACATGATATGCATTTTCGAGCTTGTATAGTAACAGCTTATGGTTGACACTTTGGAAAGCCGAAGAGTAGTCCGTATAAATTGCATCTGGCTGGTAACCAGCAGCGATCCAATCCCAGGCGTGTCTCAAGAAAACTGCCAGGTTTGAAGCACATGACCTAAACACAAAACACGTTGATGTATACACACAAATCATACGAAGTTTATCAATGCCATGGGCGCCAATTTCGTACAGCTATGGATCCCTGCTCCTCCCGCTTCCAGTGTTGGCTCAGCCCCAATCATTTCAAGTGTTAGCATGAGCTCTCATGGGATTTCCTCAATTGATTTTGACCCTCCCATTTCCTCTATTTATTAAACCCCCAATTATGTTCAGAAATTAACGCCCCTGCGTGATGTTCACGGTGATGGTGGATATATCTTGATAGTGCAGTCCTTCATGCGGATGGTGTTGGGAAAGACGGGACCAATATAATTGTTGTAGAATGAGACAGGAGATGATGAAGAGCGATTCCGGAGTGTGCCAGCAAAGACGTTCAGGTGTGGGACTGAAAAGGCGAAGAGAACAGTAACCTAATTTTCCTTTGGACACCACAGAATCACATATTACACTTGGGAAATATTCGGTGTTCGTGGTTAGCTTTAATTATCTCCCTGTTTCCAGTTTTGTTGGGTTGGGCACTTCGGCCTGCTCAGGCCATTTCGTGCCGTGAGTAGAATGGATGAACATTTAGGTTATGACAGTCAGTTTATAACTCTTGAAGTAAGTTGGCTTTTCGGAGAAAAGTGAAAAGTAGATTGATGAGGAAAGGGTGTGTATCTCCTAATAGTGTGGGTAGAGAAAAGGGGATGTTACGTGTACGGCAGTAGTTGGTAAGTGTTTTTCTATGTTCATGGTATTTTTGACAGTGTAGGAGAATGTGTGAAACGGTATGACGAGTGTTGCATGATGGGCATGAAGGTCGTGGTGATGCAGTGTAAATATATCGATGGGTGAGAAAAGAGTGACCTATGCGGAGCCGTGATATAACTTTTTCTTCTTGTCTGTTTTTTTGGTATGATGTGGTCCAGTTTTCGATGACAGGTTTGATGAGACGTAATTGCGTGTGGTTTGTGGTTTCAGTCCATTGTTGGTTCCAAAAATGTCGAATGTTTTGTCGTATTGTTGATTTGATGGCGTCAAAATGTGGTGGGATTTCTGTGATGTGTGGTAATTGTAATGATTGTTTGGCGAAATTATCTGCGTTCTCGTTTCCTGGGATGCCACAGTGGCTGGGCACCCACAGGAAACAGACCTTCATGCCCATCAGATGAAGTGTTTCGAGTGTGTTATAAATGGAAATATGGCAATGGTGCGAAAAGGAAATCGAAGAAAGCGATTGAAGAACAGATTTTGAGTCGGAACAAATGACGACATGGCGCATGGGGTGACAAATTGAACGGTTGCAGACATAGCGAAGGGCAGTGAGAATGGCGTGTAATTCGGCGATGAAAATGGAGGTCCCGTTTGGCAAGCGATGTTGCTGTGTGTATGTACCAGAAACAATGGCATTTCCTGTGCAATTTGCGTCTTTGGATCCGTCGGTAAAAACAAAAGGAACATGGTGACAACGAGAACGAAACTGGTGGAATTTTTGTTTGGCGTATTCTGGACAAAGCTGTGATTTTGGAGTGGTGATGAGATAGAAAATATGTATCTCGGCCATCTGCCACGGTAGTGTAGTTGGTGAAGAAAGAGCTGTAATATGTGGAATGTTGTATTGGAGTTGTGTAGAAAATGTTTTAATGCGTGAAGCTATGGTAAGCCCGGTTCGCTTTTCGGCGGGACCTAAATATTCGTGGTGTAGATTTGGGAGAATTTGTAAAGATGCGTGTGTGGGGTGGTGTTCTCTAAATTGAATTTTTGCGGCATATCTGAGTGTTTGTTCAATTATTCGGAGACCTAATGGTGGAATTCCTGATTCGATTTGTAAAGAAGTAATGGGAGACGTGGTCATTGCACCGAGTGCTATGCGAATAAATTTATTTTGTAAGGTGTCCAAAAGTTTAAAAGCGGAGGTATTGCCACTTGCGTAAACTATGGAGCCATATTCTATGATGGGAAGAACCAAGGATTTGTATAATTGTAATAGCGTGTGACGATCGGATCCGAATGATGAAGACGTAATACAGCGAAATAAATTGAGCCTGTGAAAACATTTGGTCTGGATGTGTTTGACGTGCTGGTGCATGGAAAGCTTGCGATCGAAAGAACACCAAGTAATTTGAACGAATTTACAAAATGTATGTCAGTGTTTCCGAGGTGAAGTGATGTATCTGAATTTGGGCACGGAGTTGATTTGCTGAATATCATTGTGGCAGATTTTGGAGTTGAAAATGTGAAACCGTATTTGATGGATCATTGGTGTATCCGGTCAAGTGCGTTTTGGAGTCTAAATAAGCAATGTGTTTCATTTTTAGCTGTGCACCAAAATGCGCTGTCATCTGCAAAAAGGGAGTGTGATATCTGAGGTGGCATGTCGGTGAAAATATCGTTAATGATGATGATGTTGAATAAGACTGGTGATAAACAGCTTCCCTGTGGTAATCCATTTCTCATGAAATGTAACTCAGAAATCGCTGACCTGCACTGGAGATGAAAATGACGGGAACCGGACAAAAATCCTATCAAATAATGAGCTAAATTTCCTTTGGCGCCGAAGTGAAGAAATTTGGAAATGAATGCCGGTTTGTATACCATGTCATACGTTTTACTAATGTCTAAAAATACTGCAATGGTGTGTTCATGTTTTTATAACCAAGGCGTATGTCAGTTTCTAATCGAATGAGATGATCTATTGTACTGTGGCCGTGACGAAAGCCGCATTGAATTGGAGATAACAGATGATTTGTTTCTAAGTACCAGGGCAGTCTTTCTACAAGACTGTCGGGTTTTGGAATAGGGATAATGAGGGCTTCCTTCCAGGTTTCGGGGAAAGTATGGCCAGACCATAATGCATTAAATGTTTGTAAGATGCAATGTTTTGTGTCGTTGGATAAATGTCTGAAAAAGGAATAATGTAAATTATCGGGACCTACAGAAGTATTACCGGCTTTGGAAATTGCAGTATCTAGTTCTGAAACTTGAAACGGGATATTGTATGTTTCAGTGTTGTCCGAATCGAATTGTGCCAAATCGGTGTGAAATGTGTGTTGTGCATTTTGTATAAATTCCGGTCTGTTGTTGTTGTCAGAGCTATTGTGAGCCATGGTGTCCGCTAATGTATTTACTATTGTTTGTGGGTCTGTAATTGTGGTGTTTTTAATTTTGAGTGCCGGGAGTGATTTAAATGGAGTGCGTCCTGATAATCGGCGGATTAACTGCCAGATGTTGCTTAAAGGTGTTCGAGAGGTGAGTTGCTGTAAATATAGTGACCATGAACGGCGACGAGCTTCGCGAATGATGCGGCGTGTCTTCGCACGTTCATAATTACGGTTAACTAAATTTTGCTGGTCAGGATAGCGTAAATATTTTATAAATGCTCTCTTTCTTGCGGCTATTGCTCGGGAAACTTCTATCGACCACCAGGGGACCGGTGTTCTTTTTGTGAGTGGAATAGCGGTGGAAGCTGCTTCGAAAAGTGTTTTGGTAACTTGGTTGATGTTTTCGACGGGAGAAATGTTGGGGTTGTGTTGGATATGTGAAAGTTCCTGAAAAGTTTCCCACTCGGCCTTCTAAATTTTCCAGCGGGGGATAAAACTGGGTGTGGTATCGGCAGTTGTTGAAAAGGACGGTATTAATTTAATGGGGCTTCAGTCATGAAGCGGAGCTCCGGCGCGAAGACGGTGCCCTTGGTGGTGTTGCGGTTGGAATGTAGGGTAATGGTGACGGATTTACCACAAAATGTGGTGGTACGGAGGAGGGCTTTGGTCTGGGCTCGGGTTTGGGTTTTGATGACAAGGGTTCCGTTGGCAGGGGCTTCGATATCAGGATTGGCTAAGGAGCAGATGGAGAGGAGTTGTTTGGTCGGCCAGAAAACGTTAATACGGCGGAAGGAAACGGATTCCTCGACAGGCTTGACTACTATGAAAGAGCCAGCACTGTCGAGGTAGGGTTCGATGGGATCAGGTTGTTGGGATGGCGTGGTCTGGTTAGGGCGTGGGTCTGTGGCATGGAGAGTGATGGTCTGGTCGGAATTGCGAGGCGAGGTCTTGGTACGAGCGGGGGTCGGTGAGGGACAAAGGGCTTCCATGGCGTCGTCCAATGGAATTGTCTGGCGCGGGTCATCAACGGTGGTATCATGTGCAGAGTCCGGGTTCGCGCGATGGTCGTCAGGTGTGGTCAGCGGCGGAAATTCCGTCTCGGAGTCCGGTGGCGAGCTGGGGTCAGTATCTTTTTTGCCTTTTTTCCCCATCGTGGGGAAAAAAGCCCTACCTAGTGTAACTTAAAGAAACGAGACGGACACAGAAACACAGGGAACAGAAATACGATGGGATGAAAAATCCACGCGGGGCGACGGGTGTCACCCCAAGAAACGAATGAAAAGAGCGACGGGTGTCGCCCCACGAAAATGAAAAATAAGAACTGCGGCGACGGGCAGTTAATCACGCCAAAACTGGCAGGGCTGAGTAATCAATGGGCTCAGATAATATGCGAGCGTATAGTACTGAATACGCCATGCATCTCCCTTAGTCCGTCATTCTGCTATTCCTTTTCGCTTTCGCTTTCCGCTTGTGCATTTCGAATGCATTACCTTACTTTTCGTTTTGCTTTTTGAACAAATTTTCACTTCTCTTACATCTGTCTTTTAGCAAGTCTTTGCATCTTGGCACCTCCTTTGCTCCTTTGCTTTTTTGTATCCCTTCCTTGTAATTATTTGTATTTGCATTTGATCCAGGAAAAGACAGACCAATCGGCACGCTATGTGTTCGTTGTTTGACACTGGTGAAGTTGAACGTGATGTCTGTGTTGCAGCACGTGACGCTGCCAGGACGTGGTACATTTGTGCATTGTGCAGTAGATGAGAATAGCACGTTCGCCCAGCGCAACAGCTAAGCACAGACTAAGCAGGGCTGGATGGACCTACCCGCTCACACGGCGCACCGACACCGCACATTGGTCAGCTGACGTCACCGAGAGACAGCCGGCACCAATCACTCGTGCACGCAGTGCCATGCCGTATCCATAGATGGCGTTGGATACACCTGATAATGGATAATTATATTCTATCATATCTAGGATCGTTGCAATCCAATCAGGGTACAAAGTTGAGTAACCAATTCAGCTTGCCACGTCCCTACGTGCATCGACCCACGCAAGAGATGCATGTAACGGACACTACAACATATGCTATTCTCAACAGCTGGCAACACTGGATGGCAACGTCACAACCTGTCTACACTGATATTTCGTGGCGGCGCGCGGTGCAGGCCAGGTCAGGCCAGGTCATTAACCTGAGAGGATTGGTCGTGAACATATTTTGTCAGATTTGGACAGATTTTTCACGTTTTCAAGTTCGAACCTAAATAGATGGCGAACTACGCATGACACCCTTATGAAATACACATTGCCGTGTCCAACCTTCAATGGAAGTCCACCGAGGGGTCGCATGATCTATAGGATTCTATAGTATCCCATATCGTCCTATAGCATAACAGAGCTAGTAACACAGGACAAAATGAGGGTCGGAATTTTGGGGTCTAAAGCAATTTGCGATCCTGTGGGATAAATATGACCCCCTAATCCGAAATCAGCACACACAAGTACCCTAGAACCAGCCTTGACACGCATTGACCCCATGTGCCAGTGTTGACCTCTGGCAGTAGAGGTCAAAGTTCAGATCGCCAAAGGTGGTCCAAACTCTTCCATAGGATAACTTTTGGTGCTGAATTTCAATTCAGCGCTCATTGTTACCCTCTAGCGCTCGACATTATGCGTTTGGAACCCAAACACCAAAACCATATATTGACACTCCATGACTTGATCTGACCTGCATAGGAGCAGGTTAATGCTGTTGGATCATGCCACTCCTCAACGAACTTGAAATTGAATGAAAAAGCACAATGATGGTTATTTTTTAACAGTAACATGCACACTGTACAATCTATTTTGGATCCAGGCTGAACAAGTGCGAAATATGCCTAAATCTGCTGGAACAGGTTCCCAAAGAATCGTCAGGATTCTTACACAAATACACGAAGTGTTCCGCGATGAATGCCCGCTGGTGTGCGCATAATTTGGGCCCGCTAACCCCCCCCCCGTTTCCGTGCTAGTTGCGAAAAGCTGGTCAGATTGCATCCACCTGGGCCACCGAAAGTGGCAAAATGCCAAATTCTGGGCGCCACTCTTTAGAATGGATGCGCCTTCCTGGGCCAGGCGAGCGCCCTTCATGAGAATCGAGTCACACCAGGCCATTGGTGCAGCTTAATAACGCGAAAAGGGCGAACAATTTATCATACCGACACACATGGGTGTTATGTCCTGGGGGGGGGGGGG
The DNA here is from genome assembly GCA_034440615.1 of Ashinkailepas kermadecensis. Classification (NCBI taxonomy): domain Eukaryota; kingdom Metazoa; phylum Arthropoda; class Thecostraca; family Neolepadidae; genus Ashinkailepas; species Ashinkailepas kermadecensis. Next base: position 49,126 of record JAOTOM010004871.1, read on the forward strand.
GGCATGTCCCCCAATTTCTGAAAAGTAGCGATTTGTCCCCATCAATTTCCTTTGTGTTCCCGCCCCGTCAGCTACTAAAATATCTGGGTATGATCGCTGAAGGGTTGTACTTATTCATTTATACAGCGAAATATATATGTAAAAGTGTCACTAAAAATACTAGAAGCAGATGTAGCCAATCAATGGGCTTCAAAGGCTATATGTCGTCACAAGATCTCCGAGTGATAGATCAGCAAACGTTAGGAAATTTCTGGTTCCGGCCATTCTTGAATAACATGAAGCTTGACCAATTTGTGTTTCGCTTTCGTGAAGAATTGTGCATTGCGAGGCACCAAATTTGCATTAGCGCAAGGCTTTATGCGTCTTAGGTTGCTTTCCCCTGTGCATATATCGATATATATCGAACAAACTCGACTGTGGGTGTCTTGGGTATCTTCAAGGCCATGGAGGGGCGTCTTGGTGGGCACTTACGTCAAGGTAACGTCGTATTCGTATTAGTATTCACCGACGAGTTCGCTAGAGACGTATTTGTATTGTTATTGGAATTCAGCGACAGGCTTATCGACAGTCGCTCGACAGGACATCGTTGCCGCGGTGGGACGGTGGCGGCTTCTGGGAAGCACGATCGTCGCTGAAGTCGGTCTGGAGCGTGCCGCACTGTCCGGCAAGCCGAGTATCAGGCCGGGCTACGCCGCCGCTGAAGTCGGTCTGAAGTCGACACAGTCCGACTAGCCGAGCAGGAGGCGGGGCTGCGCCGCCGCTCGACCAGCGGGGACGACACTTGAGGCCGGCGGACTGACGCGTCAGTTCACTACCATCCCGAGTCGCGACAGGTCGGCTCGGTGGCGGTCGTGCCCGCTGACGACCGTCCCCCAGAGACTACGCCGGCTGGGTCAGCGGTCTCCGCTGACGACCGTCCCCTAGAGACTGGGCCCGCTGGAACGACGGTCTCCGCTGACGCCCGTCCCCCAGAGACTGTACCGGCTGGAACGGCGGTATCTGCTGTCGATCGTCTGTCGGAGATTGGACTAACTGAGATGGCGGTGTCCGCTGTCGACAGTCTGTGAAAGACTGAACAAGTTGAGACTGTGGTGACTGGGAGGCTTTCGAGGACGCTTGCAGTTGTGGTTGAGAGTCGCTAGGAGGAGCCATGGACATATCTTCGTGAAACGCGTCCAAAAGATACCTGAGCAACTCTGAACAGTCTTGCTGGCGGCCTGCCTCGAACGAGGGCGGCGGTGCGGCACGTGTGAAGGCGGACCGCTCCGAGAAGGCCAAGAACACGAACACCCTCTGTAGCGCCGCCAGGTGGCGCTGGCACTGACTGGGCTGTGACGTCATCACTTCATGGCAGAACTCCTCTGTGTGGAAGAGCGCCTGCAGTACATTACCGATGTGGCACGTGTTGCCGAGGTTGTTCTTAATCAGCGCCAGGGCGGTGTCGGCGGTGTCGGCGACATGGCGACGAGGCTGACATCAGAGCCGATGTGGAGGTCGGGGCCCAGGACAGGGCCGGGGTCAGGACCCGGGCCTGGGCCGGAGGGGTGAGACCAAGCAGCCTCCCACAGCATAGCATCCATGGCGGCTGAAGACCGCCGATGACGGCTCGATAGAGCATAATCGTGTCCTCTAGTTGCTGAGGAAGTAACCGCCAGGGCGTTTCCGCGGACGACGACGACTGAAATCCGCTGGGAAAGCCATTGTGTTTCTCGCGGGTCGTCAGTCTGCGCCTGGATCTTGCTGCCGATGTCGCGCAAACTACTGCGTGGCGCGGCCGTCCGACGCCACCGTCCCGGACGTGGCACCTTCCGTCTGGTGTCGCCTTGACGGCACCTACGTCACGCCACTGGATGTCGGTCACCTGAACGCCTAGGCGGCAGAGGTGCTGGCGCAAAAACCGTCACGCCATGCATGCCCTTCTACCGAGGGTGCGACGGCGATCCAGTGCGCCAGCCATCGTCGCGACACGAGCAGCTGCCGGTGTCGCTGCGGCTCGAGGTGCAGAACGACAACGGGACGTATCGGCTGGGCGGCCGGCCGGCCGGTGCCGGCTGGACTGTCGGTGGTCCCGTGACGACGACTGGCTGCCTCCGCCGACCGGCCGCCTCCACCGACCGGCCGCCTCCACCGACCGGCCGCCTCCACCGACCGGCCACCTCCACCGACCGGCCGCCTCCAACGACCGGCCGCCTCCGCCGACTGGCTGCCAAGGCGGCCAGAGAGCCTCCGCACCGAACTGTGTGTGCTGACGCGGCCGGGCCGCCGCGTCAGCACACAGCAGCGGCCAGCAGCGGCCCGGGCCGGGCCGCCAGCCATCCGTTGAATGCGACTGATGTTGGTGCTTTTTGAACATCAGCTTTGTTATTCTAGAAGTGTTCAATAATCTTATGTTATTTACACTGCCACATGGCTGTTCTGGATATATAAAATATATAAAATATAGAACGTTTTTTTTCAAGTTGTCCGCCTTCCTCTTAATGGTTCAACGGAATTTGTCAAATTTGCAAGGGAAGCCACACGTGAATGCACACGATTTTATAACCAGCCGGAGTTCATAACCGCGAGAGAGCAATGCTATAATCAGGGGTGGATCCAATAATTGTCATGGGGGCACTTGTCTGGAGGCGCTATTTCTTTGGAGGGGCGTCACCGCGAAAGCACCTGGAGGGGCGCCTCTGGCTGAAAAATTCGAGGCGGGGGTGCACTCGGGTCTTCCCGGAGTGGCGTCTTTCCTTCCGAAGGGGCGCCTATTTCTCTCAGAGGCGCGCCTCTGGCTAAAAAAATAGACTGGGTGCACTCGAACCTTCTCAGAGGGGCGCCTTTTCCCGGTCGGAGGGACGCCACCTACCATGTGGGGGGGGGAGGGGTCACGTGCCCCATTGCCAAACTTTTTAGCCGTTCCTGGTTGTCAGTGCATCGAAATATGTCCCCGTAAAACAAGAAAGAATGGGCAAGGTTAGTGTAAGTCCATGTTTACTACAACAAAACCATCGTCCAATGCTTTCTGTTTCCCTGCAGTACAAGAGGGCAACGTTTAATGTAATTACATCATTGCTCTATGATGGTTGTGAAATCGGGCCTAGCACATACGACATAAAGCTAGGTGTTCATAGGCGGTGATGAGGAGTGAAACTCGCTAATTTTGGCGGAGCCTTTTGTCCCCAAAATATCATCTTTAACAACGATAAATCTGAAAACCAGATCTTGAAAATATGTGGCTGAAATCGGAGGATTTTTTGGGGGGTTGGGGGGGGGGGGGGACTTACCTCTCTAGCATGCCCAAACTACCGTGTCCCTGGTTCGTCCCCCCCCTCCCCACATTTAGAAACCGTTGCTACACCCATGCCGACACATTTGTCATAGCATTGCCTTCAGGAGGTTCTCTGATCCAGATAGAGAAAATGCCTGTTTAATTTATCATCGGCGAAAAAAATACGCTATTATGTTTAAATACGACCCAAATCATGTTAGCAAAAACAAATGTTATGAATTACCCGGCAGAAGCGAAGAGAGGCCAAGGAATTAAAATGCGAAGCATTTATCTGGTGGGCCGGGATCCATCTCCCAGGTAGGAGCCCCACCAAGTTTGGAAAATCAGTGGGATGAAATCGGGCCTCGCCAAGAGGCCCAGATTTTCCACCGAGGTGACATTGGCTGAAAAGAGAGGAAGAGGGCTGCAGACGACCGTTCGTGGGGAACGCCGTTCTGGAGACATTTTATAGTGACATCCTCTGGAGCCCATAACATGTTTTAAGAAATTTTCACCTGAGAGACGACGACGATGAATTTAACATTAAAGTTATTACATTTTTCGATAGCTGGAGGAATTTTAGTCCACAGTTCACATGTCAGCGTAAGTTCCACTGAATATGCCACTGGACCCATCCATGCTACCCGGGTGAAGTGACCGTAGCTTCAGCTTAGAATATCGCAAACAAGATCACCTTTAGTGAATTGCGGTAGTGATGCCGAGCAAAGTGTGCTGTGCACCCGAACAATAAGTTCCTTTAAATCATTAAAAGTACTGAAGAAAGGACCAGAAAAATAATGAACATGTGTTCTAGCCGTACCGAATAACCTGACTGTCAGAATGCAATGCTTAGCGTCATTATTTTTATTTTAAGAAGCATGGCATCTAGGGATAGTAAGCAGTTAATTGAGCTCACCAAGGGGGTGCGATGCCCCGCATGCTCGCGCAAGGGGAGGGGAGGGGGCGCAGTGTCCCAGCGCCCCGTACATTCCGCTGCCTCTGTCTCCAGGTCAGGTGAGGGTGAGTTCCTAACACCGTGTGTTCTGATTGTGCACAGGGTTCGTATCTTGGATGGATGTGACGTAGTGGTGCTTGTGCCGGTGTGCATCAGTGTTCGTATCTTTGATGGATGTCATGTCAAGTGGCGCTTGTGCCAGTGTGCATCAGTGTCCGCATCTTAAACTGACGTTATGTAGTGATGCTTGTGCCGTTGTCTTCTTTTTTTTTAGCTGGCTGCTTGGTGTTTGCTGGGGAATGGGTGACGCATGGGTGTGGAGGAAATATGAGTAAGGGAGCACAATGTGGATGGAAATCGGTTTGAGCACAATTTCGTGGTGATTTAACGATGCGAAAGCGATTATTTAGCATTCACAGTCCAATTTATTCGAGGTAGGCTGGGTTTTGTTACTACCTGAAGCCTGGGCAGCTTAGGTAACCTGGGTGTTGCTACCTGAAACACGACTACGTTTTAGTCGTCATGTTAGGCACGGAAAATGACTAAAAATAGAGTGCTAGTGGGAAAACTTGAAAAGGGTTACATAACATGTAATTTTCTCATCGTGCCTTGTGACAGCTTCAACTGCCAATAGCCTTCGCCTGTGCAGAGGGGAGTGATGCAACCTTCCATAGGGTTTTTTGTTTGTTATAATTACATCCAAAATGGCGCATCACCCCCCCCCCCCCCACACACACACTCAATCTGGGAAAGGTGGAAAAAGGTGGCACGGGCATGGGTTGATTGGTTGATTCGTGCTTATTGGTGGAATCCCCCTTTCAGTTTGATCGTGGTATTGGGTGATCTTAACTTGGAAGGTAGGATTGGAACTTATTGGTGATAGTATGAGGTAAACGTGGATAATTATTCTTAGCTGGGTGCCACACCACTTCCAAATTATGAAACGTTTGCATACTGCCTGAAATTACCATCAGCATGTGTTCTGCTTAGGAAGGGCCTACGCCCGTATGAAGCACATATACATAGCCTAATCCATGCATAATTTCATACATTTATGAGTCCATACATGCATACATGCCTGCATGCACATATATATATATATATATATTCATTTATTCGCTTGCCTATTTGTATATTTGGGGATTGGCCTATATCTGTACATGATTATATGTCGATTAGTTGAATTAGGTGTTTGTTCGTTTTTCTATTTCTTTATTCATTATTGTCATAACTGCTCGGTGTCGGTTCGAGAATGGACGGATGTAGTCAATAAATTATTGGAGCAGTTTTGTTTCAGACGGGGAAGTTTCAGATGGGAAGTTGTTTCAGACGGGACAAACGTGAACAATCGATCCAGTGATCTTCTTTGTAGAAAGCTTGTGGTAGCTAAATTAATCATTCGAACAAGCCATTTCAATCAGTTATATTCTATTTAACTTGGCGTGCTACCAAGCACAAATCTCATTTTGTGGCAAGCTGTCTCGGTAAGTTAGCCTTGAGTAGAACAATTTGACTGTTGCAGACAACTCGGTTATTCATTTACCCTACCCTCCGCTGGAACGTCACCGACAAGTTTTCACCGCAACTCATTGAGACGCACCGGTGTTCGCACGACAGCGCAGCTGGGAAATATTGACACACGAGGTGCTTCGTAACGAATCTTCCCTGTAGCCATTGCAAACTTGCTAACACCTATGGTAGGGATGATGAATGGCTGAAAGGCGACCAAGAAGAACCTCGCTTCCTTTCAAGACGTGCTTCGCTGCTCGGTGTTACCTCGTCACGCTCAATGCCAGCAGCAGCGTCGACCCTTCCGGCAGAATTGATCGGGAAGACGGCTCTTCTCACGACGTGAGCAGCGGTCTTCCAGGCGCAGCCGACAAATTTGATGATGTGGAGCTGCCAGAGGGCTTCAGTTACCGTCGTCGGAAGCTCGCGATCCTGCTCACCAATGCACGACTTGTTGGGCAATCGGATACTTGGTGCTTTATAGGTGCACTATCGTCCGGATTTTGTGACCGAATTTATCGAGAAACAGATGTCTCATGTGGTCATTTGTATATTTATCACGTCTTAAAGTCACCCATTCTACTTTATTGAGCTGTTCGACGTGTCATAGCATCGTGCTCGGTCCAAACAGCTTGCCGCTCATCACCATTACACAACCCGCCGCCAACTCTCAATCTGATCGGAGGTCATAGTGTGGGCGCTCCTGGCCGGTGATTGGCTACGGGACCAATCCTTGGCTGTACCTCTGTGGACGGAGCCCAGTTCCCGGCAGCACCACTGTGGACAGCATCTTGCGACCGCCAGACACCATAGCCATCACCACGTAGCCCCTGTTTGCAGCCTAATTGGGATGATTTAATTCTTTATTTGGTAAGTTGCTAAACGGAGAATATGGAGCGAACTGTCGGTGTCGTCCAGTGTCCAAACACTAAATGTGAGCAATGACTGGACGTGTGTTAATGGTGTCCCGTGTGCCAACAGTGTGCCAACAGTGGACGCTCCATCCTGCTTCAGCCCTACAAAAGGTCTCTGTTTCGAATGGTGCAGCCGTGCTGTCTGTCTGGGAAGGTCATCCTGCAAACATTATCTCTGGAATAGTCTTTTTGCGGAAGTTGCAGACCTGCTGCACGTCTGGAACAGCCGTAGACGTGCTGTCTGCCCCCGAGGAAGCGTGTCGTCTGTTCGGAGTCACTGCAGACTTTTGGTATGTCTGTGGGTACCAGTGGGTGGGAAACAGTACACCTATGCAGGATATTCAGGTACCAGGACGCCCAACCTGACTGCCAAGCTATTTGTGACGCCAATTATAGAGTGGTGCAGTTTGTCTGAGGACGCTGTAAAAGTGTGTCTGCCTGAGGCGGCTGCAGCCGTGCTGTATGTTTGGAGGAGCTGCTTACTTTTGGTAAGTCTGCAGCTTCGGTCTTGCCGTCTGCCCGAGGAAGCTGCAGACGTGTTGCCTGAGGAAGCTGCAGGCGTGCAGCATGTCTGAGGAAGCTGCAGGCGTGCTGTAGCTGGGCGGCTACATACGTGCCGTCGGGTGACGTCACCTGGTGCTACCACCGCCGCGGCGCCGGTGCCGACGTATGTACTCGTTGGTGTTTCGACAGCCTGGTCGACGGTCTGGTGACATCTGTCAACAGCCCTGCCATTGGCGACACTTGTGTCACCGACCCTGTTATTGGCGGCATTCGTGTGGCCGCACCTCTTTGGGGTATCTTTCGCACTCTGTCACTCACATAAAATCGTATTTATTTCAGATCGCGGTAGCTCAGTAGGCAGAGTGTTCCACTACTGATCGCGAGATGGCGGGCTCGAATTCCGCAATCGGCAGGATTACCGAGTCCACCTGCGACAAATCGGCTTGAGAGGTTGACAATGCTATATTGCCTAAACGTCGAATGCGTCGTAAAAGAATCTAGGGTTCTTATTCTTCTTGATTACACCCACGTTTCCCGTTTTGTCACCGACGGTACCTGTATCACCGGCCTTGTTAATCGTGGCACCTGTGTGGCGCTCCCTGGATTTGAAAGCACCTTTGCTATCCGTGTTGTCATTAGTGTAACCTGAGCCTGCTGTTGGTGGCATGCGAAGCAGCGGCCCTGTTATTGGAGAAGCACCTGTCACAGACGGTGATATTGGAGGCATCTGTTTGACCGACCCTCTTACTGCTGGCGTTTGTCTCACTGGTAGTGCGGTTGGCAGTACCCATGTTCACAAACGCTGTTCTTTTTGACACGTGAATTACCGGCCTTGTGTTTGCGGCACTTGTGATAGGGGTCGTGTTATTGGTAGCTGGTTCGTGGTACTGATCTGTCCTTGACTGGGAGGGGCAAATTTTATCGTCGTTGAATGCTCTGGATACCTGAAGACGAGGGACGGTATCGACATCAAACTTTCACAACTTTCATTGCTTCCATTATTCCAGTTGCGCAAACACAAAATGCATCCAATTCATCCCGGGTCGTGCTATAATTACGTTACAAACGCCCTATGCCGTGCGTTGTGCCGCAATGCCTGAGTTAACCGGCTTTTTCTTTCGACTTTGTGTTATATTTTAGCTTGCGATTCGTTCTCGGATATACCCCAGAGATCAGGATAGAACATTATTGACACCTACCTAGGTCATCTCAGAGAAAATGTGCATAGCAATGAGGGTAATAAATGTACAGCCGAACCGGGGCGGATCCAAGAATTGCCAGGAGGGCACATATCCAGAGGGGCGCAATTGCGAAAGTACCTTGAGGAGGGCACCTTTGCCTTCCGAGGGGCGCCCCTGGCTAAAAAATGCAAGGGGTGGGGGTGCACTCGAGCCTTCCCAGAGGGGCGCCCTTTCCCGGCCGGAGGGGCGCCCACCTTCCATGGGGAGGGTACATGCCCCCGGCGCCCCTTGTATCTGCCTCTGCAGCCGAGATGAGTAAATAACTGCTTGTCTCTATGCACGATGGCTTTGTGCTTGTTCATCCAATAATTGTGCACGTGGTACTTGAAAACCCATCATTGCATACAACTCCGCCTCAGATCATTATATAATATCCATCCTTATCCAGCCGCCCCGATAGTTCAGCTGTTTTAAAGTGCCGGTCTGCATTGGTCTCACCCGTCCCGGCAAGACCGAGTTCGAGTCGCTTTCACGCGCTCGTGCACAGTCTGCGGCTGGGAGAGTGCGCTGCCAACTGGCCCGATACAGCTGAAAATCGCGGCACTGTGACACTCGTGGCGCTGCTCTGGCGGCATGCTAAACTACCGTTTAACCGTTGTAAATTAACGTTAAACCATAATTATACCGTTGAACTGAGATACCAAGACCGGGTGGTGGGGCCATGGTTCACGCAACAAGTTCTTCTTATCATAGAACCCTGCATATGCATGTTTATGCCTAATATTATTATATTATGGGCGTACGTACTCGTTGGTGAGGACAGTTGAGTGACAAACGTGAGATTATAAATATAATGAGTGCGAAATTATTACTTTGAGCAGAAATCCAAAGATATTTTCCGACGTTTCGTCTCTATCGTCTTCATCAGGGAAGACGTCAAACCATGTGGTGTGACTTTATGTTGATAGGTCAAACTATGTGGCTTTGCTTATTGGAAAACACGTAATGTTATATGGCTTCATGTGTGTTCATGATGATGACGATTCAGTTGAAACATCGGAAAATATATTTCAATTTGGATTAAACTCATAAGTTTGCACTCAAACTATTTATAAGTTCACGTTGATCATTCATATATTTTCATCATTTTGTCTCCCCGACCATCCCTAATCCATGGTGTCAGACAATGCAGAATTGTGACGAAGATAGTGAATCGTCACGTCAATGTAGGGCATGATGATGATTAATGTACAGTTTCTACGACCGCTAAGCCCTAACGAATAAAGAAGAACACTAGCCTTCGTGAGGTAGGAGTGATCGTACCATACCAGTGGATGCAGCCGAAGATGTAAGGTAGAAGATGACGAAGAGTTTGACAAATTTGCAGTTTTTGCATCTTTGGGTCGGATCAGGGTAAGAAGGGATAAGAAGGAGTAAGATGAGGAAAGCGGACAGCCGACTCGTACTCATGCAGTCGTGCACACACTGACCTCCGAGCGGGTCTGCTGTCCGTCTCCTTATTACCCGGTCGTACTCTGATCCAACCAAGATGGCGAATGCTGAAAATTTGTCGAATTCTCTATCATCCTATATATACATCTTCGGCTTCATCTGTTGGTCTAGCATAATCTAGTTCTACCTCATCGAGGTTAGTCTTCTTCTTTACCTGCTAGGGCTTTGCGATCATATAAACTGTACATTTAAATATAATTGTCGTTTGGTATTGAAGTCATCAAGGTATTTTTTTTCATCAAACATTTACATTGTATATTTAGCCTCCGTTGCTCTCCACATGCGACTATATTCCTGACGCAGGACATTCGTGTTCTGAACGTTATGCTCGATCTATTGATGCTCCACCTGCAAAAAAAAACTAACATAAAACCAAAATTTCAGATCCAGCGATACTTGCCTCACGACTGGCTGGGTCCTGTTCTCGGTTCGAAGACCAGTCGGCAGGCCACACTCGACCGTCTCAGCCCTGGGTTGACACAGCGCACTTGCCAGGCGACAGCAATTGTTCTCGGCACCACCCGATCTGCACGTGACGTACCATCACAGTGCTGGCGCCTCACCCGTGATAGCAGTACCCAATGCCATGTCATGGGAACGCTGTTGGCAGCCTTGATCATTCGAACAATGGCATCCACATAAGTGATGTTGTGGCCATCTGTAGGCATGGTTTTTTTTATCGTCGGGGTGATGTCCGGATCTGTGAACGGTCAGCCGAAGACCTGTCCGTGATGGCGTGTCGGACTGGTCCGACCAGTGAACTGAGACTGAACTGGGACCAGTGAATGGAGCTTCTCGGTAGCATACGTATGTGTCTGTTTTGCCACCTGGCCTCTGGCCGCTGGACTCGGACTGTGTTGCACTACGCATTGCTCTACTCGCGGCCAATATAGTGAAGATAGGACATGTTTCTTTGTCACGTGGTAGACTGACGAGTTTGTCCTGCTACACTACCACCAAGCCGAGGAGTCGTGTGTGCTGACGGCCCAGCCTGAACCTCGCTATACATCTGCTGAAACCGCTTTACTAGCTCCTGAGACAGTACGTTCTGATATTGATCTTTCAACAAGCAAATGTATCCTGTAGGTTAATTCGTAGGCGTATGGGTCTTATATGGCCTTGAGAGCATCAATAAGATCAATGTTGAGTTTTTTTTTGTGATGCACTTCAAATAACCTGTGACATCTTAACATGTGCAGGCGATCATTACAAACAAATGTCATATTTTGGATTCGGCTCTTCCTGAAGACTCCCACATACTATGTGATTCAGTCTTTCAGCTCTCCAACGCTCCTGCTGTCAGAAGATATGTATCTCCTGATACTAGCGGCGTTGATTTCTTAAAATTGTTGGAGGAGTGCATGGAGGCAGTGGGTGGACCCAAATGGATTGGACGTGGGGGCTCACCCATTGCGTTCCATATTAAAAGTTTGAATTATTAGGAGGGCTAAGCCAACGTTGAGTGGATTTAGGACTCATCGAAAGTACACATACCGACACGCATGCCTGACACTCTCCAGGGGAAATCAGGCACGGGCCAAGTCTCAGGCCAGCCCCAGCAAAAGAAGCATCTTAACCTCAAGTTGACTGGTGCACGTGTTGTAGAACACGCACTCGGTCTATGAAAAGGAGGGACTCAGGCGGTTGTCGCACCTGGAGACAAAGTCGGTCGAGAAGGCTGTGGACCTCACACATGCATCATGTGTCCTCGACAATATCTTCAATGGAAGCCGCAATGAGTGGGTAGATGCAGACGTCGGCGATGGTGTAGGTGATGTCGGCGGCAATGATGGCGGCGATGTTGGCTGAGTAGCTGTGGTGCAGAGACGATTCGGCCTCGTCGAGGGTGGGCTCTGCGTGTGTAACATATGGTGGCTGAAATAAACAAATGTGCAACCTGTTTTTTTCTTCTATTCTTTGCAATGTGCATCAAGCCAACCTTTGCTCTCCTGTCTCAACTCCGTTGCACCGTGTAGCACAGCGTAGCTGTGTAACCTACTGTGTTCTCTGTACTGCTAACTAACACGTGGGTACTGACTGGTACCTGAGCCAACCATCCATCAATTCAAAATCAGGTTCAAGTCGCACGACCAACTTCGTAGCTCTATGAGACCATTTCGTCACCATGTAGCAATTACATTAACAAAGACGACATCGGCACTCCATGTTTATTGAAGCGCCGTGTGAACAATTCATATAGTGGCATACAAGTTTGGTTAATTCCGGGTCGCGCAAATTTCATCGCAATTAACGCGAAAGTGCATAGATACAGCTAACGCGTGTTTGTGTGATATTTCCATTTCGGAGCTAAATATGTAGAAGGATCGTTCAGCGTCGTACTAAAGCATGTGCCATGCATCATTTTCGCCACAATAAGGTGAGATGCACGAAATGTTTTGGCCTCCGGTTGTATGCAGTAGGGTGACCTAGCGGTTATTAGTTTGGATTGGGTGATAATATGCCGCGCCCGTAGGATTGTTGATATGCGAGCACCAACGTAAAATTGTACGAATAAAAGGAAACTAAGAAGAACCCAGCCATCATTAGTGGAAATTGTGTACTGCGAATGCATTAGTCATCCAATTCTTCAATTCTGAAACATGCCTGGTGTTCTCACGCACGATTCTTTGTACACGTATGCCTTTGCTGTTTTTGCTGTGCAGCCAGAGAGCATGCACAAAGATCATTACTAATGGGAACTATGAGAACAAGCTACATCACAGCCAGGAGTGGATCCAGGGAGGAAGGGGTCATGACCTCTTTGAGTGATGAGAAGTTCCTTGGGCCTGTGAGAGCCCTCGGTCTTCCAGAAGCCGCTGGCCGCTGGTGCTACAACAGCGATGCATATCTTGCCGCACACACGAAGCATAAACTAATGGGGTACTGCATCAATGTATTTAATATCCTTACTTTTTATACCTGATACAGGCTTGGCATAAAATAGCACACCATAACCGCAAGCTCGTACGTAAGCTTTTGCTAACGACTCGTACCATGGTATTGCCCCTACTGAGGTCGATCGTCGATCCTTCGCAGCATTTACTGCGACAACTTTAGCCGGTCCTATATCTGAAGACGTCTCGTTTCCCTTTCTGTTTTTTGTTGTTGTCTGAAGTACTCTTCCTCCCTTTGTTGGTTCTTCTTGATGCACCCCTTAAATACTATATTTCTTCCGTCTACGCTGAGAGGTACGTTTTAACTTGGAGGTAGTGGGAGTAGAGATGGAGGGTAGATCGACTGTTGGGGTTCCAAACCCATGGATGCTGATTGGGTGACTGGTGGAGTTTTCGTGTCGTTTTCCTGTCCAAGCGAAGACTCCTTGGCATACCTCGGTGTGATTGTAGGATGCTCACCCAAAATCCAAATCATTTGATCCATATGTTTCCACTTCTCATACTTCCTCGATCACTGCTCTTTGGACCCGAGTTGTCAATGTCTCTCTTATGGTATACACGGACTGTTTCAATGCCTCCTTGTGTTGCGTGTCGTTTCGCCTACGACCTGTCCCATTTCCTCGCAGTCACTGCGTTTTCCTCGTCGGATTCATGGATATGAAATATATATATATATATATATCCTCAATGGAATCAATCAGGGTTTGATTCTCCATAGTCGCAGCCAAATCTCCGCCTTCCACATCTAGGTCGCTGATGTGGTGTGGTGGCTATCGCCAGTGGCGCACCGGAGGGGGCCCCCATGAGACCAAAGTGCCCTTTTGGCCAAAGTGCCCTTTTGACCGAAAAGTGCCCTATTGGCCGGAATGTCCCAAATTTAGCCCAAAAATCACCTGCTTTATCATAAAGCAGGTGATTTTCGGGCTAAATTTGGGACATTCCGGCCAAAATAATTTTTTTTCTAGCAATTTTAAAATAAATTGCTTGCCCCCCCACCCCCCGGTCAAGAAACCTTCCAGTGTGGCCCGGGCCGCAAAGTGCCCTTTGGAGCCGGTCAAGTGCCCTTTGAAGCCGGCCCAGTGCCCTTTTCGGTCCGGGCCCCCCATGGAAAATCCTGGGTGCGCGCCTGGCTATCGCATACCTCGGGCTCAACAATGGAGCATCCTCAGTTTCTGCATATGTAGGCTACCCCACTGAACTGCTAATGCTAGCAGAAGCATTCTGGATAGCGGCTTCTTCCTCTCCGAACAGTGCTCAGCGGACTGAACGCTAGTATAGCACAAACAGTGTTGAGTAGACTGGATACTGGTATGCTTCAAGCAGTATCGGGCATACTGGACACTGGTATGGTACGAGCAGTTTCGGGCAAACTGGACACTGGTATGGTATAAACAGCATTGGACACACTGGACCACGCTCGATTGAGCTGCCTGACATGAAGGAAGTCATTTTTAAATTTCGATATAGATATGGTGAGGAAACAACAGCGGGAGAAAGAATGTGCCACTTTTACCCTACAATTCAATCGATTTCACTGTCCACGTATCTCGAGCAGCATTCTAACTGTATTCAACTGGGCTGCTACTTCACTGAAGGTGAGGCATCATGGTGGTACATCAGCATCACAAGCTGTTGATGCACAACATGCGATGCCATCGTATATACCCTACATAGGTACTATACACATATATGAGTAAACATTGTAGCACTCATAATGAGAAGCGTAGGTGTTAGGGTGTTCACTTTCATATTACCACATTGGTATATTGCACATTTTCTCCATCCGATGGAAAATCCCATTGCCCCAGGATATTAAGTTATAATCATTTTGCGAAGTATGGCAGTGGACTTGATGGGTTCACCTCAGTCTAGCCTATACTGGCACATGGGTGCACCAGCTTGGGTACACCTAGTACTGACTACACAACTCCAACGCCAACACATTGGTGCAATATACCTGACTACACAACTCCTAGAGCAAGTGGACAGGGTGAGTGTGTGGACGGCCAAGTTTTCATCCAACACATCACACCTATCTTAGAATGCATAACACTTGTCCAGCAAAGTTTGTGCATGGCGGTGGTGGGAAGCTTCTCAGAGGCAGCCTTTCCAGTGCCTGCCCTTCTGAGATATGCCTGTCTGAAGAGTAGCTGGGTTTTGACACACGTGTCCCGTGCTTAGCTTTTCATCTGCGCTGCAGAGGGCAAAGCCGACTGTAAGATGCAAATAAAAAAAGAAACTGGTGCACCTGAGACATTCAGGTACATCTAAAGAGCTACATGTCACACTGCTAAGATATCTGTTGCTCTCTCTCTCGTCGCCGTCGCTAGTGACCGCGCTCACTTGCCCACTCTCTCTCTTCCCTTTTTCTTTAAATTAAAAAGATTTAATAATAACCTCTTTTTCTCCGAGCTCGCATACACTTTCACTTTTCTCTCTATGGTTTTCTCCTCTTCTCTATCTTTCTCCTTCTTCCCATACCTCCTCCTTCACTGTCTCCCGCCGTCTCGTCTCTCTCTCTCTCTCTCTCTCTCTCTCTCTCTCTCTCTCTCTCTCTCTCTCTCTCTCTCTCTCTCTCTCTCTCTCTCTCTCTCTCTCTCTCTCTCTCTCTCTCTCTCTCTCTCTCTCTCTCTCTCTCTCTCTCTCTCTCTCTCTCTCTCTCTCTCTCTCTCTCTCTCTCTCTCTCTCTCTCTTCTCTCTCCTTGATGTGGCAGGGCACTCCGGTGGGGAGCGGCATCGCCCGATACGTTTGCAGCTGCTCCAGCGTCATTGCCTGGGTGTACGCGGCTCTAGCGCTGTGTGCTCCACATCAGCTAGAGGCCGAAAAGGTCAGGCCTGGAACTCTGAAAGGTCGCACCCGGAGACTATCATCAGTGTGCTGCTGCATGCCTCGGATCTCCTGGATAATCTCCGCTGCCTTTCCGCGAACGTCTGCATCAGTGCATACGACTTATGCTGCATGCGTTGCATATGACAGTAGGACGTAGATGCAACAGATGTATTCAGCATTGCTGCATACTTCTAGGGCGTCTACGTTTCCACCGTCATCGATATCAAGTCCGGGTCGGATGCAGTGTTCGAGGCGCTATACTTGTTCAGCGAGATCCAGCGTCAGGGGCGCTGTTGCCGGCCGGAGGATGCCGCCCTGCTTCACGACAGTGTGGGACGCAGAGGTGAAAAAATGTGTCAATCGGATATCCTCTCTTGATTCCAAAGGCCAGTTTTGCTACCTATCACATGCTGCCCTGCCTAGTGCATTAACATCTTTGTGCTTACATTCCAGCGCACAGTGCCGCCACTGAAGATGCAGATAACTGCCTAATTACTCTTTGGAGTGCAAACATTGATTTTCCTCAGTCATTGATTTATTGGTGCCAAAAAATATTATTTAGATGCACATAAACGTAATGAATTAGTAAGCTTAACAATGCTGCAAAGGTGCAGCATGACAATAAAGATTCAAGATTGTATTGACACACTGGTTATGCTAGAACTGCAATATGTCAACTAAGAATGTGAAATCAGTGTGCCTACAGAACATACAAATTTGTGTCACAGCACACTTCAGTTGCTAAAAATGAATGTAGATAAAATGTCAAAGATGCTAGAACAAGCTGAGGTTGCTAAAACCGTAACATGACAATAAAGCTTCCAAAATTGCCTTGCAACACCATTAGTACAGAGATGAAGCAAATGTAGACTGGTCCTGGATCTTTGCCATCTAGAGCATTGCCCTCTCCAAAAATAAAAATGTCCTCTATTTTCTTGTTTGAAGGCTGAATGGAGCCACATTCACAAAGTGTTGATTTACTATTTAGCATAAGGTTCGCAACTCCCTTGAAAGTCACAGGGTGTTTCATATGTTACAAATAGGAAGGACACCATCCTCCCAGAGTAAGCTTGCTCACAAATTTTCCTCTGAATCCAGGATTCAATAACAATAACCAAAGATGTCAGATTTGGTTTGGGTTGGTTAGGTTAAGATTCTCTTTTAATTTGGAAAAATCAGAATTGCTTTGAGACTGAAAAAAAAACTTTAATTTCCTTCTTCAAAAACAGATTAGGCTAGGTTAGGTTAGGGTTTTAGTGCAATTTGTTAACAGAAATTGGGGGCTTGCAAATGTTCCTTTTTTAACTTATCCTTGCATAGAGAATGGATGCATGGAGGCAAGATTAGGTTAGGTTATGCCACATTTTTAGAACATTATTTTGTAGGACATATTATCGAACTCTAAGCCCATTTTTGGTGTTATTTTGCCTGCCAACTCAAGAGTATGCATTTCCAGAAGATATGAGTGGCTACTTCATGTTAACCACATCCACAAACATTGCATTAGAAAAGGGAATTTCAAGAATTCAAAACTTACCTTCAAGTACAAATTTACCCAGCCAAGTTCCTGGGTGTTTCTGAATGCCCCTTTGAAATGCATGCTATTTCTTTTTAGTTTGCTGTGCAGGCAGTTCAGGTTCCAAGAGCAATCATATTTTTGTAATGTGGGAAATTTCCATCCTTCGAAAAAAATGAGTCTTGCACACTAACCATGCAACACCGATGACCCACAATAGCATGATGAGATGGATATTTATTGGAAGAATTGCATGCTTGACATGAGTTAAATTTTGCAAGACAATGGTTCATTTAGATCTTCTTTGAATCATGGAATTGTGAAGAATGTTTTTAGATAATCGGACATAAACTTGGAGATCATATTTTACATCGTGTTTGTAATATTCGAGACTGCACTTTAAATATTAGGACGGTTTTGACACTTTTTATGACATAGGAATAAGCTTGAACTCTTCCAAACAACACATGCATGGCTTAACAATCGCTAGAGAAGGAGGCTATGGTGTTCATGACGAGATTATGTTCTGGATGCTGGAAATCCTCGACCAAGCTGTTTGTCTAATCATGACCAGGACCCCAATGAACCCTAAAGTCCCTTGCTACTCACAATTGCTACATGGCGCATAATCAGAGACGAACGCACGTCTCCAACCGCTGTTCCTTCACCCTATCCGTTGGCGGCTGACAAGGTGTAATTCACGAATGGCGCAGCCGCGTCATAACTGTATTGGCGCCTAATTGAAAAAAATGTTTTGAATTAATTTATTTTGATAAAGTAGTGATCGAAATTACTTCTTTTTGTTTTGTATTTATTCCTCACAACACTAAAACATATTTACGTTTGCAAATTTACGTAAGAATTCCTCGTTTCACATCCCAATCATCGAACATGAAATTGTAAAGTTCTGTACACTATATGGCCACCTGTCCGGTTAGTGCGGAAATGAAGTCGTGAGTCATAAGAAACAATTATTACAAATGTAGCGAATTTTCGTCAAATTTCAGACACATCAGCTGGAAAATCAGAACCCAAGATATATTTACAAAATCATCTTCAACAAAATGTTTCTAAATATTTCATCGCAAGATACCTGATATACTTTGTCTTCAGCCAAATGACTCGAGAGGGTGAACGGACCATCACTTTCTTCAATGGGGTATCCTATCTTGACCATTGCACCAACCAGCTTACGTTTCCCTGGTATTCGACCAATCAGATTTTACAATGACCTACGCTAAAAGTAATATGCGATGTGGTTCCCCGGAATGCTGCTACCACAACACGAAGTGGCATCCCAAAATATCTTCTAATCAGAGGCAGATAATCTCATAATCCAGGGGGTGGGGAAACAGTGGAGGCATGTATCCCCTCCGCATGGAAAGGTGCCTCCCCTCCAGGAAGGCTCGAGTGTACCCGCCCATCTTCCGCTCCAGGGATTTCTCAGCCAAAAGCTCCCCTTTCAGAGGAAAATGCGATGTGGTTCCCCGGAATGCTGAAGTGGCGCCTAAGACGAAAAGGCGCCACTTCAGCATGCTTGAGTGCACCCCTCCTCTGTTCAACGATTTTATGCCGAATGCGTCGTTCCGGGGACTTTCGCAGTGGTGGCCCTCCGATGAAATGGTGCTACTCCAGACAAGTGCCCCCACCAACTGGAAATTCCTGGATCCATCCCTGCTACAATTTGTCCAAGTTAATACATGCAATTATGGTAAGCATCTTCATTTGCATGAAACATCCTTCTTAACACAGTGGGGGCTGCTAATGTTCTCGACAAGATTGTGCTACCAATGAGTTGCGTTATCAGGGTTATTTGCTACCCTCCATGGAGGGTAAGGGGGTACTTTTTTCACCCCTGGTGGGACGTAACGGTAACGGCTTTACGGGCCACCAAGAGAAAGTTTTGCTAGGTATGTTTGGCGACACTGACGCGGACGTTCGCGGGAAGGCGGTGGGGATTTGTCTAAATACGAGCTTGCTCCATATTGAACCAGCATAAGAAAATAAACGAAAATATATCCAATTACACCAATATTGTAGTATCGTGCGCTACGAGCACGGTGCGTGTGCGCTGCCACCTGTTGGCACATTCGCACACTGAATGTTGTACTGTCACCTGTAGGTGGCGGCAACGCCAGAGATGACGTGTTATTGCCGAACAGCTGAGCTGAAGGGGTACGACACTGCACTGGGGTGGCGCCGGCCGCGCCCAGTGTCGGACGAGCAGTGACTGTCGGGCGTTGGTCGCGGTCGGGATAAGCTGAGTTTTATCGCGTTGTTACAGAAGACTAAGCGAACATGCCGATACAGAAGTGGCATTGAGATCGTGTTGTGTGACCAGGAGTGAACGGACACCACAAATATTGTATCCTAAGCTAACATTCTGGGTGTATTGAGCATCGTAGGGTGGCAATTTCCCGCCCAGTGAACATGTTGAAAAAATGTCCTCAGTTCGACAATGCCCAAGTGCGCCATATTGTGTTGCATGCTTTTTTCGGTCCGGTGATTTCCTTCTGACGGCCGCAGCGACCACAAGGCTGTGACGTCAGGCATCATCCCCATCCCCATAATTCATTTCCTCGAGCTCTCTAGGAGTTCGACGCTGATTGGCTGGGACAAATGGCCGCAGCGGGCCGCAGGACTGGCGGCCGCCGCGAGTAGGGCTCCCGCTTAAAAAGAGCCCATGTATCCATGTGTCCTATCGATCCAATGGCCAACTTGGCCAAGGACTCCCAACGCTGCTATCGGGTGTATGCAGGGGCGGATCCAGGAATGTTCATGAGGAGGGACACATTTCATTGGAGGGCCACTCCAGCGGAAAATTCGTCCAGCGGTATAGAGGAAGGGGCTGCACTCGAGCGTACTGAAGGAAGACCTTTTCCTATCAAAAAGCGCCTTTTGTTCTGAAAAAGGTGTCTTTGGCTGACAAATCCGTTGAGCAGGAGTGCGGAGGAGGGGTGCCATCGGGATTTTCTGAAAGGGCGCCTTTCCCGGCAGAAGGGACACCACCTCTCAATGGGGGGGGGGGGGGGCACCCCAGTGCTCCTCCCCTGTATATGCTCCTGGGTGCATGCCGTTACGGGCTGCCAAAAGAGTGCAGTTGCGGTCGATCCACAAGTCCCCTGTCCTGTTCCTGTGTCCGATCATGTGCCTGCAGCAGAGGAGCCCTGGAGCGCGTCCATTGCCGTTTCTCGTCCAGCGCTGCGAACGACGCCTCATAATGGCAACGTCGACTACTTGGGCAGCAAATTCGCTTGGTTATGCAGCTATTGGCGTTATCGACGGTGCTTCCAACAGCGCGCCGCTCGCACGGCTAGCACACGTGTGAAGTGGTGTTCTGCAGCCACCATTACAGCCTCTCATTTTTACCGGCGTCTGCAAACTCGCCAGTCTCCGCCCGGCTGCGGGATATCGGTGGGGATCATGCCAGCGCTCGAGGCACGTGCATGGCCGAAATACATCCGACTGCCTGCGGGTGTTCCCTTCGTAAATCGACGTGAGACCGTGCGTGTCCAAGGCAGCCGCGACTGGGAGGTCGTCACGGTACACTCTGCGATTCCTGACGCAGATCACTCGCACTGTCCAGAAGTTAGTGCCGTGTCTCCCGTGATGTTCGCTAGTCGAATTCGCCAGGCAGTAGTAATTCTGTCCATAGTCGAATTCGCCGGACAGGAGTGATCGCGTCCAGCGAATTCGATGAACATTGCTAGCTTAAAAAAGAAGAAGTGAAATATCGAACCAAAACCGGCGTACCTATACGCTACACGTGCGCGAAGTGGCTGACCTCCTTCGTGGACATTTCTGCTGGTTATTCCAGACGGAAATTGTGCAGTGATTGGACAGTGGTTGCACAGTGATTGGACGCCTGAAAAACTGAGTGAGTGAAGAAGTGACGGCGCCTTTCTCTATATTGACTTCTCTTGCATCAATCATCAGCTACTGCCCGTGGTTAGTCTTCTCTCCGACACTGCAGCGGAGAAGGCTGACGGGCGAAATTACCTATGCAGTCGATGCGCCCCTAAACCACAATAACTAACAAAGAGAAGGCTGACGGACTGACGCCTTGGTGCCGCTCGGAATTCCTGTGCCTCCAGCAATAGTGTTTTTCATCGTCTATCTACAGCTCTACCAGTTTTCATCATGCACACGGACATCATCAGGCTGCTGCTATCCATCGCCCTTGTTCAAATTTTAACCGCCTTCACGTCTCCCGGTCACCCGGGCTCGCAACGGGCATGCAGCCGTCCCGTCCGTGACGTCATCACCGCCGCAGCCTTCACCGCCTCCGCCAGTCACCAGCTCACGCTCCCCTCGGCCAACCCGATCGAGGGGAGCGTCGCCGTTATAAAAACAGCGCCCAAGAAAACACGCCGGGGCAGGCGCGGCGCCAGGGGCGGCAGAAGACGCGGATCGCGGGGCGGAACAAGCCATGTGGCAGCTCAACAGCGCAAAGGACAGCTGCACCTGGGACTCATCAATGCACAATCTATCAAACCTAAGCTACTTGAGCTACACAACGACCTTCATTCTTACTCTCTAGACCTAGCTGTGGTGACTGAGACCTGGCTGCGACCTAGCACCCCCACGCGTCTCTTTCACTTCCCCGGTTACCAAGTGAAACGCGCGGACCGGCCCGACTCTAGTGGTTACGGTGGGGTGGTGATTATCGCAAAGTCAGCACTAACTATTACCGTTTTGAAAATTTATACGCCTCCGAACTCCAGCTCCAAACTAGAATCACTCTGGGCCAAAGTCAAAGGGAAAAGCGGAAAGTATTTCATTCTAGCGGCAATCTATCGGCCTCCTCGTAACACTCTTCCTGCCTTAAAGGATGACTTCGCTGAGCTCGAAAGACAGGTTCAATTGGCGACACTGAACTTTACCGGCACTTTCTACCTCGCAGGTGATCTAAATTGTAACCTTCTCGACACGGCTAATAGCCCCAGCAAAACACACCTGCTTGAGTTCATCAGCAACTATTCACTTACCGTGACAGTGCAGCGCCCTACATTCGCCACAGGCTCTTTATTGGATGTGATCATAACAAACTCGCCCATCTCTGTCGGCAGAACCAGAGTGAGTTTCTGCCACTACAGTCCTCATAAATTTATCATATGCTCCATTAAAGTAAACAGGCCTGCCTCAGTTAACACCGTGATAAAGTCACGTCCTTACGGACGAGTAGATACCTCGGCTCGGAACTGACCCTTGACCTTGGTGAGATCGACTGGGTCCAGGTCACTGGGCGCATCTCAGTAACTGACAAATGGGACACCCTGCTGAAATTGCTGACACCTATTCTCGACGAGCACCTGCCACTCAGAAACATCAAAATTCGGAACCCAACAGCACCACATGCCAGCGAAGCTACTAAACAGCTCATGCACCGGCGAAATGTAGCTTTGCACTTGCAAGATAAAAGCACATACAAAGTACTTAACAGACAAGTTCGTTCAGCTATTAGAGCTGACTGTAGGGACGATATTAGCAGAAAGATAGCTCAGAAAGGCCCATCAGCTGCGTGGCGTGCTATTAAGCCCATTATCGACACCAAAAAAGGCTCTCATAGAGTTCAACCTCAGGTCCTACCTGAGCATCTAAATCAATACTTTGTTAGTGTCGGACCTAAGGTATCAGCAGAGGTCAAACGCCAGGCAAACATGCTTGAACACACACCTCCCAGTTGCCGGCTATCGCGCGTCTCTACCAGCTCCTATAAAGTATCACCCATATCCCTCGAACAGCTAACCAAAATTGTCATGGACATGAGGAGCACAAGTGCTTGCGGACCCGACGGGATCTGTATTAAGGTTATCAAATTTCTGTTCTTTTTTATCGGAGAAGTGCTGCTCGACATTATAAACACATGCCTGACTACAGCTGATATCCCCTCCACTTGGAAACAGTCAATAGTAACTCCCATTCACAAATCAGGAGATCCTTCGGATCCCTCTAATTTTAGGCCCATCTCATTGGTTCCGGTTATCGCCAAAATCACAGAGAGGGTAGTGCAGAAACAACTCTATCACTATCTGAACTCAAACCACCTACTGGCCCAAACTCAGCACGGCTTCAGACCACGCCACTCTACGGAAACCGCTCTCATCTCAGTCACGGACAAAATACTAGCAGCAATGGACCGTTCGGAAGTAGCTCTCCTTTGCATTCTAGACCTCAGTAAATGCTTTGACGTAATAGATCATACCAAACTGCTCACTACACTAGAACTCCATGGAATCGATACCGACTGGTTTATGGCTTATATGGGAGGTCACACGCAGGCTGATAGCATCTCAGATCAACGCGGAAACAGGCATCTCTCGTCCTTTCTCCCAAACAACATAGGTGTTTTCAAGGCTCATCACTAGGTCCACTCCTCTATTGCATCTTTTCGAACGACCTCAGTTTGCACGTCCCGGTAGCACACGTCACTCAGTTCGCAGACGACACCCAGGTCCTCATCTCCGGTCGCAAATCTGATCTCCAAAATCTGATAAATCAGATGGAGACATGTCTGAACCAACTTTACGACTACTTCCTGGATAACGGTTTAAAAGTAAACCCGACCAAAACTCAGCTTCTCACGTTAGGATCGCGTCAAAATCTTCGCAATATTACCCCGATACGAGTGTGCTTTAGGGACGCCGTGATAGATGAGAGTCATTCGTGTAGTAACCTTAGGGTGACATTTGATCGCCACATGTCGTGGGATTCCCATGTAGCTGTTGTGGCCCGCAAGTGCACTGGATTCCTTCTGTCCCTGAGCCATCTGCGTCACCATCTGCCAACCAGTACCCTCTTCACTATAGTCAATAGCCTAGTTATATCCAATATCCGCTACTGCATATCTGTTTACGGGAACGGGTCGGCAGCAAACATCCACAGACTAGACAAGATCATTAACTTCGCCACTCGAGTCGTGTCAGGTCTACGGAAATTTGATCATATTTCTGATGCCCGTAACGAGCTGGGTCTCCTCATCGCAGCTGATCTGCATCTATTTCACAGCCGTACTTTGCTCCACAAGATCATTCTGACGGGTGAGCCAACGCACATTGCCGGTCAAATCACTACAAACTCTACCCTGCGAAACCGTCATACGCGTGCAGACGACCACCTGCACCTGCCAGCCATACACAGAGAGGCGGGCCGCAGGAGATTTCTCTACTCGTCTGTCTTCCACTATAACAAACTCCCTACTGAAACAAAAACATCGAGGCTGTCTAACTTCAAGAAGCATGTACTAGCTTATCTCCACGAGCAACACTAGTCACACAAAAAAACTTACAAAATGGATTTGTGTACACTATGAACTCACATTTAGGCCATCGCTTTCCTATCACTTCTATAAACTACTCGTTTATAGCTCGTGTTGCAAGCACGGTGTGTGTAGTGCAGATAGTGATATGGGTATTGTATTATGTTGGTGTATGAATGTTTGTTGCGCATCTGCTCCCACTATTGACCACAAATCTATCCTTTCTTTGTAAATATCTGTGAGTTATACCCAGACTGTCCATAACAGCCACTATACGTGGAGGGCATATATCGTGAAAACAATAAATAAATAAATAAATGTTTTTTTGGATTTTTTTGAACACGAAATGATATCCCCGAATATCTTCTAATCAGAGGCGGATACATGTGGTGGGGGAGCAGTGGAGGCATGTAGCCCCTCCGCATGGAAAGGTGGCTCCCCTCCAGGAAGGCTCGAGTACATCCGCCCACCTTACGCTCCAGGAAATTCGCAGCCAAAGGCTCACCTCTCAGAGGGAATGGCGACCCGTAAGACGAAAAGGCGCCACTTCAGCATGCTTGAGTATACCCTCTCCCCCGTTCAATGATTTTCTGCCGAAAGTGTCGTTCCAGGAACTTTCGCAGTGGTGGCCCTCCGATGAAATGGTATTACTCCAGACACATGCCCCCACCCACTGAAAATGTATGTACCTACCCTTGCTACAATTTGTCCAAGTTAATACATGCAATTTGGGTAGGCATCTTCATTTGCATGAAACATCCATTTTTACACAGTGGGGGCTTCTAATGTTCTCGACAATATTGTGCTACCAAGGAGTTGCACATTATCAGGTCCATCTGCTACCATCCATGGAGGGTAATAGGGTACGTTTTTGCACCTTTGATTCTGTTTCTTTTTAGATCCAACTATGCAACCAATCAGCTAACATTTTACTGGTATTGCAATAAATCCGGAATATTCCGAAGCATGGGACATACCACAAAACATTCAATCTCTTGCCATTCGAATTCGATACTTCGTAATTTAATGCAATCCGAAATAAATATAAAATCAATTTTAATTTTGCAAAGATTTCTGGCTGTACTAACTATAGAAAATATATTTATATAAGCTGACAGCACGTGCTTGGGGCACAGCGGAACGCGGGTATCCGTTCCGCGAACGTTTGGATTGGGCTGCTAATCGGATCGGATACAATTATAACGTCATTGGTAGATACAGATTAAGGTACAGATTGGCGCCATTGAGGATGGGAAGCCTTCAAATGAGGGTGATAATTATCGATGTAGGTTGACTATGGCTACCCTCGCAGACAGTTTTCGCGGGCATTCCGAAATTGTTCCGTCTTAAGCTTTCGGTCAGACGGTGGGTTACACTGCGGTATTCAGCTGAGGGTTACTCTGTGTTAATCAGCCTCGGGTTATACTGTGGTATTCAGCTGTGGGTTACCCTGTGTTAATCAGCCCCGGGTTATACTGTGGTATGCAGCTGTGAGTTACACTGCGGTATTCGGCTGCGGGCTTCACTCCCTATCGCATATGCTATCCTACGGGAAAGTGTGCACCTACGAGTTGTGATGTCCACTGGTTATCCGGAATGAACTACTAATGCGTAAATGATGAGCTTAGTAAGGTGCTGCAGTTCACCATTTCCCGTTAAGCCGGACTAAGTGGCGACATCGTGATATATAGTGCTATTGATTACGAGGGAGAGCGAGGTTCCAGCCGGTCTACACGGTCACCCAGTTTACCTGGTCAGCCAGTCTATCCTGTCAGCCACTCTACCCTCTCACCCAGTCTACCCTTTCAGTCAGTCTACCCTGTCAGCCAGTCTACCCTGTCAGCCAGTCTACCATGTCAACGAGTATACGCTATCGGCCGATCTACCCTGTGACCCAGTTTACCCTGTCACACAGTTTACCATGTCACACAGTGCATGTGAAAAAGCACAATGTCGGTAACCCGAACCAGCTTACCTCGGCCCTCACGCTTTTAAAGCTTTCTATTTTTTTTGCTTGCGAAACTGGATTTGGTGTTCCGCTTCCTTTATTCATATTGCAATCTACTGCTTACATTTAATTTGCATCAGCATTAAACATAATATTTATAAATGGACACCATATTTCTTCACCTGATAATTTGCATTATCATTAGGGACTCGCAAGCTCCTTGGGAAGAAAAGTTTACTTCGAGTAAGGTGGCTGAGCTGTGAGCTAATGCATACAGATATGAATTTATAGCATATGGATATATGAGTACACACACACACATATATATACATATATATATATATATATATATATATATATATATATATATATCTTGAATATCTTTTGATGTAGTCACATACCTACCGGGTACGTGTTCACACTCGAACAATACTAAAGCCATTGTGAGAGATCGAAGCGATTGTAAGGTTTGCATGTTTGGCTGCAGGTATAGCGAACATTCTAGTCCCGTTACCTGAGCGGCGCATGCCGTTCCTACACACACCGGACTCGCCCGTGTGCCTTCTCTGGGGGAGGGGGGGGGGGGGGGCAGGCGATGATGCGAGGTCACTGTAAATGCCATGGCATGCCCACATTAATTAACCAACCAGACGCGATTGTCGTGAATGGCAGTGACCAACTCTGCTGCGACCACCATCTGCTTGGTTCGGGGCAGAGCTCGCGGGGAGAGGGGTGGGGGAGTTGGGTAGAAGTTGAGCGTGCTCGAGCGATTGCAGCAACACACGCCGGCGCCGGTGGGTAATGCGCACCGGATCTAGAACGTGTTGTTCCTGTTGAGAGGCTGTGCCGGAGCAGCATAGGTGCTGGGCTACTGAAGCCATGCTGCTTTCAAAGGTAATCGAGCAATAGCCGGCACATGTGATACGTGATATACGTATCACATGTCACATGTCACATGTCACATTGTCACATGTCACATCACATAAGTACCGCTGGCAGACACAGGAGAACCGGGAGAATTTGTCACTCCCCCAAGGAGATGTGACGTCCTTCGGAGTCGAAAAAGGCGCCCTATCAGGAAGCCCGAGCAACCCCCCGCCGCCTAAAAGTCATCAATGTCAGTGGCATCCATCCGTCGCCCCGCCAGATACGCTCCTCGATCAAAATCCCTGGATCCGCCCCTGGCAAGCACGTACCTTTCAAGAAGGTTTCAGTTTTCGGAACACCTTGCGGTCGGCGCCGGATCCGTGCATAATTTTAGAGCCCTCGCCGTGACACTACATTCTGCGTGGCTATCCCGATTCCTCGGGACCCAGTGAACAGAGGACTGCTCGGTGACACGCAGAGAGGTCATGCCCTCGGGGTGTGCTGGCGGACCGAAGCTTCTGGTCAAGGGCATGTCGTGGTACTACATCCTGCGGAGCTATCCCTTTTCCTCGGGACAGGGCGAACAGAGGGCTGCTCAGTGACACGGGAGAGGTAGTGCCCCAGGGTTGTGCCGGCGGACCGAAGCTTCTGGTCAAAGGCATGTCGTGCCCATCACCCCGATGCCAAGGGCAAAGATAGGTCAGCGTTGATCCCATGACACGACGAACACTCACCAGCTGCTGCCATCCTATGAGTGGAAGCCAGCGAAGGAAAAGCCTGCCCGCGGTCCGACTTGAACCAGGGACCTGTCGCACTCGAAGCAGACCCCGAAGCCGACTCTGTGTTCAGGGTTTTACCGGAGCGTTGCACTGTGCACAGGCAAAATAAGGCCGAAGAAAAAACAACAGTGGCTCATAGCAGATTACCTACCCTATATGAACTTCACTTAAATGTTTGTATCACCTAACAACTTAGAGGGCAATGGAACATTTCGAGGAAGCGTGCATCTGCCACCCTCACACTTGGACGCAATTCATCCCCTTCCACTGTGTGTTTTGCCGGAGAGGGAATATATAGATATATTGTAGTGAGCGGCACATGGTGGACGACTCAGGGCACCTGAAGTGACCAATGAGTGAAAATTGACTGATTACAAAAGCGAGCAATTTGTAACAACAATTGTTAAATTACATGCTATTAAATTCCCTAGTTTAAGCATGCTACCTGCATTGGATTGTCAGAATTCTAGCCATGTCTAAGCAGAATAATTATCAAGTAGTGACAAATTTCAATGAATTGAAATGGAAACAAGCTTCGTTGGCACGGATCTGTAAAGTTTCAACCAGCTGCAGTGGCAGTCTTCGCCGACTAATCTCTGTCCACGCTAGGTACACGGTTTTCATTCGATTTCTGAATGCTTGGCGCACTTGACAGTGAAGTGGTTTATTCCAGCAAACAACTGGAACCGCTACGTCAAATAAACACATTGAAGGCGACACTGTTGGTGGACGATTGGCAAGCGTTGGATGGTTTCGACCTTTCGAATGCGTCTCCAGTGTCTGACGCCGCCAATATCACATATGACGAAGTACGTCAAGTGATACTTACAGGCCGGATTCACTGCGTGCAATATGTCCCGGTGTAAGAAAACCTGACGCTTCGTGTAATTCAGACGATCCGTACCAGGTCGGTTGTCGCTCTTCGTTGATATTGACTAACATTTTGAATTCCGCACGCGAGGAAGCCTCCGTCCGATGGAAATTAGATCAGCGAGGTATGGCGTTGAAGAGACGCGCATCGGCGTTCAGCGAAAGCAGACCACCGAAGGTGTTCTGACGAAGGGGAACATGGTTAAACCGGATCAGAGTTGCAACAACTCGATGGACGCAGTTATCCTGCAACCATGAGAGCACATTCTGAAGTTAAGCATCGCGTGCGTCCTGGCAGAACCCATTTCGTCTATTATTGCTTAACGTAACTTTGGACACAGTTGGTCTTGACAGCTGATCGATATTAACGTCGCCGTATTGCAGAAAACGATTCCCGAATTTGTATCTCTTTTTATCTTTATCTCTTTGTCTCGTTAGCTTTTTATTCCTATATCTCTTTACCTCTCTACCTCTCTATATCTCTATCTCTCTATCTCTCTATCTATATATCTCTCCATCTCTCTATCTCTATATCTCTCTATCTCTCTATCTCTCTTTCTCTCTATCTCTTCATTTCCCTATCTCTCTATCTCTCCACCTCTCTATATGTCCATCTCCTTATTTTTATATCTCTCTATCTTTCGGTATCTCAATCTCTCTCGCTTTTTCTCTCTCTATCTCTTTATCTCTTTATCTCTTTATCTCTTTATCGCTTGATCTCTTTATCTCTTTATCTCTGTATCTCTTTATATCTTTACCTATTTATCTCTTTATATCTGTATCTCTTTATCTCTTTATTTATTGATCTCTTTATCTCTTAATACCTTTATCTCTTGATCTCTTCATCTCTTCATATCTTTATCTCTTTATCTCTTTGTCTCTTTATCTCTCTATCTCTTTATCTCTATCTATTTCTATTTTTATATCTTGATCTCTTTATCTCTTTATCTCTGTATCTCAGTATCTCTGTATCGCTGTATCTCTCTATCTCCCTATCTCTCTATCTCTGTATCTCTGTATCTCTGTATTTCTTTATCTCTTTATCTCTTTATCTCTTTATCTCTTTATCTCTTTATCTCTTTATCTCTTTATCTCTTTATCTCTTCATCCCTGTATCCCTTTGTATATATATATCTATATATCTCTCTCTCTCTCTCTCTCTCTCTCTCTCTCTCTCTCTCTCTCACTCTCTCTCTCTCATTCGGTTACGTCGGCGCCACACAGCAGTTCAACCGGTCCGTGATCACGGTCTCCACATTTACAACATGGGTCGTGTTTGTTTCCATTGGAACGGTAGCGCTTCTCGAGCAGTCTGTCAACTGTCTGGCGGAGCAGATACAGACGATGGTCACGTGACGACACGTCACCAATCCGATGACGTCAGCAAATCGTCAACTCGGCCGATCTCGGCCGAGACTATTTCCGGACGAGTGGAGACGCGGCTGCGAACTTTGCGACATGAATCGTCGCAGTTTTCTCGGCCACAAAGGGCGCAAAATTCGACGACGGCCCGCCCACGCCAGCTTCGATGTGTGATAACGAGCTTGAGTGTGTCAACTTGGTGGGTCGGCGGTACAGACGGACTACGTTATCTTGCAAGGTTTGCGGTACTGATGGTCAACTGATCAGTTCCAAAGGGGTGGGGGAAGGTCTTTCCCGGTCGGAGCGGCGCCACTTTACTCTGGGGAACGAGGGTAAAGACTGCCGTGGGATGCTGGGGAATGTATCGGGACGTCGCAGCCGATCAGTTCCTATCAGCTACCTGGACGGTCCCCCAATGCCGGAGCTCTGGATTTTGACCATGTGGGGTGCGGCTCACCGACGCGTCGGACCGGGCATCGTTACAAGCGGCGGCGAATAAGTTTCAATGCACGCAGTTCAGTTTGGTGAACACATCAAAACGGAATGGGCGATGCTTTGCATTCGAATCCAGGGATATATTATTGAGATATAAAAGTCAGGAAATCCATTTTCATCGCGTACTCATATTTCCTCCAATTTATTAAAAATAATAACCCCACTGATTAATAAAAAAAAAAAAAAAATTTTTTATTAGGTTTGAAAAAAAAAAAAAAAAAAAACCCCCCCCCCCAGATGGAGAGAGCAAAATTCAGCTGATGCGGCAAATTCAGCTGTGCCATTCTTATAAAGAACAGATGAACGGTCAAGGAGTTATAGTCTGGGGAATCTTTGATATGTTTCCAAACAAGGGTGTCTTTTAAGGTCTCCTTAGAGAACAATCTGTATTGTGCAAAAGTAAATATCGGTGAACCCACAATAATCTATTGAATCTTTTGGCTATTTCGGAATTTTCCTTTACGGGCTATTTGAAACGTGACATCCTGATGTAATGTCACGCGACCTACTTTAACCTTCGGAACAGTCACAATACGAATTTTTTTAAAACAAGTGCAGAACTAAAGTTCGATATTTTATCTTTCGAAGCAAGTAATACAAAATAGGGTGTTGCCCATAAAACCCTACATATCCGCTCTAAATTAGGCATGTATGGTTATTTTTGCGCTAGTGTCTCATGGCCTGTTCTAACACGCGCCCTGGAAGGCCTCTGCAAATTATGCGCACTGGAGGGGGGTTATTCCGCCCCCCCCCATAAGATCTCGGCCCCTATTAAAGCTGGATGACAGAAATTCGCAGAGTGGATGGATACGGTAGTGAACTCTATGGTGTGCAAATTTCTGGACCGTAGGTCAATATCTTCAAGGTCAAATGAGGTCACATATGTCAAAATTGTCTTGTTTTGCGTGGCTTGGATTGTCATTGTTATGGATGGATGTGATTGTGTTTAAATGGTTAAAAATGGGCATCAATGATGTTTTGGACATTGCTAATGATGCTAGATCAGATGCTAGATCAGATGCTAGATCCGGCATTTGACCTCAGGTCACCTATATATCAGCACTTTATCAGGTCAGTTACCTGTTCCAGTTACCGGAACCGGGCCGCCCGCCCGACTGTTCCGTCGGTCAGCTCGGCGCAATCGGCTTGGCGAAGAAAGGAGTGAAGTACATGAATAAAGTATGGAAACGCTTAGGTACACAATAACAAACAGTAGTTTTCAGAATGTGTAGGGAGTAACATGCAAGGCGACATCAATCGCATGACAGTCATTTGCATTTATGACAACATTCCAGCTGACAAAGTTTGGTTCCATTAACCTTTCATGAACTTGACCTGACTTGACCTCGGTGATCGAACATGACCTTGAAACTATATAGCATATCAACATACATCAAACGAGTCGCTAGTGTTGCCAAGAACACTTCCTTTTTGCCAATATGCGGGAAGCGCATCAGCGCCGATTTTTGTGGTCTGGCGCAACGAAATGTTTTGAATTTAACGGCCCCTAACTCGAAAAATGTTCGGCCCATTTCCATTTTACTTACTTCAAACAACGTGCCGGTCATTTCTAAGCAGGTACGCAGCAAATCATGCATATCAACCGGTAAAGTCTGTAGTTATGTACGAAAAACCGGAGGGGTGGGCGGATTTCGACCCCTCTGCATTGCGCGTGCTAATATGGGTTTAAAACGGTATATCACTGAAATATAAACATTTCCACGTCCAAGACACGTGCTGGGATGAGAATGTTGGTTATCTGAGCCTGAGTGTTGTGTTGCAGAAGTATTTGAACTGGTGAGGTCAAAGGTTGAAAAGGAATGGCAAAATTTCTCCAAATTGTGGAAGTAGACGATTTATAAGTTATGGCTTGTGATAAATGACGAGAAGAGAGAAGCATCCACAACACAGCAATCACATTATGATCACCGAGAAACCGTTCGCACAACCATTTATTGCATCTCGAAAATAACAAAATCTGTGAATGTAGTGAAATATCAGGAAGGGCACAAACCTCAGGTGGCGCCGTGTTTGGGGGCCCAGTGCTCACTGTTCACTCTCGCTGAACATGCTGCCTGTGAAGCGAGGAGATTTCTGAGGGTGTCGGACGCAGTCAAGGTGAAAGCAAAGCTATGTTATGAGTAGGACCACATCAGCCAGATGTGTCTCGGCAAGACCGACCGTGTCACGGCGCGACATGTTGATGGAACCAAAGGTAGAGTTCAGAAAAGGATTGCTTTTGAAAATTCGTGAGATATATGATCCATACAAGCAGAACTCTGAAAACCCTCGCACCAGCTTTTTAACCTTTGCTGCCCTTCGTCAGAAGCATTGCGTCTTGGCAGGTAGCAGTGGGACGCACTCGGTGTGCATGTGGACTTATCATCAAAACGCAAAACTACTCATATCTGCTCTCGGCCTTCCCGGTCTCAAATACCGTAACCTCCTCGATCACGCTGTATGTGGCACAGAAAACCGTGATCGCATGATGCACAACTGTGAGGACTACCCTGGTGAAGACGGGGTGATGAACTTTCTAAGGATTCTCCTCGCGGACAAATCAGGAGAAGAGAGGGAAGATGATTCAGCCCCAGATGATGACATGGATAATGAGATTAGGTACAAATAATAGATGAGCATGCATCGCTGTACACTCGTAGACATAGTGTAGACCAAAGAGGAAAGCATGAGATATTTGAGCCAGCAAACCGTGAAGCAGCTGACCAGACACCACTTCGTGGCTAACAAACAAGGTCAGTACTTCACCTACGCAAATGCTACTGCCAAGGAGGGCGATGTGATTGTCCGGTGCGATTTCGCCGAGAATTGTTCATTTGTGGTGCAGGATGCAGCTCGAGGCTTCAACTGAGATTCGCCCCGGTGAACGGTGCACCAGTCTGTAGTGTACTGGCGTGAGGACGAGGTACTGTGCCATCAGAGCTACTGCTGTATCTCTGACGGCACACAGCACAACACCGCATGGTGCATGCGTTCCTGCGTTCCTGCAACGGTTTATCCCAGAAATTCGGACCGATGTACCTGACCTCCAAAAATATTTACTTCAGAGACGGCAGTACTGCACAGTATACGAATAAGCATAACTGCATCAATATGTGTTATCGTCAGACAGATATTGGGGTACCCTGTGAGTGGCATTTTTGTGTCACATCTCATGGCAAGAGCGCTTACGATGGAATCGGTAACACAGCCATGCGTGCCGCCGCTCAAGAGAGCCTCAAGCGCCCGCTCAACAACCAAATACTGACGGAGAAGGACACGTTCGAGCATCTGTCGCACAAGCTAGTCAGCTGCATCAAGTTTATATTTGTATCAAAGCAGACGGCAATGGACGTCACGACCCATCTCATCGAGCGCTTCTCGAAAGCCGTCACGGTGAAGGGAACACAGTGGTATGTACGACAAGTTCGCACCAGTGACCCACAGAACCGAAATAGTTCATTAACTGTCTACCGATGCGGGGCGTGTGTTAATGGCTGCTGGGTGAAGTGAGACGTGTTAATGTGCGCTCTGATAGGGATTTTGTTGATTGATATCGCAGTGACAGATTATCAGTCTGAACTGGGATCCTGACGAGGTACGGGATGATCTGCATATCTGTAGATCATCACATTGCATTGCATTACACTACTCTACTGTAACACATTTTTGTATTGCATCGCATTGTGTAATTATGCTACTTTATTTTATGACACTGATGTAGACAGCTCACGATCCAATTCGATTCATTTCAGGCTCAACATGTCTCAATGAATGCGTCCGCGCCAAATTTGTTCTCAAACAGTTCAGGATGAATGCGCTTACTCAGTCCATGACGTTCATCCTTTCGTTTCCAGAATGTGGCGTTTGAAACACCGGAAAGTTGATATTATAGTGGTTGGAGGTGTTATCCATTCAGTGTTGTCGGTAAAATATGCTCGTACATTTTTGATATGCTAGCGTTGGTGCAGAAATACATTGTATTAGGTGAAAACATTATGTTTCTTTTCTTCTTACAAGTGACAATCTAGGCTTTCACAAATCACCCTTCGTCGCTTCTGCATTTCCAAAATAGCATTGTGACTGTCTCGAAGGTCAAACTAGGTCACGTTATCTTAGGTCACAAGTTCACGGTTTCAAAAAACGCGTGGACAGAACTTTCGAAACTGACACGAAACTGACACAAGATGCAGTGGATCATGACGAGCTCAGCGATATGTAGCTTTGTGCAATTCGTGTTACTCTTCATTGAGTTCCAGGCCTCCAAAGACTTCAGTGACCACGCAAAAATTTCCGAGGCTATAACTCCTTAACCTTTGCTCCGATCTTTTTCAAAATTGCCCAGCAGGATTATGTTGACTAATTTACCCTATATAAATATTTTCCTTAAAATATGAAGTGTAGGCTGTTATTTTGGCCTCTTCACTTGTCGATTTGTCGTCGAATGGGCCACC
The DNA here is from genome assembly GCA_034440615.1 of Ashinkailepas kermadecensis. NCBI lineage: Eukaryota > Metazoa > Arthropoda > Thecostraca > Neolepadidae > Ashinkailepas > Ashinkailepas kermadecensis. The sequence continues at coordinate 84,221 of JAOTOM010004871.1, forward strand.
TTCTACAATAAGGAGGCATTTCTGCGATTTCTTGCTCAGCCCTTGAACTCACGAGTTAGAACACTTGTGCAACACAACACTCAATATCAGATGACTAACATTCTCATCCCCTCACGTGCCTCGAACGTCAAAAGGCTTGTATTTCAGTAATATACCGTTCTAAACACATATCATAACAGGCCACGATACACTAGCACAAAAACAACTGTACATACATAATTTAGAACGGATATGTAGAGTTTTAGGGTCCCCTATTTTTATATTTTACTTCGAAAGATAAAATATTGAACCTCTTTTCCGCATTATTTCCTTCTTTTCTATTACTTCCTTTCGACCATTATGTGACGGCTTTCTTTCTGCCACGAGCGGATGTGCTCGTCGTGAATATTCACTTGACTGCCTTCTTGACACCTCTCTGTTCATTTCAGGTATGGACCAGGTGGTTCAAATTGCCAAAACTCTCAACAAGCTGGTGCTGCCAGCCGAGTGAGTAACCACAGTAACCACAGTAATGTAACCACAGTAACCACAGTAATGCAACCACAGTAGCCATAGTAATGTAACCACAATAACCACGTAATGTAACCACAGTAACCACAGTAATGCAACCACAGTAGCCATAGTAATGTAACCACAATAACCACGTAATGTAACCACAGTAACCACAGTCCACGTAATGTAAGCACAGTAACCACGGTAATGTAACCACAGTAACCACAGTAATGTAACCACAGTAGCCATAGTAATGTAACCACAATAACCACGTAATGTAACCACAGTAATGAAACCACAGTAACCACAGTAACCACAGTAATGTAACCACAGTAACCACGTAATTTAACCACAGTAACCACAGTCCACGTAATGTTTGCAGTGACATTGCAATATAGTAATATCGACCTGCCCACGATGGTCCTAGTGTTCTGACGTGCGTCAATGTGACCCCCGTGGCTGTCATCCTGTCAAGCGCGCACCGTCTGGTGCGGCGGGCTGCGGGGCGTGCTGCTGAACATGTGGAGTGGCAGTATCGATCCCGAGAACATCTCAAACGTTAACTGCCGTGTCTTAGACTTGTCGCGAAAATGCAAGCGCTGATTTGTCTGCATGTTTTTGCAAGACGCGAGCAAATTGTGCCCTGGGTACAATCGGTGTATCATGTGTCCATGAAGCACTCGCTCGAGCCGCGCGTGCTGAGATTAGAACGTCTTTCCTTCAGCGGAGACATGCAAAATATTAGCAAGTTACCAGCACCCTGGCGTAGACGGCTCAGAAGTGGCACGGAAAAACCTAAAGGGGGTGGCGAATCCCCTTCAATCCGCAAGGGAATACGGATGTTCTGGCCGAGGCCACCTAATTCTGTACATTTGCGTGCTGCCTGGGCCGTCGTTAGCAGCCGATAGTGTTCTGTAACAAGGGTGGGTTCGTATGACACCCTCTCTCTTCCCACCATTATCCAGCATCCAGCGCAGAAAGGTTGCACCCCTGCAGAACATTGCGTGTTGTTGTCCCTTCAAAGAAATGTGCATCGATCTTAGTACGAGTTTCGAAGCCTGGGTAAATGAAAGCATGACGTGGTCTGAATTATAACGCCGTAAGCGGGTGTTATTATGGTATGTTACTCATTGCATGAGTCACCGGGAATTTGTGTCTGCTTAAAGGTATTCACGCTTGGGGCGAACACTTCTTTGTCGTTTTCCAGTCCTTGCCGTGCATCGTGGCTAGGATCAGCCCATCTTCTGCTGTGCTGGAATGGTAACTATGGTAACACAGCTGTGTTATGCTAGGATCATCCCATCTTCTGCTGTGCTGGAATGGTAACTATGGTAACCCAACTGTGGTATGCTGGGATCCTGCGTGTGTCACAACGTCTTCAAACGGTGTTGTAATATTCACACTTATCCTTATGAAAAGGCTAGCGCACCAGCTCGGCCAACATTGCATCCCCCGGTGGCTACTCTCCATCGACACACGCACGTAGCCCGGGTCGTGCGGCTGCCGTCGTGCTATTTACCTGCCCGGGCGACTGCGCGTCTCTACCACGAACCCAAATCGATGGGCTGTGCCGACGGTCGGCCTCATCTGGCATCGGCGGGCTCTGTGCCGGGTAATTACATGACATATACGAGCCCAGACGCACGTGGTCGATGCACCTGGCCGGTGCCATACAAGCTATTCAGCCAGCCACTTGATTAGCGAGCTAACCAGAAGGCCAATCTCGCCAGTGAACGGAATATGTCTCCACGGTCAAGCTTACGCTCCAATAGACCGACCCGGACACACTTATACCGACAGCGAAGGTCAACAGCTGTTCTTAAAATACACAGCACAGCACCGCAATCAGGCCATCATCCACACCGATGACTTTTTGCAGCGATTGCCAATGGAGACGGGCGAGGCGGCGGTGCTCTTTCCTTTCAACCAACTCGCCACCAAGAGTGTCACTGTGGCGACCGTGTATCCATCTACACAGCAGAACTATACGTCTGCCAAACACTGTATCCATCTACACAGCAGAACTATACGTCTGCCAAACACTGTACCCATCTACACAGCAGAACTATACGTCTGCCAAACACTGTACCCATCTACACAGCAGAACTATACGTCTGCCAAACACTGTATCCATCTACACAGCAGAACTATACGCCTGACAAACACTGTACCCATCTATACAGCAGAACTATGCGTCTACCAAACACTGTATCCATCTGCACAGCAGAAGTATACGCCTGACAAACACTGTACCCATGCACACAGCATAACTATACGTCTGCCAAACACTGTACCCATCTACACAGCAGAACTATACGTCTGCCAAACACTGTATCCATCTACACAGCAGAACTATACGCCTGACAAACATTGTACCCATCTACACAGCAGAACTATGCATCTACCAAACACTGTATCCATCTACACAACAGAACTATACGTCTGACAAACACTGTACCCATCTACACAGCAGAACTATACGTCTGACAAACACTGTACCCATCTACACAGCAGAACTATACGTCTGCCAAACACTGTATCCATCTACACAGCAGAACTATATGTCTGCCAAACACTGTACCCATCTACACAGCAGAACTATACGTCTGCCAAACACTGCATCCATCTACACAGCGGAACTATACGTCTGCCAAACACTGTACCCATCTACACAGCAGAACTATACGCCTGCCAGACACGGCTTTCATCTATACAGCATAAGTATACGCAACTCACACAGCATGCAAAACAATCAAAAACTCAGACATGATAACGTTCTTTCTTGTTCAAAGCTATCTAACTGATTGTATCAAAAACATACCTGATACGAGGAAAGCGATGTCAAATGCTGGTCGACCCAGACGTCATCATAAACTCGCTTTGTCTACCTGCCGCAGCCGCCGGCAAAGGCGAGGAACAGCTAACCGGCGTGATGTGCGGTGCTCTATGCATTTTGGAGGAGCACATGATAGCATAGGTATCAATGTTTTATGTTTAACATTCATATTTAATCTCAATGCTGCTTCATATGCACTGTCTTTCTACTACCGGGCATTCGTTTCCCGCAAACTATGAAATCGTGTGCTTCGCAGTGAACGAAGGCCATATACGGCACAGTAATGTGATGACTATGCTCCAGAAGACAATCTGAGTTGATTGGCACGCGATTTACAAGCTTGCGTTGCCCTATCTTTGAGAAAACCAGGGTCGTTATGCTTTTGTCGCATGGCGTCCCCACCGTCGCTTACCATAATCTGTTCGCGCGTTGCGCAATATGGAGATTTATTTTTTTCCGTGTTCTTTGCTGAAATACCTCTTTTGAACAGCTAATACACAAAGTTGCGACCGAGTCAATTTGCGCTGCTGATGGTGACACACCCTACTACACATCCGATCTGAAGTGTGTTGTTTACACTGTGGTAAAATGTGGCGCTGCTAATGAAAATTGTCTTCCACATGTCACATCAAATGCCAATATACTGTTTTCGTCGTTTGTATGATAAAATTTTGCATTTTGCTCATGGTGCACATGCCATTTATTACCACAGCCAATCAGGTTGTACTCTATTGAACGGATTGGACAACAGATGGATATCTCTATCCGGTACGGATATGGCCATGGGTTGGATTGATTCATACCGATAAGCAATGAACTGGATTTATATATTTCAATCCATGTGATGCTCTACTTCAGCACTACACAAATATCAAGCAGCTGCCAATTGTTGTCGTGCTTTCAACAACAGTGAAGATTTGCTACTCGTATTGTTATCTGTATTTGATATTGACGGCCTGCATCAAGATCAGCTATCATTCCGAATATCCCGACTGCGTATTGTCCACATTAATTACTGCCACAAAGGCAGCAAAGAGCGCGATTACGTGAGCTGCATGGTGCGACATTATGACGTTGCTGTGTTTGTTGCATCATCTTAGCTTAGCCTGAAACAAGGGTGTTGATTTCTGAAAAATACTGGGGAAGGGGGGGGCAAAATACATGAAGGCAATGAGCAGGCGCAAATGGACATGGGGCTACACGCGAGAGGGTCACATGTAAATTGTTGAAATTATTGGTGGCTGGGGGGGAGGTGAAAGCCAACCTTGAGGAGATACTTGCCTCCTCAAAAATATATACAATTTGGCTTGGTTGTCAATCGCGTGGTCGGGGCGTGTTCCGACGTGCCACAGGGTCGTGGTATGACGTGCCACAGGGTCGTGGTATGACGTGACACAGGGCCGTGGTATGACGTGCCACAGGGTCGTGGTATGACGTGCCACAGGGTCGTGGTATGACGTGCCACAGGGTCGTGGTATGACGTGCCACAGGGTCGTGGTATGACGTGCCACAGGGTCGTGGTATGACGTGACACAGGGCCGTGGTATGACGTGCCACAGGGTCGTGGTATGACGTGACACAGGGCCGTGGTATTACGTGCCACAGGATCGTGGTATGACGTTGTGCTACAGGGTCGTGGTATGACGTGCCACAGGGTCGTGGTATGACGTGCCACAGGGTCGTGGTATGACGTGACACAGGGCCGTGGTATTACGTGCCACAGGGTCGTGGTATGACGTGCCACAGGGTCGTGGTATGACGTGCCACAGGGTCGTGGTATGACGTGCCACAGGGTCGTGGTATGACGTGCCACAGGGTCGTGGTATGACGTGACACAGGGCCGTGGTATGACGTGCCACAGGGTCGTGGTATGACGTGACACAGGGCCGTGGTATTACGTGCCACAGGGTCGTGGTATGACGTGACACAGGGCCGTGGTATTACGTGCCACAGGGTCGTGGTATGACGTGCCACAGGGTCGTGGTATGACGTTGTGCCACAGGGTCGTGGTATGACGTGCCACAGGGTCGTGGTATGACGTGCCACAGGGTCGTGGTATGACGTGACACAGGGCCGTGGTATTACGTGCCACAGGGTCGTGGTATGACGTGCCACAGGGTCGTGGTATTACGTGCCACAGGGTCGTGGTATGACGTGCCACAGGGTCGTGGTATGACGTTGTGCCAAGTGAGTGACGGTGTGTGTGGGGGGGCGGGTGTTCCGACGTGCCACAGGGTCGTGGTATGACGTTGTGCCAAGTGAGTGACGGCGTGTGTGTGTGGGGGGTGTTCCGACGTGCCACAGGGTCGTGGTATGACGTTGTGCCAAGTGAGTGACGGTGTGTGTGTGTGTGGGGGAGGGGGGGTGTTCCGACGTGCCACAGGGTCGTGGTATGACGTTGTGCCAAGTGAGTGACGGTGTGTGTCTGGGGGCGGGTGTTCCGACGTGCCACAGGATCGTGGTATGACGTTGTGCCAAGTGAGTGACGGTTTGTGTGTGGGGGGGTCCGACGTGCCACAGGGTCGTGGTATGACGTTGTGCCAAGTGAGTGACGGTTTGTGTGGGGGGGTCCGACGTGCCACAGGGTCGTGGTATGACGCTGTGCTAAATGAGTGACGGTGTGATTCGGGTCAATTGCCAGATCAATTTTCCACTTGATTGGCTTGCAATTAGAGGTGGTGTGATTTCCATTCAGTGGGCATTGGTTGGCCAGACTTCAAAATGGCCTGACCCCCGACCTGCCAGAGAAGCAGGTCAGGTCGGCAGTAGCCTATCGTCTTCAGCTAATGTAAATGCCACCAAGATAGCTTCATGCAATGCATTGGGTGGAATTGCTTGGGGGTGTCAGGAGAAGGATGTCTGAAAGGAATTTGAATTTGCGCCGACTTATTTTAGCCGGGACACACAACTCGTCGGTGCTGGCAATAATTCGGTAGAATGTTGTAGAAACCCGAAGAGTGATGAATTTCTCGATTCAATTTTCTCGAGAGCAATATCTGAGCGCGGAAGGGTGTACCGTTTTCACTGACGTATCAACTACATTTCGCTGCACTGTCTGTACAGCTCATGTCGTAGCAGTGAGGGATTGTGTTCGCTCTCGTTGCAAATGCTCTGAAACACTTCATCTCGCGCAAGGTTGGTTGGTTATTGGTTTTACGACACGTCGACCGTTGAGTCATATAGCGTCGCCAATCTCTCACGCCGATTGGTCGCGGGCGAAGAGTAGCGACAGGTGAGATTCGAACCCACAACCTTTCGATTGCGAGACGAGCATCTTACCCCTAGACCACTCGTCCTCATCTCGCGCAAGGTGACAGCGTCCCAGGCACGCCGATATATACAGTGTCGCGTGGCTATAGTGTCGCGTCCCAGACATGAAAATGAAAATGAAAATGAAAATGAAAATGAAAATGAAAATGAAACTGAAACTGAAACTGAAACTGAAACTGAAACTGAAAATGAAAATGAAAATGAAAATGAAAAAGAAATCAAATAAAATGAAAATGAAACACTTTTTCCCCACCAACTCTGACTGAACATAGGTCAATGCCTTCAGGGTCAAATGAGGTCACAACCTGTCGCCGCACCACGCCGCCGCTTCACTACTTTGATAGAACCTTTGTGACCGTGAGCGCTCGGAGGCTGGGGGAGGAGGGGGCGGATGACTTTGGCCACCGCCGATCCGGGCGGTCCAATTTGCACCATCGCTGTTCCTACATTTACCCACGGAGCTCGATCTTTTTGTTGCATAGGATGCATTTATAGATTTTGAACAAAATCACAAGATTTCATTATCATATCCCCGCCCGCTTATGAGGAATCCTCGAAAAAAGGGAGGCCGGATTCCACCTCACTCCGGTTCGCTTGCTAAATCTGTCGACGGACACGACTTGACACCATGACACCACGACACCGTGACACCATGACACCATGACACCATGATACTATGACACCATGACACCATGACACCATGCCACCACGACACCATGACACCACGACACCATGACACCATGACACCACGACACCATGACACCATGACACCATGATACTATGACACCATGATACTATGACACTATGACACTATCACCATGACACTATCACCATGACACTATGACCATGACACTTTGACCATGGCATCATGATAACATGACATAATGATACCGTGACACCATGACACCATGACCATGTCACAATGACTATGACACCATGACCATGACACCATGGCCATGCCACCATGAACATGACACCATGAACATGACACCATGACCATGACACCATGAACATGACACCATGAGCATTACACCATGACCATGACACCATGACCATGACACCATGACCATGACACCATGACCATGACACCATGACCATGACACCATGACCATGACACCATGACCATGACACCATGACCATGACACCATGACCATGACACCATGACCATGACACCATGACCATGACACCATCACCATGACACCATGACCATGACACCATGACCATGACACCATGACCATGACACCATGACCATGACACCATGACCATGACACCATGACCATGACACCGTGACCATGGCACCATGACCATGACACCATGACCATGACACCATGACCATGACACCATGACCATGACACCATGACCATGACACCATGACCATGACACCATGACCATGACACCATGACCATGACACCATGACCGTGACACCATGACCATGACACCGTGACCATGGCACCATGACCATGACACCATGACCATGACCATGATACCATGACCATGACACCATGGTATCATGACATCATGACACTATGACACCATGGTATCACGATACTATGCACCCTGTGGGAATTGATGGAAATATATGTTGGCCATCCTGTGCGCCAACTCATCAATAACCGCATGATGAGTATGGCTGATGGTCTAACGAGGTATGATGGTATGGTTTTGATGGGCGCACCATTACCATAGTAGTCGAGGCGCACTAAATCCAAATAACTAACTAAGGGTGAAGTTTTGTCAGTCTGCCACCAGGTGCAGACATCGGCTGTTTCTTGAGTACATGATGTGCGTGAAAGTGGTGTGCTGGTGACGGCCGGATATTTGTGTACTTAGCCAGCGTGTATATAGATGGCTGGTAATTATGAGTGCAGGATAGATCTAGAAGTAATAAACAGTACTTGAAGTGAGTTTGTAGAGGCCGAGGATAAAGTGAATGTGTATCCGGAACAAAGTGACGATTGGAGATTGGAGGAAGGTGGGTAACTTCAAGACGAGTTGAGAACATTGACGGGTGTGCTGCAGCTCGGGCAGTGCAAGAGAAGTGAGGAGGCATTGGGTCATTGCCGTGTCCTCTTCCTAAACATTGGAAAGCTCATACATTATACAACGGTTCAAATTTTTTATCAAAATAAACAGTTCTTTTCTTTTTTCCACTAGGTGTTTTGGTTTTGGTTTTTCGTTCATTCTCTTGTTCTTTGGTAGTTCTTTAACATCTCTTATTGTTTTTTTTTCTTTGAGCGATATCTCCCATTCATATTTCAGAGTACAGTTCAGTGGAGAAGATAACGTGGAAGATGTGTTCGTGTAGTGCTGGGTGTTTGTCGTTAAGGAGCGTTTTCATGTTTTTGTTGAGGTGGTTTGTGTTGCAGTATGTGGTAAGTGGTTACCGGTGTTGGGTGCATTTGTCACAGTATATGACCATGTGGTGGACTGCGAGTGTCTTGCTGCAAGTACTACGGTGCCGTTGTGGTTCATTTTCCATGAGGTAAGGGTGAATTAATTTGGTGTGTCCAATGCGCAACAACACCATGCTATGCACGAGTTGTCATGTGCGTTGGTCAATGGTGCCCCAGCGTTTTTATTTTGGAGCTATGCATGCGAGGAGCTGTTTGTGCTTCATCCCAAGTTGTTTGTAGTTGTGGGTGGGGAGTTGGATGGTGTACTGGGTGTTGATATAGCTGGCGTTGGTATGACTGGCGCGCGCGATTCCCCGCGCGAACCGTCCGGTGGCATTCGTCGTTCCACTCGGGATCTGTGCGAGGTTTGTGCTGGTGGTGTGGTTTTGCAGTGAACGATTTTTGTCCGGCGGGTGAGATCAGGGCTTCTGATAGTTGGAGTCGAGATGGGTTCGGGTAGTTAGAGGTAAACGTTTGGAAGGATTCCGAGAAGTTGGTTCATTCTGCTTGTTCTGTTCCGCCTGAGCTGGCTGGGTGGTGGACAACGTCCACAGGCAGTTGCCAGAAAGTGATGCTCATTGAGACGTGGCCACTAAATAGAGGACAAGAGGCGGCATTGCATTCAAGGCGAGGTGTAGACGTGAGGATGAGGGTGACGTGGGGTGTTGTGTGTCTCTAATGTGGCACGGTGGGGGTGGGTGGAGACGGAGGTGTAGACATGATGTGAGGGTGACGTGGGGTGTGGTGTGTCTCTAATGTGGCACGGTAGGGGTGGGTGGAGACGGAGGTGTAGACATGATGATGTGAGGGTGACGTGGGAGTGTGGTGTGTCTCTAATGTGGCACGGTGGGGGTGTGTGTAAATGGAGGTGTAGACGTGAGGATGTGAGGGTGATGTGGGGTGTGGTGTGTCTCTAATGTGGCGCGGTGGGGGTGGGTGTAGGCGCAGGTGTAGACGTGAAAATATGAGGGTGATGTGGGGTGTGGTGTGTCTCTAATGTGGCACGGTAGGGGTGGGTGGAGACGGAGGTGTAGACATGATGATGTGAGGGTGACGTGGGGTGTGGTGTGTCTCTAATGTGGCACGGTGGGGGTGGGTGTAAATGGAGGTGTAGACGTGAGGATGTGAGGGTGATGTGGGGTGTGGTGTGTCTCTAATGTGGCGCGGTGGGGGTGGGTGTAGGCGCAGGTGTAGACGTGATAATATGAGGGTGATGTGGGGTGTGGGGTATCTCTAATGTGGCACGGTGGGGGTGGGTGAAGACGGAGGTGTAGACGTGAGGATGTGAGGGTGGTGTGGGGTGTGGTGTGTCTCTAATGTGGCACGGTGGGGGTGGGTGAAGATGGAGGTGTAGACGTGAGGATGTGAGGGTGGTGTGGGGTGTGGTGTGTCTCTAATGTGGCACGGCAGGGGTGGGTGTAGGTGGGAGAATGTGAGGGTGATGTGGGGTGTGGTGTGCCTCTAATGTGGCACGGTAGAGGTGACATAGCTGGCTTTCCGGTGCTTAGTGTTGTGAGGTTGTATCGTGTCGCCATGCTGATAAGTGCCAGTTCCTCAGTGTCTGGTTGTGTTGTGGTGTGATTCCAAAGTGAGTGGTGTGAATCAAAGTCTCCACATGTGTACAGTTGTGGATATTTGGTTACGTGCTTTCTTAAGTTCCGAAAGGGATTCTGGGCATTTGCATTGTGGGTCATACACATTTATGAGTGTGGCATGCTATGTGGTTAACGGACAATTCAATAATGCTGATGTATGAAGTGGTGTGAAAGGGGAGGGAGCGGTGCGGTGTAGCATTATGGTCATTTGATCATTGATTGACATATGGTGGGGACGGGCTATACACGCTAAATCTGCAGACATGGGCAATTATGTCGAGCACGTTTCGTTTCGTCTGAGAACGAGCTCTACTGCTGTTCACACGTGTCCTCTCTCCTGCCTAGTACTCGCCAATCAGCTTCACGAGCATCGGCCAGAAACGCCTCTGCGTTCAAATCTCGCCAGGTGCGGCCTGCTTTGTGTACAGACTTGGGATTAATTCTATTCGGCACCGCCGGATACTTCTGTGGATGTCACTGTCTTTCGGCATCGTTGCCAGAACAGCTCGCGGCACGCTCCTTTCTGCTTCTTGGCGAACGTCGTGGATGGGTTCCACAGTATTCTCTGCTCGTATTTTCATATCCAATCGGACCCTGGTTCTGTTCACTGTTGCAGCATCTGGTGCATGGGTGTGGTCCTGAGTTGGCACAAAACTGTCCGCGATTTTCTTCCCCCGGCCCCGACACCTTCTGTTCTTGTTATTTGCGTATGTACATTTGAAGTAAGTGGTGCCGTCTCGTACATAATCCTGACAGTACATAAATCCCTGATAAATAATCCGTTTTTTTTTAGTTCCTTGAACTACTTCCATCGTTGGTAAAGCTGTAAAAGAAAACGAGTTAATTGTCAACCAGCGACAGGTTGTACAGGCGCTATTTGTCGCACAGAACATCGTGTTTCGACAATATCATCTAAAGCAATCAACCAATCAACCAACACTTCCAGTAATAAGAAGCGTGACTCGTTCGATACGTTTGCATTGAGATCTCGAGTAGTTCCGTGTAAATGTTTGTGGTTCAGGCGAACTGCGTCACAATGAAGTGATGCCACAGATAAAGAGTCAGCAATTTAACTAGCCATAGGTTTCTGATCTAAGTAACAAGTGGCGTTGACGTTCGCCGGGCCGGGGAGGGGCCCTGGAAATCCCTCGGGATTCTCCGGAATAGCGGCTGAATGAGCATACATAGAGACACGAAACTCTCAGTACCTTCCTCAGCATCTGCTTTACATATATCGTGCAAACTTTAGGCGAAGGTCATCAAAGGTCAGAGAGGGTCAGAGAGTAATGCTTTAGATTCTTCGAAATGCCGCTATTCGGAGTAGTTGCAACATATAAACACCAAACTAAGAGCGTGGTATTCTCTCATCGAAAGGAACAACCACTTTACCTAGAAATTTGAACTAAGGTCCACGTTACTGACCTGAAGTTAGGTAAGTTTCCGTATTGAGTAGGATAACTTTTGGGGTCTTGACTTGACCCCAAAATAAGAATTTGGGTCAATTTTCACACAAAATTGACAGCAGAGCATGTAATATGCATTCTGGGTAAATATCTGAAAGGACAATGACGTGGAATAAAATATATTTTAGGTCCGTGACATACGATTAGACCAAATATACATTCCTCTATACATGTACAACTTATCACGCCATCTAATAAAAATGTTTCTGTTCCTCATGAAGTCATATCTGAATTAAGTTTCAGCGCCGTCTAAAAACGCCTGAACACAAATGTTGTACTTGAAGGAATGTTTTGGCGGCACACCCTATGGGGTGTGCCCCCAATCGATTTGGGCTTCCCCATTGCCTTCATGTATTCCCCCCCCTCCCCGTCCGAGTAATTTTCATAAATCAACACCGAAGTATTGCCGATGCTATTACAAGTCATTCAGGATATGAAATGACCCCTCTCCTAAAGATATGCTGAGAATGAAATAAATTAGAAGTAGGCCTCTGCAAAATCTCCCCAAACATTGAGCGACTCCCGTTTCCCCACCCCAGCACATGTATTGGCATTCAAGCTTCACTGACATACTTTCCAAATATTCGACAGCGCCAGGTACTTTTTGTAAAAAGTCCAATGTCAACAATATTGACTACACAGATACAAAAACCAGCCAGAAATATTTGGACCCAATGATCACATACCGGTATATAAAATAGTAAGCAGGATACGAACCTAAATCCGACTACGCCACTCTAGACAATACACTGAGGTGATATGCGCATATTTTGAAAGCAGTGAATAACACGTTTGGGACAAAGCAGAAGTGTTGTCAGGAACTATCAGTGCAAATATCGCAAATGTAAAGTTTCCTCTTGCTTTAAGTTCTATTATCATCTATATCTCGGAGATCTATTTCTACGAAATCACAGGCCACTCAAAATGAATGGTTTTTGACGCGTAGTAGAAAAAGATGCATGTACACAATTATAAGCATAAAACGTCCAAAGATATAAACGCCCAAAGGCCCAGAAGTTCCACTGCCAGAAGTATATCAACCAGTGTCAAATGACAAAATATCCAAAGGTATACAATCCAAGACCCAAAGCATAACGGAACATATCTGAATTAATCGACACTATTGCAAGGAGACCAAACCATAGGAGGCTGTATATTTCTTTCATGAACGATGGCTGTACCCTGGCGTACACCGAGGCGGCCGAACGAGGAGGCCAAGGGTCCAGTGGCCCCCATGGTATGGCAAAGGGAGTTGGCATCATCTTGCTAATAAGACCGCATTGGGAAAGCCTGCGTCTATGGTAACCCTCCTAGCTCTACAGAAGGACCCTGGGATTACAGGCCTCCGAGTGATTGCCAGAATTACTGGAGTCCTAAGTACTACAGGATACTGGAATTACTTGAGGCGAGGCGTTGATATTTGAAAATTATTGTGGGGGGCAAAATACATGAAGGCAATGGGCCAGCCCAAGCGAATTTGGGGGGGAGGCGACACACTCTATATGATACCGTGTTAAAAGTTGAAATTATTGGGTGGCCAAGTCAACATTGAGGAGGCACTTTCCCCCTCAAGAGTATATAAAACAACAGCATAACTGAAGATCATGCGTAGATTGCAGGAGGGTTAGGCGTCATGAGCGGACATAATACCGGTGGCGCCGCTCTGATAGTGGGTTTGTGAAGGAACACCATCAGAGTGGGATTGCTATGATTAGCGCTATATTCTAGTTTCTAGAGAAGGTGCAAGTTATTTTCAGTGGCGGTAACCAGGGGGCGGGGGCGAAGGGGCAGCCGTACCCCGTGGAAGGTCGAAGGGGGCCCTCAAGGCGTCGGCATAGGGAGCCCGTAAGTGCCCCTTAGCCGACGTAAAGGGCTCCTGGACCGACGAAAGGAACCCAGGCTGACGAGAAAGGTACAGTGCCGATGCAGAGGGCCCCGAGTCAACGAGGAGTGCCCTCAGGAAGATGTTTATTATTAGGATAGTTGGAAGGGCCCCCGGAATGACGGAGAGGGCCCCAAGCCGATACAATTAGTCCCTGGGCTGTCGGCAGAGCCCAAACCGAACAAAGGGTCCATGACTTAATTGACAGGGCCCAAATATATGAAAATGGAGAGTACCCTCGGGTGTTGAGGGGCATTGGCTGGGCTAACATGAAGGACTTCTAGATCGACGGAGGGGCCCCGGGATTGTTTGAATGGCCCCTGGACTGACGGCGGTGCCCAAGCCGAAGACAGAGCCCCGGACCACCTGATGGACAGGGCCCAAGTGATTGAAAAGGCTCTGGGTCGTCAAAGACGATCTATGAAACAATGGAGGGGGGCCATAGTTGCCGATGAAGACCTCAGACAGTCAGAAAGGGAACTTTGGTCGATAGATGGAGCCCAAGCGGTGCAAAGGACCCTTGCCTGATGGAGAGGGTCGAGCTGTTGAAAGAGGGCCTCCGGCCTGACAGAGGAGACTCTGGATGACCAAGGAGGGCTACTGTGCCGACGGACAGATCCCTACAGCCGTAAGATGCTCCGGGTCGTCGGAGAGGGACCAGAGCCGGTATGAACGGTCTCTGGACCGCTGGGAGCCGAAACTGTACGGAGGGCCCCTTGCGTGATAGAGAAGAACCAAACTTTTGAAGAGGGTACTCCGGCCGGACGGAGTGTCCTGACCGTTGAAGAGGATCCCTGAGCCGACGGATGGGGGCCCGGGCCGGACGTGCAGAGCCTTCGGCTTTGGCTCACGCTGATGAAGAGGGGCTCAAAGCTGACAGTGGGCCTCAGGCCAATAAGGAGGCCCCCGAGTTAGGGAGACGATCCGGGCCGAAGTGGTGGGATCCCGTTGCTACGCAAAGGACCTCTAAGCCCAAGGAGTGTCCCGGGCCGTTAAAAAGCAGTGACGTTGCCAAGGGGTGAAAGGGCACCTGCCCCCTGGTTAGTCAGATGGGCTCTCCAGGCGATCGCCCTGAGGGGCAGAGATATAACCGAGGACAAATGCAAACGCATCTAACAGCTTGTGTGGAAATGGCCCTCGATACCTGAATACGTTCACCCTGAGAGCTGACAAGGGCCGTGAAGGCCAGAGAGAGCCCGCCCTAGAGCTGGAATGCCCGAGGCAGCTGGGAAGATGAGTCTCAGGTGGAGTGGGGTCGTAGCTTAGGAGTACACAGGGTGCCTGACAGCTAGAGAGGGCTGGGATGCTCTTTGGGCTTGGAAGGGCCCCTGAGGGATGGACAGGACCCCTAAGAGCTGAAGAGGACAAGTGAGGGTCCATCTCAGATCTGAAATTCCCCCGAGACGAGAGCTAGACGAAACCATTCAGGACTGTGATGGGTGACTAAAAGCAGGAAATGGCACCGAGCGATGGAGAGGATCTCGTGAGAGTATTGGAGGACTGGAATGGGATTCTTCCGAGGTTGAGAGCGGCCCCTAATGGATGAACAAGATCCCCTGAGATATTACAAATTTCAAGAGCTGTCGATTACTAGGAAGGGTCCCTAGCAGCTTGAGTGGGCCCCGATGTCCAACAGAGCACCCTGAGAACTAAGGACAGTCCCTAAGGTTTACGATGGTTGTGAGAAATTCTGAGAGCCAGTGCCAGAGCTAGAAAGCCTTTGCAGCTATAAATATTGTAAAATACTGGCAATGGCGCTAGCAGATGGAGAGAACCCATGCCGATTGCAAATGATCACTGAAAGCTACAGAGGACTGGACTGGGATGTCCAAGAGGCTTGGAAGGGGTCCCTATGAAAAGAACAGGATATCTTGAGATCTGAAGAGAGCCCCTAATGGGTAGCGATGGTTATGAGGAATACTGAGAGCCAGATTCAGAGCTAGAATGTCCTTGCATGCCGACATGCTGTCGAGGACTGGGGAGGTCCCCGTGAGCTAGAGCGGATGAGACTGTGATGCTCCTGATGCTTTGGAGGAACACTGAGGGATGAACAGAACCAGGTAAGAGCTTAGGAGAGTTCCGAGAGCTGGCGATATTTGCGAGAAAGTGTGAGGCCTGTCTCGGAGGTGCGCAGGATTCCAATGAAAGCTATGCAGGTTTATCGAGGACTGGAAATGGCCCATGCAAGTTGGAGAGGGCTCCTGTCGGATGAATAGGTCCTCAGAGAGCCAGATAGGACTGCACTGGAGTGTGCCTGAGCCTTAGGATGAGCACCTGAAGGATCGGGCCCCTGAGAGCTAAGAGAGTCCTTGAGAAGTGGCGATGGGTGCGAGGGATACTGAGGGCCAACCTCAGAGATAGGATATTCTTCATAGTCATAAATGCTGCCAAGGACAAGAAAGGTCACCCACAGCCACCTCAGCGGCGGCTGCCGCCCCTGTAGCCACAATCGTCCCGGCGGTGGCTACCGCCCAAGCGGCCACAGCTGTCCCAGTAGCCTGACCACAGCTTCAGCAGTTGCGGTCGCCCCAGCGATGGCGAAACAGACAGTCCATCGATAGCTGTGATGACGGTCGCTCCAGCGATGCCAGTTATTTCGCCCTGGTGGGTACTAGGGTGTCATCGGGTAAGGAAAAAAAATGCGGGGTGCTGTGTGTTGCGCGTAGCTGGTCAGGCATGTTGCTAGCTCCTCTCTGTCCCAAACTTTTGCACTTATTTTTCCTCACTGGTATTCATGCCTCATCTTGAGAACGTGTTACGGTGTTGAAAAGGCACAGCAATGTGAGCCTACTCTTATCATAAACACCCTCCCTATTAAACTATGTCTGAACTTAGCCGATAACAGAAAGGAGCAGTTCTGTTCATGCAGATGAGTGCTGATATTTTGACTCAATCTAATAAAATTCCTGCCTTCATTAGATACGTGTTTATGTCACTTTGAATTCCGCAATTGGTTTTCCTTTCTTGGTTGTTGTCGGCAGCTAAATGGTTCGTTTTCCTTCCTGTATTTTCCGAACTCTTGGATTAGCCACACTAGCGCGTTGTGCCTTATTTTCCCACCCATTTAACCATCTTTGTCGAATAAGTATATATGGTGTATATATACATATATATATATATTATATATATATACATATGTGTGTGTGTGTGTGTGTGTGTGTGTGTGTGTGTGTGTGTGTGTGTGTGTGTGTGTGTGTGTGTGTGTGTGTGTGCACTTGTACTTCGTGCATACCGAGGCCATTTTCTGTTTGCACACCTGGGAACCGAGGACGTGAAGTGAATACCGAGAACATTTTTGACATCCTCGGTTTTCAAACTCCGTCTGGAGCATTGTCAGATGCTTACCAGTCTCCTGACGAATTTTCTCGACATCCTCAGTTTTCACCATATATGTGACCGTGTGTGTCCAGCAGGAGTGTATGTGTGTACTGTGCAGATAAAGTGTGAGCAAGCCGAAAGTTGCAGTGCAGATGTGACGCGCTCATGTTTGCAACTTGACACCACCCAGGTTTGCAACTTGGTGCAAGGTCGGCAGGGTACCGGAGTGAGGCGTCCGCGCCACTTGGCCCCGTACGACTCGGCTTGCGGCGGGCGGCCGGCACACGCGTTCGGGAAAATATGTTCTTACAAAGGGATTGGCGCTTCGGTTAGACATATTTCTATAATTCTAATGATATGGGATAGCACTACGGTTTGGAGGTTAGGAGTTAAGACAGCTAGTATAAGACACACTTTGTAACTAGGCATTAGAGGGTGAGAGAACTAGGCAACCGAGGGTGAGAACATCTGGTGCCCTACATACATATTTAGGTGAAGTACGTTTTAAAACATCTTTGGGTTTGCATCTTGCAGTATCGGGGGATCTTTTTACACCCCCATTAGGTTTTCCGCGGATAGTAAAAAAAACTGCGTGCAACAGCGGGCCGAATATTGGCATACCTGTTCCTACATCAATTTGACATGCTTGGTGAAAATGTTAAGGTCAGGTCGTTCACGGTCTCGAGTTAATTAAGGTCAAGTTAGGTCACCTTCAAAAATGTTCAACCAGTCGTCACGCTTTAACGGGTGAAGATGTTTGAATGAAACTTTCAGCGATTGCTTACTTTTAGAGACGTAACAAAGTGCCCCAGAGGAATTTTTGGAATCTTGCGTTTTTGATGACTTACTTGTTTTGCATATTTGCTATTGGGGATAAATATCGAAGATTCTTGCTAAGTTAAGGAATTTCTATGGGGCTTATCTTACTTAAAACACAGTTCATCGGTGTGTTCTATCAATTAGACACAAACAAAGTAAATAAAGTCGAAAACTCAACATTTTGGAAATAAAAGCTGTATTTTTTAATGCGCGAAAATGTTGGGACCACGGTCCATTTCGTCGTCCCTTTCTGATTCCAAGCAAGTTTTGTTTGTAAAATATACCAAATAAACTACTCAGAGCATACAACTTGACGTCAATCGTGACCACAAATACCCCCTGTTGACGTCACACTTTGAGATGATAAAATGCTGCGGGTGGTTTCTGGTCATATTCGTAGAGCGCTTTCCGATGACAAATCTTCCGGTTTCGTGTGACGCTTAGTTTGGAGATTAGATGGTAATATAATGAGCCCCCATCCCTACCCCGTGACGGGGTGCGAGGATCTTACCGGAATGGCGGGAACGGTATGGCGGTATTACCTCTAAATTAAATGTTCTAACGTTTAATACCTGGGGAATACGTAGCGCTGACAACGAAGGACTTTGTTCAGATCCCTGAATAAGAATTATAATCATCACACTAGGTTGTTGCAGGAAACCTACTCCAATATTGAACACAATAAAGTTTGGGAATATTTATCGCTTGCTGAAACTTATCAGCTGAGCTAATGTGCATACATAGGTTTGCTTTCCAAAGTGATTAAAGGTGGATTAAAGGATTCGGGGCCTAGCTGAACCTCGGATGATCTTTTACATTTTCCGAGTTTTTCGGGTTTTAGGCCGAGATAGATAGACTGATGGTTTCAGGGCTTCGGAGTTCCGCACTGCATGAGTTCAATACTGAACTCGATCATAACCCTATGGCAACACGTGACGGTCACCACATTAGCTGTCTTTAATTTTGATGAAGTGGGAGGCGCAGCCACATCTGTTCATCCAGCTCCATCAACTTTAACCACATAATTGAAATTGACCGATGTGGCAGGGAGCACCATGAGGTGTGGGGCTGCAGTAGGTGACAAGGAGCTTTCGATTTCTTGCAGTGTTATCACTACCACCGCCATAATCTGTCCCCCGTACCGGCGATCACGTGTGAAATTTGAGCAAAATCCGCCCGGCCGTTTTCGCGCAGCATGAGTCGAAGCGGCACATACACACAGACACACAGACACACAGCCACACAGACAGACAGACAAACATTTCTCGACAACTTTAGAGAACCGACTGCCATGTATTAAATCTCCGATAGAGATTTATCGTGACATAGTCACTCTAAATCCCATTTACGATTTTGAATAATTTCGATATCGAGCATGCTCCTGATCTCATTCAAAATCTCCTATTTGGTGTCAGATCAGTTGTGACATTTGATCTCTAAACTCTTTATAGAGTCCGAACTGCGAATTTAATGCTTTCGGCGCTAGTTTGGTATTTGATTGGGTAGGTGTTAGTAAGAATAAACTATGCATTATAATTGGACACTTTGAGGGGCCAGAACATCAATGAAAGGTCATGAGATCGTGCATTGATCTGATCATGGCAAATTAATTTGCATTAAGCTGCTTGTGCATAGGCATCGCCACAGTGGAGGACGTGGAGAGGGCATAGGTGTCACCATTGTGTGGGACGTGGGGAGGGCATAGGCGTCGCCACAGTTTGGAACGTGGGGAGGGCATGTGTGTCGCCACAGTTGGGAACGTGGGGAGGGCATGGGTGTCGCCACAGTTGGGCACGTGGGGAGGGCATGGGTGTCGCCATAGTGGGGGACGTGGAGAGGGCATGGGTGTCGCCACAGTGGGGAACGTGAGAATGGCATAGGCGTCACCACAGTGGGTGGACGTGGAGAGGGCATGGGTGTCCCCACAGTTGGGAACGTGGGGAGGGCATGGGTGTCGCCACAGTGGGGGACGTGAGAAGGGCATAGGCATCACGACAGTGGGGGGACGTGGGGGGGGGGGCATGTGTGTCGCCACAGTGGGGGGACGTGGAGAGGGCGTACAGCTCCCAAAATTCGTTAACCTTAGCAGTACGCCAATGACGTTGAATGAAAAAACCGACCTAAAACGCCCTCCCCCCCCCCCCCCCCCTATCCCAAACATGTGATAATGCGAAGTGCATGGAGCTTTATATGCTGCATCATACATTACACTTCATTTAATCCTGGGAATTATAGGGTGACATTGATGTTCCATTACCAGATCACATTTGTCGCCTGCTCGCCCATCCGACCTATATGACCTATCACCCTATGAATTCCAAAGTACAAATCAGAGCCCAGGAAGTATACTCAATTGTATTGACATTGGAGGAGGTATTGAAAGCTGGAATACAGTTACTCTACTGATGCTTCATATTCACACACACACACATGCACGCACGCTTGCACGCACGCACGCACGCACGCACGCACACGCATACACACACATACACTTACACATGCATATACATATATATATATATATATATATATATATATATATATATATATATATATATATATATATATTGGTCATCGTCAGAAAAATTGCTTGAAGTGTCGGATCAGTCTTGAAATTCCAATCGCATAACAAAAAAAGAACATTCACGAATCACATATGAACGTGGGGTTAGTTGCAGTGTTAGTTAGTTAGTTATTTGGGTTTTAGGGCGCATCAACTGCATTGGTTATACAGCGCCCATAACAAAACTATTTAATCTGTGTCAATCCTAAACAGGCCTATTGTGCGAGCTTGATCCCATTGACAGTTTCAGTGCGCGGAACTCATATCATATAGCAGTCGTACAATGCTTTATATTGCGCTGTGTCTCAATCAATGCCGTCACGTTTGTCGGGCAAATATAATGGGACGGACAGGCAAGGTACTGTACAATCAGCTCCAATATAGCACACTATTTCATCTGTTTTTCATTTCTGGGGCGTGTTTCTGAGCAGACAGCGCAATCTGAAGCCGTCGGATGTCATTACATGTCGCAGGTATTGTCAGGCAATTATTTTATAGTCACTTTTTGTCGTGTTGTTGGAGAATGTGCTGGTGTGGTGTTCCGTCGCGCAAGTGTACAGTCAAGGGTCCACTGAGTCGCCTGTGTTACACCAATGTAGTGTGCCGGGCAAAGTGTACATTGTACAACCTTTGCGGTGGCATGTGAACTGGTACACTACATTGGTGGATTTTAGGTTGTCAAGTGAACCGTGCGGGCTGTTTCTTTCGTGAGAAGACTTGATGTTTTCCTATGTTGATAGCATGTGATGAGTTGTATGTCACTCTTGTTATCTGTAGGGGTTACTTGTCTTCTAATGATGTCTCTTTTTCTAGTCAGTTTTGTATGCATGTATCATTTGATTTGTGTAGTAGTTGCCAGTTTCCGTGCCATAGTTTTGCTCTGTCTGCTGCTTAGTGAAGTGCTTGTCCATGTGTCGTTTGGTTTCTTGGTCAATGTATGTGTTGGAATAGCCCTTACTTGCCAGAATTTGTTTTTGTCCCACGAGTTCTGTGTCCAGGGACGTCCAATCAGAACAATGATTGTCTGCTCATCTCAGTCCTCACGAGCCTTCAACATAAATAAGCAAGCACCGCTAAAATATATAAATATACGTATATATATATATATATATATATCTATATCTATATATATATATATATATATGTATATATATATATATATGTGTGTGTGTGTATGTGTGTGTGTGTGTGTGTGTGTGCGTGAGCGTGCTTGCATACATCGATATGGTAAATGCAGGCAGAGATCCATTTAGATATCCTGGTGTAAGTGCTATATGTGTTCCCAATATGCAGGTATATGAAATACAGTCAATCTTGCCGGAATGACGGGAAGGGTTAATGTATTACCTCTAAGTTAATGTTCCACCGTGTAATACCCGGGGAATACGTCGCGCTGACAACGAAGGACTTTGTTCAGATTCCTGAACAAAAGTTATCATCATCATACTAGGTTGTTGCAGGACACCCACTCCAATTTGAAGACGATAAAGTTTGGGGCTATTGATGGGATGAGACATCCTTCATTCATGGTGGAAGCAAACCAGATATTAGTGTAGTGACAATACTTCCTCGCTTGTTGAAACTAATCAGCTGAGCTAATGTGCATACATAGGTTTGCTTTCCAAAGTGATTAAAGGTGGATTAAAGGATATGGGGCCGAGCTGTACCTCGGGTGATCCTTTTCAGCTTCTGAGGTCTTCGGGTTTTAGGCCGAGATAGATAGACTGATGGTTTCGTGGCTTTCGGACTTTTGGAGTTTCGCACTGCATGAGTTCAATACTGAACTCCATCATAACCCTATTGCAACACGTGACGGTCACCACATTATCTGTCTTTAACCTTGATGAAGTGGGAGGCGCAGCTGCATCTGTTCATCCAGTTTCATCAACTTTAACGATGAAGATACGCTCCTGAGCGTGCGAGGGTTACAATTAAGCGAACCAAAAGTTTGGTAAGTCTTGAACGATTTTGAATTATGCTTCCCCATCACCCCCCCCAGGAGGAATTAATCCTAAGCCTAGCCCAACCCTGGGCAATAGCAATCAGCTGCTGGGGTGTCGTTTGGCCACATATATGACGTATGTGGCGATTGTGATCGATATCAGTTTTTATGTGTTCGCGCGCGAAGTTCACCAATTACAGTGCAGAATTGTGGTGACAGTGGAAAGAATAGCTTTCGTGAAACGCAACTCTATGCGACACAGATGAATTGATATTCACAAATCAAATCCTTCCCACAGGAGCTTCGCTGGCGTGGCAGCACGTGCGCCCTATATTATTTTCAACCGGTGAATTTGCCTTACGCAAGCTCGCCGATTGATCGATGGTTTCCGAGGGCGCTTTGGCAAAAGCTATTTGGCTATTGTCACAAAAATGCTGCAGTGTAACTGGTTCAATTGGTGCGCGCACAGATGAAAAACTGATATCGATCACAATCGTCACACGCGTCATATATCTAGGTAAACGACACCCCAGCAGCTGACGTTATTGTTCAACCTGACTCGATAGGCCTTGGCCTGGCCTGGAGTGACGAGTTAATTGCACGATAGAAAATATTCGCTTAAGTAGGTCGGCCTAATACCACGCGCTTCAATAATGTCAGCTTGAAGAAGAAAAACGAATATGTATTTAGGTTGGTGTCATATGGAGTGAATAAACGGTCACATCCGATAAAAAAATGCACGGAGAAGGTTGATTGCACAGTGGTGCCGGCATCCGATCATGAATCTTGTAATTAGTCGTGTCAGTCTACGCATGACTTCGGCTAGCATGCTCTGATGATCGGTATAATCTCGTATCTAAACTTTTCCCATCAAAATACACTACGTTTATTTTTGGCTGGCCATTTAGTCAGCCTAACCTAAAAATAATTGAATAATTGAACTTCAGATTAGATTGAACAAATGTCCGTCTAAGCAGGAAAGCGGACACAAATACCTGGCTTTCAATATGCTGTAATGCATGATGCAACAAGTAACTATGGCTGAACACGTACGCAATTCTTGATTGTTGAATTAATTGAAAAGAGCTACGTCACCGCCAGGTATACCTAGCAGTTCTGGGATGTTTTTCACGCCAAACGTCCACGAATATCAGTTCACTTAAAACGTGATGCACCTTTTTGATAGTCGAATTTGGTCGGTAATCAGATGCTTCAGCGTCTAAATGCAATAGTCGTGAGAGTAAATCTCCACACAAGTCATAGTGTAGCAATCACAGCCAAGTCAATTTTGGAATTATACTGCTGTATACATATACGAAGGGACCTGGATTATGGTGACTTAACAATACCCTTCTCAATGATGACTTTTCATTTGCAGTGTGCGTGCAGAGATTAAAAGTGAATAATACTAACGACAGCGTATACGGGACAATGTTTACGGTTTCGATTTGAAGCTAGAAGTGATCACGCGTGCCATTCGAGCGAGTGGCATCAGAAGCAGTAAATAAGAGGTCAGGGAGAGGAGAAAAGAAAATTTATATTAAATGACTAAAACAATATGGGACTGACTGCTTTTGGCTCCAGTTCTATATGAGTCTACATGTCATACAGGTAATAGCTATCGGCGAATCGAGGACAATCTGACTTCTATAGATTTCCCTAAATTAACCAAAATGGAAAGAATTCCTGCAATGGTCGTACTACAAGGGAAGACTGTCTACATGTGCTTAAGGATAAGATGAATAGCAAAGCTATTTCGGCTTCTGGATTTTCCAAGTAATTTTCCCCTTTTCTTCTGGTCGGGCCTTGGAAACATGATCGTAGATTACATAAATGAAGCAAAAGGAAGAGGAATGTTTTCATAGCGCATCGTCGTGGAGTGGTAACATTGATAGCAAACAGGGTGATGGAAAGTGTATTAAGAATATATCGATTTGCCTACTATATAGTTTCTAAAATAGTGGCTAAGGTCTTGTCAAATATAATGAGGAGTGTCGTGGAAAGCACGTGTATAATGGCCTTTGACATTAAACGGGTTCAGTTAGAGGAAGACTTGTTGGTTCTAGCTTGCGAACTCTACCGAATGTTTTTAATTACTGCGAACGTAATGACTTGGAGAAATAGAAGAAGCCGGTTTTGGTCCGAACAGCTAAGCTTTTCGTTTTTTTCTAGAACACTACACGAGGTATTCCAGCCGTTGATGCGTTGATTAGTACCAGTTTTTACCATATCAGTTTTTGTAAGACAAAATGGTGTATGGGGTACGCCCGCCAAAGGGGTAATATCGCCCACGCATTTAGTGATGTTCCCTTTGCCCATTTAAAGTCATGTAATTTTCCCAGAGGCTCATTTGATACCAAAATGACACGATTATCTCCGAATTACGAGTCGTTTTAGGTAAAATGTGGCATATTTAACAGCCTGAAGCACGGAAGAGGTCGTACAATTCGTAGATGGCACGAATTAGTTTTTCTAGGAAGCGTAGAAAACCATTAGGTTTATCTTTTGCTTGTGCTTGCACTGGAATTATGGTATTACGCTCATGTAATACCATAATGTAATACTCTCTCAGCCCCTGGGTGAGGCTCTCTCGAGAGCCCCGCCCCACGTCCTCAGGTTTTTCCGGGATAGCTGCTGAATGAGTAGACACAGAGATACGAAACTGTAGTACCTTCATATACATCTACTTTACATATCTTGAACAAATTTCGGGCCACGATCGTTGGTCATTGACTCAAGACGGGCCAAATAAAGAAATATTCCCAAACCTTTAAAGAGCCATCATTCGGGGTAATTACAAAATATCAACGCTACGCCCAGACCATGCTCTTCTTTCATCAACGCGTACAACTGTGTGTAGTTAGGGGCGTTTGGAATCGTTTGGAGAGGCACCATTTCCTCGGATATGAACAACTCTCAAAGTCCTTAGGGGGGGCACCTTAGACTGACAATTTGTTGAGCTGGGGAGGTTGAATGGGTGAACCGGTACATATCAAAAGGGCATCTATTCCTCTCACGAGGCTCTTTTCTTCTAAAGACGTGCCTATTCCTGTGATAGAGACATCTTTTGCTTTAAAAAATATGCTAAGCGGGTGGGGGATATAGTGCATTGCAGCCTATCGTGGTTGCTTTTTCCCAGTCAGAGAGTCGCCACACTTCCATGGATGGGGGTGCACGCCAAAGTGTCCTTCCCTCTATATCGCGCCTCTGGTGCGGAGTAGCCCCGTGAAGGCGGGCAGCGTCATCTCGATCTCTCCAATATACTTTGCGAATATGACGATTTTGCAGTGGGCATATTGGCGTCAAATTTTGCTTGCTCTTAATTCTAGACCTGATAATAGTGTTCATAAACGCGTTGAGCTTCGTAAGCTGACATTCTTGAGACTCACAGACATTGGTAAGCGTGGTGTGTTCTTATATCAGCATACCAAACTATGGATAATGCAATATTATCCATAGAAATCCAGCTCAAACCAGAAGTTTACATTTCCTGTGTTTCGCGTGCGACTTTGTAAAAAAAAACAGTCAGCTGAGCTTCTTCCTTTGCTTAAACGCAAAATTCCTGAAGGCAGTCAGGTGCTACGCTTTTTTAAAGACTTCGCGTGGCAATGGTACATCTGCTATAAATCGTATGAAAACATGAGAAGATTCCTCTGATTCCATTTGAAATTATACGAAGAAACCACGTGAACTACGCAGAAACCGGCGTGTCTACGGAAAATATAAATGTATACGTGCACAATTACGTGTCCTATCGGAAGGCCCGACAACAAAAAAAGAGAATAGACGACACAAACAACAACAACCGAAATAAACAAACAACCGAAAATTAAATCGCTCTGGTTACTTCTTGTTTCGATCATCATTAGCGGGACACATTTTCGCACACAATTACAGGTCGATCCAACAAAATTTAGAGGTCGTTACAAATGTCGTTTATGTCACCCCAACTTACGAGGTGTATATCTAAGGATCGTGGCGCACTGCAACGTTCTAAATAAGATAGCTAGAGAAATGACCTCAACACATTATGTACACTCAAGTTTCATGTTTTTCTTTGTATGCCTACAAAAGTTGTACGAGTTACGATTACTAAATTATCCGCTTGTACTTGCACCCCGGCGCGATGTCGTGAGCACGTTCACAAAGCATGCCCCCAAAGTCGGCACATGAAGTGAGGTTTCCCCGGGCCTAAGCCGGCTGCTGATATCCATTGTGCCCAACAAGAAGCATGCCATGGGGAAGCTGTCCGACGTTATCCATGACCGTTTTTGCACACCTTTTGACATGCGCAGTGTACGTTGTCACTACCTAGAAGGAGGGTGTGAAACCAAGCGGATAACTTAACAATTGAAGTCATACAACATTCACAGGTTCACCAAAAACCGACGAAACTTCGATGCACATAATGTGTTAATGTCGTTTGCTCAGCTCTCTTGTTGTAAAAAAGATGCTACGGGACCATGAACGTTTTGTTTAAAACCCGTAAGCAGCGATAGCAAAAAGACTGCTTTTGTCGCCACCTCTAAATTTTGTCGGATCGACGTGCAATTGCACATGCATTCTTGCGTTGCCAAGGCTAAATGAAGTGAAATGCATCCCGAATGATTTGTTTTGCTTCATTGTTAGGGGCACACCCTAGTGCACAAAGGACGGGATATAAAGTTGTCCATGTTCAATTATTGCTACGGTCGTCATGTATTCATCATTTTCAATTATTTCTGTAGTTTTTCATGTCTTCCATTTCCAAGTTAAAAATGTCCAATGCTATAAATCCGAGGAGAAATGAGGCCATATGCATGTGTTGAGTTTCCTACATTTTAGGTGTAGTCTCAGTCCGACCACCTTTACCTCCGTCCACCAACACTTTGTTCTCTCAACATGGGACCATGTGAGGGGGGGCCCTATCAACCAAATTGGCAACACACATTGCCTCCATGCATTGGGCCCCACCAATAATTTTTTTTCTTCTAACCTCTCCATCCATGATTTTGGGTGTAGGTTGCAGCGAAAATGGGGCGGTTTGGCCCCTGTCAATTGGTCAGCTGTATCCTCCAGCGAACTGGACCCAACCAAGAGTTGTCGAAAGGTTTCCACCGCTGTTATCAAATACCGCATTTTCCCGAGGTTGATCAGACCACACCAAATAATAGCAGTTGGAGCCCGGATCCAAAATACACCAGCGGTGGCGACGTCTATGATAAAAGCTAACAATGGTGATAAATCGCACGACTAAATTATAAAACGGCAAGTTCGTTACGAATTCAAATCAGATCCTTATCGAGCAAAGTGCATTTTCTATGCTCCTGACCAAAGCCACTTCTATGTTTTGAGACAGGTGCTTGACATTTAACTTTCACCGGACCCATAGCCATAAAGTCATAAAAAAGTCATGAAGTATTAAGGCTTAATAAGAGCCACAGGGGCCCATCTGGGTTAAGCCTATCTAGAAAAGGTACTAGAATGTACATACTCCCACCCCAATCAATCCCTTATCCCAAGTTCCTAGGAAGCTATATATCCCAGCCCATCTAACACCACTCACTTGCTACCGCCTAACACCCTCAATAATCACAAGCTCCTCCCATCACACCCATCGTGCCACCATAGACAACCTCATCAGCATCACATCCCGAAGGAAGGTGCCGAATCCACTGCTAGGCACATCCCACAGAAATTCATAAAGCGTTCAGACTTAATAAGAGACTCACGTGCTATTGCATAATACACTCAACAATTACAAACTCCTCCCATCATACACATTGTGCTACCATAGACAATCTCATCAGTATCACATCCCGAAGGAAGGTGCTGAATCCTCTGCTAGGTACACCCTATATAAAGTTATAAAGCATTTAGACTTAATAAGAGACTCACTTGCTATTTCATAACACAGTCAACAATTACAAACTCCTCCCAACTCCCACTCCTCCCTGTCGATCAACCTTCCCTGGAATACAGAAAAACAATCCCCCTATTCTTATAATGATTGTCTATGCCGTTTTTAAAGATGTTCAGTGTGTTGCTACTGACAATGGTTCCTGGCAGCTGGTTCCAGTGTTCTACTACCCTGTTGGTGAAGAAAGACTGTCTTAACCTTGTCCTGCTGTGATTTACTTTAATTTTGAATTGATGACCTCTAATTGCATCATTTCTGTTAAATTCAAACATTTCCCTGAGATATCCCTGTTCCTGACCATGAACAAATTTAAAAACCTCGATGAGATCTCCTCTCAGCCTTCTGTATCTAAGTGAAAACATGTTCAATTTCTTCAGTCTTTCCTCATATTCCAGGTTGCCTATACCATTAACCATTTTTGTTGCCCTCTTTTGTACTCTCTCTAAAAGCCAACAATCTTTCTCATAACTAGGGGACCAAGCTTGGACACAGTATTCCAAATGTGGCCTGACATATGCACAGTAAAGCTTCCTGATGACCTCCTCACTTTTGTATGACACATTCCTCTGTATTGCCCCAAGCATTCTTAGTGCCTTCTTCCTGGCTTCTTTGGTCTGTTCTGATGCCCCCAATCTTGTGTTCAAAATAACCGCGAGCCCTTGCGGCTCGCGGAATTCCCAGAGCTGAAACCTGGCTACGCCATTGTGAATGCAGTTCTCTCGGAAAATGACAGAAGCGAGGATGGACTGTGCTGATAAGAGGGGCATGTAGACTAGTACTTCGAAATTTGTTCCGGCTATTTTCAGTTAAAAAGCACAGTTATGGTCGTAGCGATAGTATTCACGGTATTGTAGGCCCTAGCTTTTTTTCTCTTCAGTGGTATAAGTATTACGGCAGCTGCGGGGAATATGACCTCCCAAATTCCACGATCGGGGTTAGGACCTGGACAATTTTCGCCCAAAAGCGACTTGAATGCAATGACTTTTCAGACGGATACTGTGCCTCGCAATCATTTGTTCCACCCCAACTTTGCGACACCCCTCCCACTCCCCTCACGGAAAGGGGAAACTTCCCCCGCCTCTCCCCCGCGGTGGCTAAGTCAGGAAGCGCATTGGACTGCCTCCAGATTTTCAGCTTTGGCCTGCAATCAGAAATCTGTGGAGACACGCCGTGGGCACGTAGCGATGATGGGCCCATATTTCGAAGGCTCATAGGCCACCTCCGCAAAGGTGTGTGGGACGGTATACATTGTGTTTTACTCACTCCGAAAAGTGGGTTGAACCGGTGTCCAACTTCCTGCCCCTCCCCTATGGCAGAACCCTCGACTGCAACTAACCTCCTTCGCTGCAAGAGATTCTGTGTTTGTAGCAGATCAAAATAAACGGATAAATGTGAAACATTTGTGAGAAAAGATATCAATCTCCACGCAACATCCGCTTTTATAATTTGCCTTATAAATACTCGCTAACTGTACACAAGTTATGAGCTCATACAGTGGCATAACCAGGACTTCTCCCTGAAGGAGTGGGACAAATCTGATCGGAGGGCCACCGAACCAATGGAATCCTACACGCTAGACAGCAAGATTTGAAAATTTGTTGAAGTGCGAATATAGAGAATATGGAGAAAGGCTTACGGCATTAGATATGTACTCATTCAAGTGTAGGAGATTTCCAGGTTTTTCAATCAAAGGATGGTTGACCATTGGAATAGGCTGACTACTGATGTTGTGGGGAGTCCCTCATTGAATGTACCTAAAAGTATGGTGGAGAAATGCGTTAGCTTGGAAAATCTTGTTCTTTTAAGCATAATTCGTGGTGGATGGGATGATATTTGTGCTATTAGGTGTACATGGTACAGGCACCTCTAAGCAGCCATGGATGGAGCTGAAAACTATTGATGGGGTACTCGATCCACGCGTTTGTGATGCGGGATTGAGTGAACAGGGCTAGATAAGTATTGGTAGGTGTATAGGATGTTGGTGGATAGTTTCTTTGGAATATAGAATGTGGTATTGGTTGGGGCGCTGATAATCTTTTGTCCACGCTTGTAGTATCTTTCCCGTACGGGCTCAACCCGGTTGGATCCCTGGGGTTCTTATTAAGTCTGTTATTATCTATTAAGTCTATTATCTGGGCCACCTAGCCATCAACAGGAACCCCTGTTGACAATCTGTGACCTTCAGTGCTTTTAATGGACCTCCTTTTCGTCTGATGGGGCCTCCTGTGGATCGTATGGTGCAGCCTATCTACGAACGGTGCCTGATATATCCCTGATGGGGTTCCTATGTGTCTGGTTGGGCCTCCAATCGTTAAGCAGGGTCTTCTATTGACCATCGGGGACCTACTGTGCTTCTGATGGAGGCCTATTGGACTGGTAGAGCATTCCTTGGCCTTTTTAGGCCTTGTCTTGATCTGGCGGAGCTTTCGTCTTGGTCTGATGGGACCTTCTTTTAGTCTGGTAGCGACAGACAGTGCCTACTGTTGGTCATCTGGGGCTTCCTGTGGTTCTGATGCGGCCCCTTCTTGGTCTGGTTGGCTCTCTTCTTGGTATGATGGGGTCTCGTGTCCGTCAACAATGGCCTCCTATGGAAAACGGGCATCCCGTGTCTATTATGGGGCCTCCATTTGGTCTGGTGTGGCCTTCTATCAATCAAAATGGGCGTCCTATCGACGGACAAGAGTCTCCAAATGGGTCAAATGGAGTATCTTGCGTGCTTGAGGGGTCCTGCAGTGGATTTGATAGGATGTTTTAACATGGGTTACTTGGAGCATCCTGTGGCCTTTTTTAAATGCCAGAATGTGATTGGAGGAGGATACGTTTGCCCTCCTGGCTAACGCCAGAGGGCGGCTCCAACCGATGACGCCGGTACTAAGCAACAAATCCTGGGGCCTACGCAAGCTCCAGGGAGATGACCCCATTACTCCCTCCCTTAGCTACGCCACGGGCCTTATTCTTGCTAAAGGTTGCAGCTTGGGCTAATCCCAACGTCACCGGGGAGTCCCATGAAGTTCTGAATGACGTCATTTGATGATGAATATTGGGTGTGTCACATATAGGATACCACCGCCAATAAGATAAATATTTCTTCAAGTAGCTTCCATTTTGCGAGACATTTACAATTCTGCTGTTTCCCTCTATTAGCATATATTGATATTGCTCAAGGTCTTTGTTTTCGCTGAGGGGAACTTCTGAAATCTGGACTAATCTATCGTGAAATAATGCAAGGAAGCTTCGCTTGGATATGAAAAAAATATGCGCTTCCCAGGGAAAACTGAGGTTTGGGAAAGGACGAAATGCTGCTTATGGGGGAACGCCGCATAGATTCAGAGCTGGATGGCAGCTGTCCCTCTTGGCCCCACCCCCACCGGTCCTCGGAGCTATGCTCCTTTCATGTATTGGGGACTCCTTACCAAATTGAGTGTCTCCTCATGCAACCTCGGGTCCAGTTTCATATTCCATGTTTCTCTTCTCCCGTCTTAGGTGTCTTGTCTTCCATGCCGGGAGTCTTCTCTATTGCGTGGTCCTCCCCTTCCAAATTAAGGGTCTTCTGTCACGTCGCAGGGCTTCGTCTTCTAACCTAAATGTTTCTTACCCATCTTGGGGGCTTCCCCTTGTGCCTTGGGGGACATCATATCTAATCCTACTGGCTTCCTCTCTCGTCTTATAAACCTCCTCATGCATGGGGTCTCCTTACCTGCCTTGGGGCCTTATCTATTTTGGCGGCTTGCTTTCCCGTCTTTGAGGCTCCTCCTGGGTCTCATTTCCCCTTCGAGAGGCCACTTCCTCTATCCTTGGGGCCTCTTTTCCAATCTTGATGGAGTACTGATGAATTACTTTTCTTTCCTAGAAGCGTCAGTTTCTAAATTTGCAGCCTTGTCCTGCCTCAGAGGACTTTTTATTTCCTAGGAGGAGCTTTCTGATCCGTTTTGTGGGCTGCTTGTCGCATCCGGCAGCCATCGCTCCTATCTTATTGCCCTCTTATCTCGTCTTTGGGGCATCCTTTCATCCGGGGCGGCGTTCTTTCCATTCTTCCGCCTCCTCTTCCAAGTAAAGCTCTACCGCTTGGGAGCTCCTCTTCTCCCCTTGAGGAATTCTCTCAATTTAAGGGCTTCCTTTCAGTGGTATCTCAGTGGCATTTTCTCAAGTCCTGTGGGGGACTTCCATGCCATCATTGGGGTCTCCTCTTCAATTATATGGCCTCCTTTCCTATCTCGGGGCCTCTCCTTCCAAATTAGGGACATCTTGTCATACCTCAGGAGCCTCCTAGTCTAAGCAGGGTGGCTCCATACTCGTCTGGTGGCATTCGTTTCATCATGGGGCCCTACTTCCGTATCTCACGGCCTCTTCTACCATCTCTGTCGCCCGTCTTTTACGAACCTGATCTGATTGTTTTAGGTGGTGGGAGGATCCTTGCCAGTTTTCGGGGACCTGCTCTACTAAGCTGGCTATATGACCATTGCAGTCGATGCGCCCTTTAACCCCAAATAACTAACTAACTAACTAATTATCCTAAGCTGGGTGCCTACCAACCGTCTCAGGGAATCATCTTGCGCAATGCGATCGCGTCTCATCTTCCAGTGGCTTCCTCTTGCAAATTAGGGGCATCTCTCACGTCTTCGAGGGCCTCGTCTCAATTTCTGGAGATTCATTGCTCGTTTTAGATGTCTCCTTGCGCGTTATGGGGCCGTCTCTCATATTCCATGGTCCTCCCTGATCTTCTGGGCCTCCCCTTGTGTCCTGGGGGCCAGTTGCACTATTGTGGGCTTCTTCTCATAAACCAGGAGTCTCCTCTAAATTAGAGGCCTCCCGCCACGCCTCAGAGACGCCTCAGATTTATTATGGACAAGCTCTACCCGTCAGAGTCGCAACCAAGGGGACGGAGGCTTCGCTCCCTGTCACTTAGTAAACAAAAATACACTAGACTAAGCAAGACATTTTTAGATTTTCACCACGCAAAATCAAAAATTTTCGGCGCCTTTGCGCGCCCAAATATGTCTACGTTTCCTGATAGTACAATTTTGGTCGGTCCCGTTTAAGAAAATCTTGGCTGTGTCGTTGCTACCCGTCTTGGGGGTCTAAGATCTTGGAACTCCATCTCCTATCGCACTGGCTACTTTTCCGTCTAAAGGGCCTTCTCTAATTTATTTGGGGCCTCTTGCCAGTTTTCGAGGCATTCTCTTCTGTTCAGGGGGCCTCCGAGCCCGTGTTCAGGACCCTCTTTAGTCCGTTGGACTTTTTTCTCCTTGGGACCTCCGTTTCCAAATGAAATGCCTCCTCTCTCGTCTTTGGGACTCCTCCGTGTTTCGGACCTCTACCCACCTGAAGGGTCACCTCGTGCGTCCTGGTGGACTCCTGCTCTCTCCCAGGGACATCGTTTCTCATCTCTTCTGTCCTTTCCTGTCCTATCTCTGGGCTTTGTGGGACTTCCTGCAGAAAAGAGCTCTGATTTGTATATAATATTAATTGTCTGGATGGTAGCGATCCTCAGTGTGAAGCCTTTCTTCTAGAGAGCACTTCAACTTTTCTGTGCGCTTCCGGGACGGTGCCTCCTCAAATGTCAGGGGAAAAACGCCGTCTTCCACAGAGCATGGGGCGACTGTCCTCGCTGCCTCCTCCGGTGGCGACGCCCCTGGCCCAGTGTGTCTAAATTCGCTCAGCTAGCCATCAGGATGTAACTATAAATTATTTCTGAATAGTTTCTTATAGCCAATTCAAGTGGAACCGCAAGTAGCTGGTCCATTCACGATATTTCTGTGTTTGGGAGATATTTTAATTCGAAATGCATTAACATAGTTTCCTCCACACTTAGCTTCGCGAATCTTGAACCGTTACTTCCCACAGCACAATCAGCTCAACTAAGTCTCGTCTATATGTTATTGAAGTGGACAGAAAAATAGGGAGAGGTCACTGGACATAGCTCACAACAGACGACTGACTGGCAACAGTAGCGTCGACAGAGCTGACATAGCAATGGCCGCGGGGCGAGGACCAGCACATCCCACACCAGGCGTAATTACATGCCGGCATATCCTACTAAAATGTCCAAACAACTGTACGACTATCCACTAACATTGGGCGAGTGCTACAGATCGAAGTCAAATTCTTATCGAGCAAAGCACACATTCTACGCATATTAAAAAAGTAATTTCGGACATGCTTTTCTCGTTTCATTTTCCACGGACAGATGGCCGTTTTGGCTGGTGGCATACCCAGGATGGTATCCTGACAACGCCTCAGTTAATTAACGCCTCTCTGAAAGTCACATGAGGGAGTGTGGACATTGAGACTGAGATGAGTGCAACTTGCGTACATGGGAATTAGTCCTCCGATGCTTTTCGGCGCTTTTCGGATAAAAAGTACACTTGTGGTCTAAACGATAGATAGATCTAAACGAGCGATATATCTAGGCCTTCTCCAGTGGTGTAAATACCCCACAATTTTCGGTCAACTGTGATAAGAATCCAACAGCTTTTCAATTGGGTAAATTTCCTCGCTTTCATTTCCCCTCTCCATCCCCTTCACCATTTTGAACATTAGACTACGAATCCATGATGAACTCGAAATAGGAATTATCACTGACACATAAGACCGCACAGATACACTTATTAGGATCAACAGCACACATACTGTTTTCACATTTCAAAGGATGTTGCCGTTGGTGACCATCAGGCCACGGTCCTCGGTGTACACGATGAGCATGTATGGACACACATTGTCCTCGGTATTCACGACAAACATGTATGTCGACACACATTGTCCTCGGAAATCACGATAAACATGCATGGACACACATTGTCCTCGGTATTCACGATAAACATGTATGGACACACACCGTCCTCGGTTTTGCCGATGTCCTCGGTAATTCAATCCACACTGGGAGCCAACAATTTTATGCTTCTTCCCAAATTGACCCTCCACCTTACTCAGCAGATCATGCCCTATCACCGAGAACAAATCGATGCTTCTCAGGTGGTAAATAAATGGTGTCCTCGTTAGTGACCGCCAGGACATAGTCCTCGGTAGTCACGGCAAATACGTATGTGTGTGTGTGTGTGTGTGTGTGTGTGTGTGTGTGTGTTTACCTGCATGAGTACATGCCTGTATGCTAATTTTGACCTTGGGTGAATTCCCCACAAAATCTGACTTCGGAGCAACGTAGAACAGTCAATGCCTGCAAGTAACTGTCCGGCGGACACTGGTGTTTTCATTCGCAATGGCGAGCTCAGCCCGACCTCCTCCGGCTCAGAATTACCACAGAGGTTATGTGTCCGTGTGCCTACTTGGTATGGCGACGTGTAAGCGAGCATGTTCACAACCTGCGTGCAAATGCTCGTCCCTTAGAATATGGGAGCAGGCTTATGACATTGGAGTTGTATTCAGTCAAGCATAGGAGACTATACGGGGGTGATATAGTTGACGTTCTTATTATAGCTAAAGGGTTAGATAATGACAAGCTGAATAATGATTTTTTTAGTTTTGGGAATCACCCAGGGGTCATCAATTCAGGTTAGACAAGTCAAGGTGTATGACAGCTCAACGCCAACATGTTGTCAGGCAAAGAGTAGTCAATGGATTAGGCTGCCTGGTGATGTAATGGGCGTCCCCCTTGAATGTATTTAAAATTATGGTGATGGATTATCTAGGTCTGAGAACTTTGTTTTCGAATTCTACGTCCCCCTTCGGATGGCCTCCTGGTTTTCATTGGTTCCTATGCCATTTATTATGTCTTAGATCATACTTATCAATGGTAAATTCTGCCAGTAACCGGTGTAAATGGCAATGGGCTCCATCGGCCATCGCATATATGATGCTGATGCCATTAGCCATTGCAACACAATGAGGCTGAAAGCTTCTCCAGATATCTGGATATAATATTGATTAGGAAGTTTCAGTTTTGGGGACGATCCTTCCCGTGCTGGGGACAGTTAGGGCAGTTACGGGATGGGACTGGAGGCGATCTTCCCCTGGCGAAGGACAGTCGGGGCAGTGACGGAGCGGATTTGTGGACGGGACTGGGGGCGATCCTTCCCGGGCAAAGGACAGTTAAGGTAGTTGCCGGACGGAAATGGAGACGCCCCTCCCCGTGCTGGGGACAATCAGGGTAATGACTGGGCGGAACTGGGTGCGGGGCTGGGACGACACTGACATATACCCACTGATAACGAAGCAGCCAGAACCGCTTCAGCCTGCAGGACATGCTTAACCTTTCGCCGGCTCATGCGTCACTGAAATGAAGCGGAAACTTCGCCGAATATTGCCAGCGGCAGGACACAATCGGCCGGAAAATGGACGCACCGAACGGGAATGGCACGTGCATGGCACGGGATGACATTAGTGGCCGACGACCGTGTCGTTCGACGTCCCGCGGCTCCTCGTGCGATGCGCCCGGCCGCCCACCGACACGACTTTAACGGTCGTGTGGAAATTGAGAGCCGTCGTGGACGTCATGGTGTGGTCAGACACGCTGCCCGGCTGTGTCTACGACATGCTCGGCGTGGCACCTGACTTCGCCGGCTTCACGTCGGACCGGCGCAGTCATGCTCATCGCCACCACTGGCTGGGTATAGTGAGTGCATGGTAGTGAGTGTAGTGAGTTCAGTTCGGTGAGTACACACTGCTGAGTGTAGTGAGTACAGTTCAGCAAGGATTTGGGCTGCTGGATTTACACCTAGCAGTTTTCAGCGTCACCGGCCAAGGATGTATCCATGTATATTTCGGTGAAAAGTAGAGAATACATTGAGAGGCTACAAACAGCTTCAATATATATAAATATATATATATATATATATATATATATATATATATGTATGTATATATATATATATTTATATATATATATATATATATATAATGTTAACATTTAATATATGCAACCAGAACATGGAATCTCATATAGCATGGATCGCAGTTATTTGCACTATGTGTGATATCTGACCTGTAAACCGCATTGAGTGACTCTAAAAAGGTTTCATGTTCGACGTTTCGCCTATTTGCATGTCAGGAAGACTTTGTAGGATAAAGGAGGAGGAGAGGGGTTTCAGCGCGACCCGCCGTCCAAGAACGGGCTGGGGAACACCATCAAGCAGGAGCGCCTGAACAGTGTGGCAGTGCTCCACGTGCATCGTGAAACGGTGAGACGTGAGAACGGTGAGACGGACGGATGGGCACCAGGGACGTGGTAGCGGATTTTGCATCGCTGAACGATGGTCGCCGCACGACGGTCGACAAGCTCTCAGGGCGCAGACTAGGTGAGCCAAGTCTAGCACAGACGCAAACCATCCCAGCTTACACCCAAGCACACGCCATAAGCGGAGCTAAGAGCTCCGCTTGTGACGCTTTGTGTCGCGTTCAGTGATTCATTTTGCGTTGATGTAGCTCGTCATCGACTAGAAAACGAGCAGTGTCTGCAGACCCTGCTCGTTTAGGCACAAAATGTCGCGTGCTCGCAGCATCATGGTGTTGTGAAAAGACGAAATTTTGCAATATTGCCGGAAGCTGAGAGTTTGTTTTTGCAATGATTTATTTGTATAAGTATACAAATAAATCGAAAGTAAAGCAGTACTGCTTTACTATCACCGTTGCGTTTCAGTTGTGGTTTTATTCGAGTGGTACATGATGCTCTGTCAGCTAGCGCTTGCTTCATGTTGGTGCTATGCTTATGTAGCATGTGTGTATGACAGTGTATAACAGTATAACAGTATGTGTATAACAGTGTATAACAGTATAACAGTATGTGTATAACAGTGTATAACAGTATAACAGTATGTGTATAACAGTGTATAACAGTATAACAGTATGTGTATAACAGTCTCGTGTCCTCAGGGCGCCGGTAGCTCAGTATGTATCCAGTGGTACATTATGCTCTGTGGGATCGGTTCTCAGGTAGCGCTTGCTTCATGTTGGTGCTATGCTTATGCAGCATATGCGTATGACAGTCTCGTGTCCTCAGGGAGCCGGTAGCTCAGTGCGTATCCTCAGGGAGCCGGTAGCTCAGTGCGTATCCTCAGTCGGCGCCTGACCCCGGCCGGGTCAGGCGCCGTCTCTGCACCAACCTGGGTATCTGAGTGACGGTGGAGGTCTGTAGCTGTCTGTCTGTGGTCTGTGGTGATCTGGCTGTGGTCTGTAGCGATCTGTCTGTGGTCTGTGGCGATCTGGCTGTGGTCTGTAGCAATCTGTCTGTGGTCTGTAGCGGTCTGGCTGTGGTCTGTAGCGGTCTGGCTGTGGTCTGTAGCGATCTGGCTGTGGTCTATAGCGATCCGTCTGTGGTCTGTAGCGATCTGGCTGTGGTCTGTAGCGATCTGTCTGTGGTCTGTAGCGATCCGTCTGTGGTCTCTCCGCCGAAGGAAGCGCGACCCGGTGGGTGCGGCAAATTGTCGTACTTCCGAAGTGATTAGTGCGTTAGTATTCATGACATGAAAGTGCATTCCAAATGAAAGCGACGCCAAATGAGAGCGTCGCAGTGTCGCCAGGCTAGGACGTCGTGTCGCTTTGTCGTGTAGTCGTGTCGCTTTGTCGTGTCGTCGTGTCGCTTTGTCGTGTCGTCGTGTCGCTTTGTCGTGTCGTCGTGTCGCTTTGTCGTGTCGTCGTGTCGCTTTGCCGTGACGTCGTGTCGCTTTGTCGTGACGTCGTGTCGCTTTGTCGTGTCGCCATGTGTGTCGCTTTGTCGTGTCGTCGTGTCGCTTTGTCGTGACGTCGTGTGCTTTGTGTGTCGTTGTCGCTTTGTCGTGTCGCCATGTCGCTTTGTCGTGTCGTCGTGTCGCTTTGTCGTGTCGTCGTGTCGCTTTGTCGTGTCGTCGTGTCGCTTTGTCGTGACGTCGTGTCGCTTTGTCGTGTCGTCGTGTCGCTTTGTCGTGACGTCGTGTCGCTTTGTCGTGACGTCGTGTCGCTTTGTCGTGTCGTCGTGTCGCTTTGTCGTGTCGTCGTGTCGCTTTGTCGTGTCGTCGTGTCGCTTTGTCGTGTCGTCGTGTCGCTTTGTCGTGTCGTCGTGTCGCTTTGTCGTGACGTCGTGTCGCTTTGTCGTGAGGTCGTATCGCTTTGTCGTGACGTCGTGTCGCTTTGTCGTGTCGTCGTGTCGCTTTGTCGTGTCGTCGTGTCGCTTTGTCGTGACGTCGTGTCGCTTTGTCGTGTCGTCATGTCGCTTTGTCGTGTCGTCGTGTCGCTTTGTCGTGACGTCGTGTCGCTTTTGTGTCTTTTTCTGTCGCTTTGTCGTGACGTCGTGTCGCTTTGTCGTGACGTCGTGTCGCTTTGTCGTGACGTCGTGTCGCTTTGTCGTGACGTCGTGTCGCTTTGTCGTGACGTCGTGTCGCTTTGTCGTGTCGTCGTGTCGCTTTGTCGTGACGTCGTGTCGCTTTGTCGTGACGTCGTGTCGCTTTGTCGTGACGTCGTGTCGCTTTGTCGTGACGTCGTGTCGCTTTGCCTTGGCGTTTCAGCCGTCGGCAGGAAGGAGGCTGCATCGATTTGGGAACTGATCTATGGCCACTGCTTCAGCTTTCTTCACGGTCAATTTCAATTTATATATATATATATATATATATATATGTATATAATTTTCCGCTACTGGAAAGGGCCTATCTGAGATAAAAATAATCATAGCTTACTTCGTGCCGACGGTAGATTTTCTCCACTTTGCAATATACCATGGACTAGACATGCAATAAATCCTGAACTATCCGAGCTCAGTCCCAGTCCAGCCCAGCCACAGAGTGAAAATAGCACACGTTACTTGGACCCAGCCTACACATACCTCAGCCAAAGTACACGTGCAGCCAGTCACAGCCAGTCCCAGTGCTGGGACCACGGGCTCAATTCCTGTCACTCTGCCATGGACGCATTGGACAATAATTAATCTGCGACCGAAGCGCGAAACCAAACTTCTCATCTATTGAGTAATTACCCGCTACCAGATGGTGATGTCCATCCCAGAGGTGCTAGACGCGAGCAGGCGATTTTATTAGTGAATTATTGACGTATTCAAAACGCACGTGATACAATTAGCTAAGCATGACTAATCCATGCTCAAATGAAACCATTTCCATCACTCATCACTACATCACGAATCTCCAGCATAACCATCATGAAACGACCAGACTCCGTTAATAGCCTTCCGGTGCCAACCGACCCCGTCACCGCTGACCTGCAAACCCACCCGACTTCGCACCTGACGACGCCTCTGACCGCAGCCCCGTATACCCACCCGACTTCGCACCTGACGACGCCTCTGACCTCAGCGCCCGGAGTCGGGCCGATTCCAAGCAGCAAAGTGCATCGAGCCATCCATCATGTTATATCACTGCAACCGCGTGCGGGCGCGCCGCAAACCATCACCGCGACCAGGCGCTTTGTATTCGCCGCCAGGCCGGGCCGGCTGTGATAAGCACCAATCCACTCCGCTGTTTGCGTGATAGCGTTACACTGCGGCTAATCGCCCCCGATGGGGACGTGTCGGGCCCGCGGCACGTCGAAATATCACACCTCCATTGTGGCACCGGTGGCGCCCAGCGCGTCGGACGGGCCATCAACAACCCGGCCGGGGAGGGAGGTGTGTCCTGTGTGAAGGTGCCTGGCCGCGAGTAGCATTAGATGATCAGTGACGCGTCGGACGGGTCATCAACAACCCGGCCGGGGAAGGAGGTGTGTCCTGTGTGAAGGTGCCTGGCCGTGAGTAGCATTAGATGATCAGTGACGCGTCGGACGGGCCATCAACAACCCGGCCGGGGAAGGAGGTGTGTCCTGTGTGAAGGTGCCTGGCCGTGAGTAGCATTAGATGATCAGTGACGCGTCGGACCGGTCATCAACAACCCGGCCGGGGAAGGAGGTGTGTCCTGTGTGAAGGTGCCTGGCCGTGAGTAGCATTAGATGATCAGTGACGCGTCGGACGGGTCATCAACAACCCGGCCCAGGAAGGTGTGTCCTGTGTGAAGGTGCCTGGCCGTGAGTAGCATTAGATGATCAGTGACGCGTCGGACGGGTCATCAACAACCCGGC
This sequence comes from Ashinkailepas kermadecensis, assembly GCA_034440615.1. NCBI lineage: Eukaryota > Metazoa > Arthropoda > Thecostraca > Neolepadidae > Ashinkailepas > Ashinkailepas kermadecensis. The sequence goes on from JAOTOM010004871.1 coordinate 125,680, forward strand.
CGGGGAGGGAGGTGTGTCCTGTGTGAAGGTGCCTGGCCGCGAGTAGCATTAGATGATCAGTGACGCGTCGGACCGGTCATCAACAACCCGGCCGGGGCAGGAGGTGTGTCCTGTGTGAAGGTGCCTGGCCGCGAGTAGCATTAGATGATCAGTGACGCGTCGGACCGGTCATCAACAACCCGGCCGGGGCAGGAGGTGTGTCCTGTGTGAAGGTGCCCGGCCGCGAGTAGCATTAGATGATCAGTGACGCGTCGGACGGGTCATCAACAACCCGGCTTTTGGTGCCTGCCTTGTTCAGTGACGCGTCGAGGGCAAAGGTGTGTCCTGTGTGAAGGTGCCTGGCCGCGAGTAGCATTAGATGATCAGTGACGCGTCGTACCTGACGCTTGCCCGTACAGGACGTGCTGCCGCCTGTCCCAGTGTGTGTGTGTGCGTGGGGGAGGGTGGGGCGGGGTGCATCTCCCGGGGTTTCCAAACTGAGAGCGCCTGCAACTTGCAACAAAATGTAGCGTGCTGCACGTGACAAGTTTCGCAACCGACACTCAATTTCGATGCTTCAGGTTAGTAGTAAACGTTTCCGGTCATGGTCAATTGTGCTCGTAGATTGCTGAAGTTCAAGTATTCTTTGCAAAACAATAACAGACTTTCCTTGGAAGTCTGTCGTCCGACAGAACTTGTCGGGATGAAGGGGCATTGCTGGAGCGGCTATTTCGGACCTTATGGGCACCAACCAGCGGATGGACCCGGCCCAAGTGCCCCCCCCCCCCCCCCCCTGTGTCCTGCCCTGGCACAAGTCACGTTAGAATACATAAGAACGAATAACAAATGGTTTTCAAAATCCCAAGAGGAAAATAAACGGTGTTTGGCTGCCATTTCCGTAATAATTATCTACTTTATGTGCGCTTTATGTATTATTGCTGATCTACCGTGCGCATACATATAATATGATGAACTATATGCCAGTGGCCATTCAGTGGGAAACTCATGGCACCATGTTTAGGTCACAGTCCCGCCGAGCATCACAATGTCGGAATCAGCTGATGACACACTGTATGCTGGTCTGCTGCAGTGTCCTTCACACATCCACAGCGAACCGGACTGCTGCAAGTTGGCACATTCGCTAGCCATGCTACCTTGTGCTACAAACGGAGTTGGGTGACGAACGATGCTGCCCCGATTGGTCTGACTACCGTGCTGCTACCCCCCCCCCTCCGAGTAGCAAACATCGGGACCCCGGTCACTGAACCCACACGAACTAGATCAAGAATAGAAGTCAGTGCGAAGCCCGAGCTGGTTTTTCCCTTGTAAGCATATGCAAAAAAAACTCAAATAAGAGACTCGACTTGGTCCACCTCTCCACCCCACACGATTCGACCATTACGTTTTTGAGATGCTGATAACAATTTTTGTATTGTCCATGTCCTGCTTTCGTCACCTATAATCACAACCGTTCTTTAACTTAGGTGATTTTTATCGCCTTAACCAGGAATAAGTGTCTTTTTTCAATGAAATACCCGCTTTCCTTCTTAGAAGAAATCGCTGCTTACCTCCACTTTACCCGCCAGATAGGTCGCCATTGTAGGTCGCGCGCCGTGTCGACAGCGCCATCTATGCTGACCCCGACCGTGGGCAGCGCCATCTATGCTGGCCCCGGCCGTCGGCAACGCCATCAATTGTCGAAGCAACATAATTTTCGATTCTGTGTTTGCAATCGTGTAGCCCGCCTCGTGCTACATGATTATATATGTATATGGCTTATGTATATGCCCACCTCGTATGTATATATATATATATATATATATATATATATATATATATATATATATATATATATATATATATATATATATCTACACAATAATATGCATCATAAGGAAACAAGCCATTTGATACAGTTTTGATATACAAAATAAACAAGTGCGACATGGTGTGATATATCTACCTTAAAAGAAGCTGCACTGTCGCCGAAAAAGTCAGTGGCTAAGTGGCATGCTAAAAGCGAGCTTCCTGTCTTTCGGCGCGTGCTGTCACGTCCCGCAGCGCGTGTTATCACGTCCCACGGCGCGTGCTGTCACGTCCCACGGCGCGTGTTATCACGTCCCACGGCGCGTGTTGTCACGTCCCACAGCGCGTGTTGTCACGTCCCACAGCGCGTGTTGTCACGTCCCACGGCGCGTGTTGTCACGTCCCACAGCGCGTGTTGTCACGTCCCACGGCGCGTGTTGTCACGTCCCACAGCGCGTGTTGTCACGTCCCACGGCGCGTGTTGTCACGTCCCACGGCGCGTGTTGTCACGTCCCACGGCGCGTGTTGTCACGTCCCACAGTGTGTGTTGTCACGTCCCACAGTGTGTGTTGTCACGTCCCACAGCGCGTGTTGTCACGTCCCACGGCGCGTGTTGTCACGTCCCACAGCGCGTGTTGTCACGTCCCACGGCGCGTGTTGTCACGTCCCACGGCGCGTGTTGTCACGTCCCACGGCGCGTGTTGTCACGTCCCACGGCGCGTGTTGTCACGTCCCACGGCGCGTGTTGTCACGTCCCACGGCGCGTGTTGTCACGTCCCACGGCGCGTGTTGTCACGTCCCACGGCGCGTGTTGTCACGTCCCACGGTGCGTGTTGTCACGTCCCACGGCGCGTGTTGTCACGTCCCACGGCGCGTGTTGTCACGTCCCACGGCGCGTGTTGTCACGTCCCACGGCGCGTGTTGTCACGTCCCACGGCGCGTGTTGTCACGTCCCACGGCGCGTGTTGTCACGTCCCACGGTGCGTGTTGCCACGTCCCACGGCGCGTGTTGTCACGTCCCACGGCGCGTGTTGTCACGTCCCACGGCGCGTGTTGTCACGTCCCACAGCGCGTGTTGTCACGTCCCACGGTGCGTGTTGTCACGTCCCACGGCGCGTGTTGTCACGTCCCACGGCGCGTGTTGTCACGTCCCACGGTGCGTGTTGTCACGTCCCACGGCGCGTGTTGTCACGTCCCACGGTGCGTGTTGTCACGTCCCACAGCGCGTGTTGTCACGTCCCACTGCGCGCGGCACGCACCGCCGGCCAGCGTGCTATTTTGGAGCCGAAACCAATGGACGACTATTCGTCAGCCGCCTCCGAGAACGCCACATGACTCGAAAACCGAAAGGCTTCTCTGGAAATACACGTGCCCACTATCAATTTCAATCCGGCAGCGGATGTAGCCGGCCGGCCTCCACAATACTGTCCGGGTTGGTCACGAATTGGTCACGAAGCCTGCGCAGATGCCGTGAATAGCTGACACCGGACAGGAACAGCCAGCAAGGCGCCAGGCTCCGCCGACAATACACAGTTAACGCCTCAGCCAACATCACAGCATAACTAACACAGCAGCCCAGAGTGCAATCATCATCACAGTCAATATCAGTAACCACGGAATACTGCAGCACAGCTAACATCATGCGAAAACTAAGCAAACAGTCTAATTAGCAGCGTGTTTAACAGTACATCAAGTAGCACAACCAACGGCATAGCCAATGTCACAGAAATCAGCAAAACCAATAGTGCATTGCACAGCACAACAAACAGCTGGAATATGTTCTGTTATACACAGGCAGCACAGTCATCGGCGCTGCGAATAACACAACCAGCACCATAACAATCGGGGCATCATTTTAAAGTAAGAAAATATGGGCCGCTTGTGCCCACAGCCACACGCTAATGCCCACAATCATTCTGTTTTTGGGCTTGCGTTTGTTTTGCTTGGCTCTGCCAAACCCGCACCAGCGAGTCGTTTACGTGCCTTGACGCTAAGGCATGAAAATATCACAAAGTATCATTTCAAAATGTGATATTTCCCCTTCTTTCCGATAACCGGTAAGCTTCCAATCAATCCAGAAGCTCTTCTCTCCAACGGCCATGCAATGGTCCACATTCGTGCCGTTGTCTTCCGTATCTTCTGTTTGTTGTGTTCCTGACTCACCCGTAACCGGTCGCCGTCGGGTCCCTGACCCGTCCCTGACCCGTCCCTAACCCGTCTTTGATCGGCCCCTGACCGTTCCCCGACCAGCCCCTGACCCACCCCTGGCCGGCCCCTAACCGGTCCCTGACCGGCTCCTGACCGGCCCCTGACCGAACTGATTCTATCGTGTGTTGTAGCATCCATTCAGATGTTACCCCAGGCTACGGATTCAGCTTGGCCTCCATTTGTACAGTGGACAGTTGCTTTATTCTACCCCCTCCCCTCACTGTTTGCGAAAAGTGAACTCTGCAGCTGGTCTGGAAGGGTAACCAACGATTCTCGGCAGGTAAGGAGGAGCTGTATGTCATGAGTGCCTGCTAATGGACAAGTTTCATGTCGGGACAAACCGTATTTTTTTCAAGTTACACTACTGATTTTTAATTCTAAAGACGATGGTGGCATGCATTTATTTTAAAAAGTCCCTAAAGAGCTTAAATAATCCTAAAACTACTTCAGAATGCCTCGCTTTGTGATTGGTCAACACATCTGTGACGTCACGTATGTCGAGGGCAGCGAAGGTCCACTGCCGGCCATTCGATTTTACGTATAGGACGCTGCCGAGGTTGGATTAATCGTGACTGTTTTAGCTTAAATGGCATCCGACCGTCGGGTGACTTGGATGTCCGGGCAGGTTGTTCAGGCTCTTGTCAAAAGGCACCCATCTCGGTATATCGGTGTGCCTCCAGAGCACTTGATATCGTTGGTCTGTTAGCCAATATGATTCAATATGTAAACAAAGGTCAGGCTTGACAACGGAAGATTTAGTGTCTGGCACTGATGCGCATAAGATTAGACATGCCGAGTCACCTGCTCGCCGATCTGTTCGGTGTGAGCACTGGTTGCGTATCCAGGCTGCTAGCTCTTGTCGTGCCTGTGCTTGGGAGCTGTTTAAACGAATTGGTTGCTTCGCCAGAACAGCAACCGATCCGTGATAATCTGCCTCATGCGTTTATGGCAAATTTTTCGTCCTGTGAAAGCATTATTGATCGCTTCGAGATCCAAATTGAAAAGCCGGCTCACGCGGTCGCGCAGAGCATGTCATGGTCAGAGTACAAAACATGCAATAGTGTAAAATATCTCATTTCTGCTACCCCTGACGGGCTGATCAACCTTGTATCGGATGGCAAACCAGGGCGCGTCAGTGACATGGACATCGTGTGCAGTTCAGAATACCTGGACTGTCTGCGCAACGGTGCAACAGTTTTAGCAGATAGAGGTTTCAAGGAGTTGGTGAGCGAGGCAGCAAAACGCGGCTGTTCATCAGTCCGGCCAGCAAGCGTTCGAAAGGATGAAACTCTGAGCACCGCTGCCGTCGTGAAGATGCGAACGATCGTCGGGTTGCGGATGCACATCGATCGCGTCATCGCACGCTTGCGCGTGTTTAGGATGTTGGCCATACATTCGTGTATTTCGCTCAGCATGACTGACTGGATGGATGATGTAGTCAAGATTGTGTGCGGTCTGGTCAATCTCCAGGACCGCATTGCGAAAAGCTAAATTTGTCTGCGTGTATTCCACGGAGTTGCATAGTCAGGGCAATACGCGTTTTCCGCCATATCGTATGGGGAACCGGTGTGGATACGTACCGCTTGCCGAATACACGAAATGCTAGATGTTGTACCTACATTTTGTCTCCTTCAGATCCAGCATGCATGAGGTGGGCTTTCTGGGAGTTCAACTCTGGAATTTCAAGTCTGAAAGATGAACAATTGCTGGCTGAACGCAGAGGAATACATCGACACGCCTGACATGTTACGGCTTTTCTGATCAGCATCGCGGTAAAAATAGCATGGAATATTGTGGAATAAAAATATAAAAGAAATTTGAATGTATAAACAGCTTCTCTTTCACTGGAGGGAAGCCATGGTGTACAGCTAAAGCACATATAGTTTATGCGGTGGCCCTTCCCATCATTTCACACATTTTACTTTTGCTTTGTAAGAAAGCTTTTGCTGTTCGTTTACACGACACCACAATGCCCTGGATTTGAAAGAGAAGGGTTAGCTGTTGCATTACCACCATAATAAATTATCTACCTTATCAAGCTTCATATTTTCTTGAGAATCGTTCAGTTTGGTGCCACAAGCACTCACGTTGTCCTCCATGACGTGATTCGGTTGAAAAACTTGGCGTAGAAATACCCGGTCCAGACTTCACTGCGTGTCTTCGGCCTGGCCGCTTCGAGGCTCGACATATCTGACGTCATCACTACGGGTAGGTTTTTTAATCGAAGACAACACTTAACTGAAATAATTTAATTAAGTAGGAAATGCACCTCCGATGAGCAAAATACTTCAGTTTTGTATACGAAATATTACATACGTTTTGTTGCAATAAAATACCCATTACGTGAAACTTGTCCATTGTGAGACGTGGTTGCTGTTTCCCTTTCGAATGCAGCGGGACAGGGCGAATCTGGGGGGGAGGGGCGGTGCGAGACCATGCTTCCCCTTCCCCAGAAGGCGGACGTCCCCGAAAGTTTTGCACCAAAAGGACATTTTGTGGAAATCAAATAACATTTAATTTGCTTGACAAAAATATTGTCTTCACCAAACCCACGAAACGCTAGGACTGGTCGAACATGGACATCACACGTAGCGTGGGTGGTCGACCAACTATTCCGTAGGCCATTGATGAAGACATGGCAGTTGCATGTGCTTTCTCAATACTCAGCATAAACCAACAATTCGGTGGCATATACTTGCCTGTTTAAATCACCCCATCGGAGCCTTGATTTACTTATTTTCGTGGAACAAATGGAATACAAATATTTCCATTTTAACGGCTAGCAACCAGAGGCATCACGGCTTTCGTAATGAGCTGGCGGTGCGTACGAGCACGTGATGTCAGAGACCGGCCGGCCGGTCGCAGGCGGAGAAGCCTGAGGAACGCGGTCCGGTCCGGCGGACGGAACGAACCTCTTGCCCGGTCCCATGACTGTGTGAGCCGGGCTTAACTCAGCTCTAGCCTCTAGGCGCCGTCGGCCGGCGTCGGCCACGGAAGCTTCTGCCCATGCAAACATGTTGCCGCTGCCCATGTGAACCATGTGGCATCCGCCCGTGTAAACATGTGGCCGACGCCCATGTGAACATGTGACCGCCGCCCATGTGAACATGTGGCCGCCGCCCATGTTAACATATGGCCTCCGCCCATGTGAACATGTGGCCTCCGCCAATGTGAGTCATGTGGCATCCACCCACGTGAACCATGCGGCCTCCGTCCATGTGAACAATGTGGCTTCCGTTCGTGTGAACCACATGACCTCCGACAATGTGAACCATGTGGCATCCGCCCATGTAAACATGTGGCCTCCGCCCATATGAACCATGTAGCACCCACCCATATGAACCATGTGACATCTGCCCATGTGAACCATGTAACCTCCGCCCATGTTAACCATGTGGCCTCCGACCATGTTAACCATGTGGCCTCCGCCGATGTGAACCATGTGGCCGGTATCCATGCAGGAACCTCGCCGGCCGAGTGTCGTCGAACGTACCCGCTCCCTCCGAGGCGGGGTATGGGTGACGCAATGCGCCGACATCCTCACCGTCGGTCGCGTGGCGGGGTGTCACCGCCCGGGCGTCGCCTAGCAACGGAAGACTCGCGGCGTTAAGGAGTCGCGGACGAGCTGCCGCCGACGTCCCGACTGTCTGACGCTGCTCTGAGGGTCGCTTGAGGTCACTCGAGTTTTGCAGGCAATCGGGCGGATAGGTGACGTGCCTGGCTGCCGCCCGCTACCCGCTGCCAAGTCCGGTAATTTTACGCCGTTCTCAGCAGCTTTGTTGAGTCAAGTTATTGCCAGCCCAGACAAAGTGAGTGGCTTTCAGCAGCATCCACTGTGGGCCGCAACACAGCCGGCGGCTATCAGCGGCCACAGACTCCGTTAAAGGCGACAGGCGTTTTTCGACGCAAGTCGTTCCGATTCTGATTTTCAGCCGCCGGCGCCCCCCCCCTGGCTGCCAGGAGAGCGCAGCTGCACTCGGTGCACAGGTTCCCTGCCGGGTAGGTGCGATGCCGGTCCCGTGCGTACAGCTGGGAGGCCTTGAGGCCCACCTTTTGCTCCGGTTCATTCAGCGCCCCTAAAGGCGCCCGATAAAGTTAATGGCGCCTGATACTGTTATCATGTTATATAAGCGCCGAGAGCGATGTCGTTCTGTGCGCTTAGGTGGTGGTCGTTGCCTGCGATAGTGGTTTTCCTCTCCCTTGAATGTGGTCCAGGTGTATTATGTGACCCAATGGAGCATCTTCTAAAATGCATTGGACATTGCACCGGACCAACAGCAACCACATCTAGCATAATCAGCAGCCCCACAATCACAATCAGCACAACCAACAGCTCCACATCCACAATCAGCAGAATCAACAGCTCCATAATCACAATCAGCACAATCAACAGGTCCACCCTCACAATTAGCAGAATCAACAGCTTCACCTTCACAACTAGCAGAATCAACAGTTCCATAATCACAATCAGCGCAATTCGCAGCCCCACAACCACAATCAGCACAATCAACAGGTCCATCATCGTAATCAGCATAATCAACAACCCCACGACCACTCCTGGCAAACTCCGAGCGGCAGTGCGCCATTTTGGGATTGACTGAGGGCTGGAAGAGGTTGATGCTTGAGCGGACGGGTTTACCGTGCACTGTACACTGAACTGAGCACTGCACAGTACAGTGTACAGTGTACAGTTCTGACGTGCGCCTTCTGCTGGTCAGCTCGATGCGATGGTTCGGCGGCCAGCATTGCATGCATCTCCCATTCCCAATCAACACGGAAAATGTCTACATCGCGCGATGAACAATGATTGCGCCCACGACAGCGTCTGGTTGGTGCTATCTTCAATTACATTCAAAGTAATTGAAGATCATCATATTTGCATTACATTACATCATTACATTACATAATTACATTACATCATTACATTACATCATTACATTACATCATTACATTACATCATTACATTACATCATTACATTACATCATTACATTACATCACTACATTCAATTACAATTCAATTACTTGTCTCGGCTCGAGCGTCTCACAGAACGAGAGGGCCGGCCGTGCCGGAGCCGATTCCCCCCCCCCCATCTAAATTGTGTCACGGTCGGAACTGACATTGCTAGTTGCCTGGGATCCGGCCTGCTCCGGGTTCAGAAGGGATGTCCTAGCAGTTGTGCGAAAAGCCGTCACTCGCTGGCGGCTGGCCGACAGGCTCATCTCAGGTGCGGTCGATGCGCGACTTGGTTTCAGTCACCCAGCGACGGCGAGTCGGCGAATTTGACCTTTCACCTCTGGCCTTCACCCTGTCCTGGAGCGTCGCCAGTCATCTAAAAAAAAGAAAACCGGATGTCTCTGGTTTTCTCTCGCGACGACAAACGGACTATTTTCTTCGCGGATTTACCTTCCTTGAACGGCGAAATAGCGAGGGGTGGCAACGTTCCAACGCTCCCCCCCCCCCCCCCCCCCACCCCGCTCCCCCTTCTCGGGTGGGCAGGCTGGTAAAATGCGTTCGGTAGGCTGGCTTAGGTGAACTATAAAACATTAGGATTTATTTATTTATTTATTTCACGATGCATGCCCTCCACGTACAGTGGCTGTGATGGACAGTCCGGGTCCTTTCGCATGAATGGTTAAGTTGGTCCTTTCGCATGAATGGTTAAGTTGGTCCTTTCGCATGAATGCTGATTTGCACGAATGCCTTTCGCGTTAATATCATAAAACAGCAGGGCAGAAAAGGTCAAAATTACACAACAGTTAAACCGGTGGTCATGCATGTCATAAAATAATACAGCAGGGCGAGCAGCAAATCAGTCCGGCTCGGGCGGCGCGTCAGACAGGTGCCGCCGCAGGAGGCGACCAAAAATCGGCACGGGAAACCGCATCAGCTCGGGTGGCAACGAGTTGTACCGAAGTCGTGCTCTGGAGCTAAGTCGCCTCTTCCCCATTCACCATCCGACAAGCGGGCGATAGCTATGACCTTGGTCATGTTTAAGATCGTTGCATTTCATGGGCCGATCAATAGTGAACTGAAAGCTTTACCAATGGTGAAGCTGGATAGTGAAGTGACAACCAGTAGTGAAGAAGCTTCACCAATGGAGCATAACAAAGGGTGTAGACACGTAGTGCAGGAGCGTTGTTTCGTCAACGTGACGTCTTTCAGAGACCAGCCAATGCTCCGTCACAGTGCTACATAATTGTTGGCAACCAGTTAGTAGCCCAGTGGTTAAGCTGAGCGTTTGGTAAATGCGGGGTTGGATTCGCCGCGATGCCCGTCCTTTCTGCCAGGATGAGAGGCGTGCGACGTCATTTAGCCTCGGCTGGTACGTCGCAAAGTTACACGAACTCACACTGGTGACGACGGATTCCTTTAGTCACTCGCCGACATCTTCGCCGTGGGTAGCACCGGGCACCCTGCGCATCTACAGTAACTATTCCGAATACGGCGCCACCCCGAGCGGAAACCCCCTGTTGCAGCGCCAGCTCCGCATGCAGTGTCTGTCTCCTGGTGAACGGAACCTCTCACGTTTCCACTACCTGTGCCGTATGCAGTGCCCTCGCCACCACAATGAGCGATACTTCTCACGCTTCCACCACCTGTTTCGTACGCAGTGTCCCTCTCTACGCCAATGTGTGAGACTTCCCAAGTTTCCACTACCTGTTCCGTGTACAGCGACCCTCGTGTCCACAGTGAGAGAGCCAGCACCTCTCCGTTTGCAGCACGTGTTCCGTATGCAGTAGCCAGCCGCCGGCCATGCCTTTCTCGGGACTGTGAACCCCTCCAGATCGGTCCCGTGATATCAACCCCGCCATATTGTTCCCGCCCTGTTGTAATGGCCCTGTTCCCGCCCTGTTGTAATATTGTAATGGCCCCGCCATATCGGCCCCGTCGTGGCGACCGCGCCATAACGGCCCCGCCATAACGACCCCGCCATATCGGCCCCGCCATATCGGCCCCGCCATATCGGCCCCGCCATATCAGTCCCGCCATATCGGTCCCGCCATAACGGCCCCGCCATATCGACCCCGCCATATCGGCACCTGCTGTTGACAGGCGGTCTGCTCTGTATTCGGCCAGCGTCAGCGGCTGTCATAGCCGTCAGCGAGAAGGCGATGCGGCCGCCTCATGCCCCCGCCGATAGTATTCAAGCTGCCAGTACAGCGGGGCGACACCTGCCTGCCGCCCGGAATGGCGATGTGACGTCACGGTCCGTCCGACCTCAATACATCAACAGTCAGCGTTACCGGCGGAAGTGTCTGGCCTGCGCGGCAGGTGTGCGTCTTCGACATTTCAGCTAGAGACGAAACGCACAACTTGTCCCCATTCCATAGCAGCAACAGCTGCCCGTGTGAGTTTTGAGACCCTTAATGTGAGCAAAGTGCACATCAACGACAAATGGTACGGTTTATGTAAAACGTGATCATGACATACGAACGGAAAATAGGTCATTCAAAACTTACAAATTTATGGTATTTGAAGATACCACTGTTGCTTCTTCTCTGAATAAATCTTAGTGCACCATTGGCAGCTTGAACTGCTGAGGGTGGCTTCAGCTATCCCAAGAAGCAATGCTACTATCAATTATCCAACGGTAGGCAGTTGACAGGCAGCACAAATACACCTTGATGGCCTCTTTTTGTGCTTCTCAACTGCGTCTTTCGGTTCGGCTATATATTTAGTATATATAGCTTTATCGGCTGTTACTGTATATATATATATATATATATATATATATATATATATATATATATATATATATGTACATGTGTGTGTGTGTGTGTGTGTGTATCTGTGTGTGTATGTATTATGTAAATATAATAGTATATATATATATGTATATATATATATTCAGGGCATGCATGAAATCAGATCTCCATACCACGATACATTCTAATGGAGGAAAGAAGCTCCGATATTATCACCATTTTTAATTTCTGTGCCCACACTGTTAGTTCCAAAATACTGAAGATGTAAAAGGGAAGATGTTCACGCCGACCTGTCTTGGCTTGTCTTTGAAGGAAGTTTGGTGATAAGTTGTCTGGATTTTAGAGAGGAATCTTCACCAATCCCCCTCCCTCAACACTTCACACCGTAGTCGACGAGACCAAATCATTGCAGTTTTTGCACCATGTTTTACCAAGAATTCATTCATTTCACCCGAAAGATCAGGGAGTAGAATGAGAAACTATGCGAGCAGTCATTCGCAGGAAAAACATAATGATTCACAATTCAACTCCCAAGCGTATTTACAGACATTTCGATCAAGGCAAGGCCAAAGTTTGCACACGTGACTTAGTGCTGGCGCGCTCCTGTGACTAAAGGTGATGCCGCTACAGTCAGACAGGATTCTGAGGGCACATGGATTCGCATCGCACGTTCTGGCACTGGGATCCCAGTGGTTCTCAATGCGCAGCGGTCAAAGAAACACAGATTTAAAGCGAAGAATCATATGCTTTAAATAGAGCGAGGTCGAGCGTCACAAATTAAAATGACTTATAATCCAAGCTAACGTGGAACCTTTAAATCACCCGTATTGCTTTATATTGCAGCGAAAAGTCACTCACAGTGATTCAGCACCACTTGGCTGAAGCTGGGGAGCGTATTTGTGGCGAAGTAAACGACCAAAACGGCATGAGCAGCCATAAATCAAACCATTCGTGTATTGCGGCAGTAAAGGAGGCTGCATTTCCGAAACTCTGTTGCTTAATGACGTTCTGTCAAGCGAAAGCGCATAATCACTTCATCGAACGCTATTCTTCCTGCTCAGTATTTTCCCCGCCTTCGCGACTCTCTCTGCCTGACCAGCTTGCGATTACCGGGGTGTTCGCTCGTCCGAAACTGAAGTGAATGGAAGGCAATGCATAGTGAACAAATACATTAAAATTGACTGGCTTATCCAAGAGCTCATTTCCAATCCGTGTCATGCCCCATATTAATATATAATATATATATATATATATATATATATATATATATATATATATATATATATATATATATATATATATATATATATATATATATATATATATATATATATATACATATATATATATATATACATATATATACATATGTATGAGTGCTGCGAATCGAACAGCTGGCGGCGGCGATGAGTGACTGCTACCAGCCAGCTATGGACCGATAGCAGCCTATCGTAGCCGGCTGGACCTCAAGGCGGATTGAGAACGTGGTGGGAGGGCTAGCGATAGATTTATGACGGACCAACATAGATTGGGGTTACAATGCCGGAGAGTGCATAGTGATCGAAAGCAAAAAATGTGTGCGTCCGTCTTTCCGCCAGCCAACAGCACCTCTCACGGCTGTGGCAGCGCCGACCCCTCAACACAACAAGGGGTGTGTACACTCTCCGGCAGAGCCGGCCCCGCAACAAGGGTGTGTACACTCTCCGGCAGAGCCGGCCCCGCAACAAGGGTGTGTACACTCTCCGGCAGAACCGGCCCCTCAACAAGGGTGTGCGGGGCAGCGCAGTGCCTGTCAGATATTTTAGGTGTGCCATGACAGTAGCTTCATATTACAAGCTGAATGCAAAGCAGGGGTGGATCCAGACGCCTGGCTTGTGCGGAGAAAGTTTTTTATTTCCGCTTTCGAACAGATTTGATCAGCTGACATTCGTCGGATCTGCTTAAGATAATAATTATCTCATAAAACGTTCTTAGATTTCGAAAAATACCATATTTGTGCAAAAATAATCGGCAAAACCAGGGAGAGGGGGCTCCGGTGGAAAGCCCCCTCCCATGGATATGCCCCTCATGCAAAGCACGACATATGTACATCCCAAGCGCACTCCAGCGCCTCGAACTTTGAGGGCCTTCATGAAGGACTCGACTGATACGTCTAATACAAATTCATTTTGAGTCAGATGAATCATAGCATGTATCATACTATAGCGCATTCGGTGTTGAATAAATTTCACAGAATTGCCTTCGTCGTCCTTGTCACGTGGAGTGAATGAATTATCAGCCAGTATGTAGTAACTGGCAATTTCGAGTGCGTATGCGGCTGAAAACAAAACATAATGATTAAAACAGCACACAGGAATGCATGAGGAACGGCAGGGTCTTAGCTATTGCTCCACCCACTGTAGGAGGCCCAGGGCGGTGGATTCCAAGGACGTTGATTTATGAAGCTTATTATTGGAGGGGGCATAGCGCATGAAGCCAATGGACGGGCCCAAATGAATTAGGTACACTCTATAGGATCCCATGTTAGAAGTTTAAATTATTGGGGGAGGGGACAAAGCCAACATTGAGGTGGCACGTCCCCCCCCCCGCAAAGGTATGTAGAACAACATCCCTCCTGGATGCTATAGCCTAAGATTTCAGTTTCAAATACCAAATAAGACAACCGCATAATAATTGCGTAAGTAGACGATCCGGTTCAGGTGAAGAGTGACAAAGAGAGGGAACATTTTTAAAGCCATCAGGATATATTGATTTAAAAACACATTGGACACCTAGCGCTTCCAACTGACTTTATTTCGAACATTGCCAATAATTTCCACAAGATAACCTCTGATAGCTTCGTGTCATCAGTGGCGGATCCAAGGGAAACTGGGGAATGTGCCTCCCCTCCCTCTCGTCTAGCGAATTTGTCAGCCGATGGTGCTCCTCAGCGTAAAAAAGGCTCCCCTCTGGATATAAACGGCGCCCTTCCAGAACAGGTGCCTCCCGACCAAAATTCCTGGATCCGCCCCTGCGTGTCACGCACAAGGAAACACGCAATCCTCACAAAAGGTGGCCGTCTGCTCCTGGTGCAGCTGAAGTGGTTTATTGATTCAATGCAATCGTTTGAAGTGTTGTCAGCTGCGCAAGGCGAATTACCGATGCATTTTCCCAGGCGCGAACCCAGTGAAGTGTTTGCCGATGTGAAGTGCCACCTGGCGCTCGGTTCTGCGTTTTGACAGCGCAGATAAGGGCCATCAACGTCAGGAACGTGTGACGTCAACATCAGCGACACGTGCTCTTGCTTGTCTGACGTCAAACACCGTGATAATGCACGATGAATGGAGAAAGCATTGCGGTGCCGTTGGCTTGACTGGCAGTCATGGCTACCGGGGGATCTAGTGGAGAACTGGGAGTCATGACTTCCCCTCAATGAAGATCCCCTCAATGAAGATCCCCTCAATGAAGATCCCCCTCAATGAAGATGTAGCGCTCTTCCCACTGAAAAGGACGTTCGAGTCCACTCGCACCTCGCCCTCAACGATCTTTTTTTAGCCGATTGCTCCCATAGAAAATGCCCCAGTACACTCCCAGCACATCGGCCCCCTCCACCACGAAATTCCCCCCAAAATCAGTTAAGTTGCGCCCCTCCGGAGAAATCGTGCCCGCCCAGCGAAGTCCCCCCCCCCCGTATCAAAATTCCTGGATCCGCTCCTGGTATCGACCACAACAGGCTGGCAGCACAGCAGCGAGGCAGCATACGGCGAAAGGCAACCGCCACGCTATTCAGCTAGCTTTGAAACAAGTGGAGATTAAAAACTTTAAGTTGTTTTTCTTCAGTAAACAAGCGAAGCCAAGTTGTTCCAGGGTGGCTCCGACAACTCAGATGGTTAGAGCGCCGGCCACCATTGATTTCCCCCATCATGGCCAGGCAGGGTTTGAGTTGCTTCACGCGCTCGTATGGCCTCCAGTTGGGAGGGTCATTTGGCAGCTGCCCGATAAGGCCGGGGACCAGCTACCGAGGTGGCCGTGTCCGTGCATTGATGACACTCTAAACTCTCGGCCAAGCTTATGCCGTTGAATCTGACTTCAAGGATCGGTTGGTGTTAGGAACAGGGTTCATGCAACAAACTCTGCTCAGCATAGGGCCCCAGCGGGATTTCAGAATTCGGACTGAGGTTCTTTTGGTAACACCAAGTAACTCTTTAAGTGACATCCATGCACAATCAATTATACCCACCATACGCCGTGAAGTTTACCACGAGGGTGTTGATTTTCATCCATGCCATCGGCCGCGGCATTAATTAAAAGCTCCTCACAATTATCCCCATGGATCGCACGAAACATCGCGTGAGTATACAATATAGTGAGTTCATCGCGTGAGTATACAATATAGTGGTTCATCGCGTGAGTATACAATATAGTGAGTTCATCGCGTGAGTATACAATATAGTGAGTTCATGCCAGGCAGACTCCGCTAAGTGGCAGGCACCCATGGCTCTGTCACCTGTTGCAGGACATGTATGAGCGTGCAGGTAATATATATCACATAGTTCGCACGCTATGCCATGGTGTATGGCAAACACCGTCACCAAATTATTCCTTTGAACAAAGATGAAGTGTAAGATAGATGAAGTATTGTCATGAAGCACGATAGAAGTCAAACTTTTAAGTACACGTCTAGTTCTAAGTGAAGAGGGCAGAACTTGAAGCATTGCAGGAAAATGTGTGGAGGATTCAAAAGCTTCCTGGTCTTGTCAGGTCTGGTCATCCATTCGAAACTTTTGACAACGTGCAGTAGATAGTTAGTTAATAATTAGGGTTTTTGGACGCATCAACTGCATTGGTTATACAGCGCCCATAACTAAACGTGCAGTGGACAAAACTTGTTCGGGCTATGCCGTTACTCGTAGTCATATTTAAAGCATGATTGCTTAAAGCATGCTTAAAGCGTGATTGCCTAAAGCTTGCCTAAAGCATGCGTAAGGCATGATTGATTAAATGGTTAAAACATGTTGAAAGCAGGAAAGCACGTTGCTTTGCCGGAAAAAAAAATCATTAAAGCAAGCTAAAAGCGGCGCACATTTAATTCAGCTTCCAGTTTCCGTCCTCACCATTGTCGTCGCAGTTTATGCAACCCAGCTAATTGCGTCATTTGCGAGTGAATCTCATCAGGCACGTTGGCTCGCCTTCACACCGCGACGCCATCGAATGACGGCGAGCGTCCGAGCCGCGCCGGGCCAGTCGTCGCCGACACGTGTCGAGTGGGGTCGATGCCACGTGACGACCGGAAACAAACACTCGGCTGATGAGGTAGTTTGCATCACGTGTGGTCCACGGGCGGATCCAGGAATTGTCACGAGGGGGGACTCATCTGGAGCGGCACCATTTCGCCAGAGGAGCGCCACTGCGAAAGTCTCTGGACGGGAGCCCTCGGCTGACAATTCGTTGAGAGGGTTGAGGAAAGTAAGCACTCCGGCATTCAATGAGATGGCGCTTTTTCTTCTGAGAAGAAAAAATGGCGAGAAGATGGCGCTTTCTTCAGCCTTTGGCTGGAAAAAAAATCCGTTGAGCGGTGTGCGTGCACTTAAGCGTTCCCGGAGGAGCGCCTTTGGCCGGTAGAGGGGCACCACCTTTCCATGGAGGGGGGGGGGGGGGCATGGACCCAGTTTCCCCTCTCCCTGTGTTGACGGGCAGTATGGCCTCACTCGCCATAAACAGTGCAATTCCATCCATGATAAATAATTTAGCGCCGCGCTGGGTTCGTGACGTCAACGTTGGGTTAGTGATGTCCGTGGGCACCTTTCACAGGCCATGTGTTTGATGAATTATCAAAGTCAATCAGGCCACTTGCGTATTCTCAGCAGTTCATGCTGCGACACGAGACCACACGACTGCTTAGCTAAGCCGACAAGGGTCCGTGCGCATTGCCGCCACCTGGTTTGAACACGGCTGAACCATGTTATAAACTGGTTAGGGAAAGCTAGTTTGTGTCACTGCGGCAAAAACTAGACAAGACTTGGGTATGTCTCAAGGTCAACTGTGTCCATCCCGTCCAGCTGCGTTCAGTTTGTCCAACTGTGTCCATTCTTTCTAACTCTTCCGATGGGCGCCACCTCCCAGGAGGGGCATCATTGATTTTGATAACAGTTTTCAACGTGGGGGAGTGGGTGCACCCGATCGTCCTGGAGGGGTGCCTTCTCCCAGTCAGGGAGGCACCGTATCACTATGGAATGCTCCTCTGTTCCTTTGAGAAGCAAGCGAGGAGTGAAGGACATGAGAAGAGCAAATTAATTGATTCCTTTCCCCAAAAGTGGTATTTTAATATAGAAAGTAAGTAATCCCGAAAATACCGATATTGCATGCTTCAACTAGTTCTTAATGTTGACCTTTCGCCGGCACTCGGCATTTCATCACTTCCCTAGTGCAGAGGAGGTTGTTGCGACTCCATAACGTTTTCTAGCGGATATGGCTCGCGAGAAAAACACCGTGTTACGTGTGACATGACTTGACGATTGATGCATGCTCATTTTCACATCTAATCGTTCCCTGCATAAAACAATATCTGATATGCGATGTGCACCGCTTTACGTTTTGACCACTAGGTCAAGGGTCAAGGGTCAAGGGATGAGGTCAACGTGCTGCTGACCAAGTTTCAAGAACTTTCGAAGCAGTGACTGGAATGCTATCTTCTTGCATCCCGATGTAAACATGGAAGTCATATCCAGTTATAGTGTCAAAGCTGGTCCTGGAGTGATTCCAAAACCGAACACGTCATTGGAGGTCAAGCTGGATCAAATACCTCGAATGACCTTGGAAAATGCAACGACTTATGCAAACACGCGCGCTGAGTTGCCTATCATTCAACCACATCAAGCACGTCTCGTGGGAGGAAACGAAGTGAGATTAATTGTCGACGATTTGACGACTTCGTCGAAAACCTACCTGACATGTGTCCGCTCATGGCGTCACAGTAGCGACCGGACGGGATATCTTCACATTTGTTGTACCATGAGGTCAGCAGTGATGACCTATTATCAGAGGTGCAGCCAAGTGTGGGGGGGGCGGACCGGTGCACCCCCTTAGGAACCAAAAGTGCACGAGATCAAACAACATATTTTGGGATTTTCACCATGCAAACCGGATTGTTGCGCGCTTCGCGTGCCGAGGGGGGGTGTATTTTTCATCACATTTCTTTTTTGGACACCCCCCCCCCCCCCCGAAAGAAAATCCTGGCTGCGCCCCTGCCTATTATCTACATTGGTGCGTTGGCGTCGTGCCTGCGTGCGCTGACCGCCAACCACGTTCCGTCGTCGGCGAACAACCTGGGAAGGCTTCCTGAACCGCCTGCAGTCAAGGACGATGGTTCAGACATGGACGCTGACTCAAGCATAGCCTAGACCACAAGCAGCGAAATGGCACACATGGCCTAAACGCCAGGTACACTACTATGCACACATACCTTGATTGTCAGCCACACCAACGTACGTACACACATGACCTGCGCGTCAGCTGCACCAATACACATACATGGCCTGGGCGTCAGTTACACCAATATACATACATGGCCTGAGCGTCAGTTACACCAATACACATACATGGCCTGAGCGTCAGTTACACCAATGCACATACATGGCCTAGGCGTCAGTTACACCAATATACACACATGGCCTGAGCGTCATTTACACCAATACACATACATGGCCTAAGCGTCAGTTACACCAATACACACACATGGCCTGAACGTCAGCTGCACCAGTATATGCTGTTCAGCTGTTTACAAGCTTGCTGCTGCAGCTAGCTCTGCTCTGCGGTTTGTGAACTACTAAAGCACTACGTAACGGTACCACACTGGTGCAGGGGCGGGTCCGGGAATTTTCAGGGCGAGGACATTTCCTCGGTGGTGAGCCTGCGGCGGAAAAATTCGTTGAGCGGGAAGGGATGGTCCCGAGCAAACTGAACGGTCGCCTTTTCATCTCAAAAGGGTGCCTTTTCTTCTGACAGGGTCTTTTTATAAACAAAAATCCGTTCAGCGTAAGGGGGGACACTCCAGCTATCCTGAAGGGACGTCTTTCCCAGCCGAAGGAGCGCCACCTTCCCATGAGGGGCACATGCCCCCAGTGCCCCCACATCCAACTCCAAGCCCGGTATCCGCCCCTGCCCTGGTGAAGAACCACGGAACAGTACTTCTCTGATGAAGAGCTGAAGCACCATGGAATAGGATTACCAGGGCAGTTCTTCTCTGACAATCGGCAAGGCAAGACCATTTCCAGTCTTCACCCAAATAAGAGAACGACGAAATGCGTGACGAAAATTGTCACAAAACAGAGACGGAGTGAAATTATGGATGTCCTGCATTTTACGAATACTAAAGTGCCTTTGAAGGCGCAGTCTGCCGGAAATGAGAGCGAGCAGTGGCGGGTGACGTCACCTTCGGACAGCTCCGTCCCAGCCGTCGGTACAGTGAGCGTCCAGCCAGCAGACCCCGGCCGGCCAACGCCTGGCTCTGACTTCTGACTTCTGACTTCTGACGGCTTCGACTGCAGTCCATGCCAAGCAGGGGCGGATCCAAGGGGCGGGAAGCAGGGTCATGCTCTCCGCCCCATGGAAGGGCCCTCTTCGACTGTGAAAAGGCTGCTCCAGGGACGCTCGAGTGATCTGCTCCCTGAATTTTTAAGCCGAAGGCCCCCAGTAGAAAAGGCGTACATCCAGGAACACCTGGGTACACCCCTGACTTTGAATTTTATTGTGATCAATGTTGCCTCTTCAGGCGAGTGCCCCGCTCCCACTGATCAAAATTCATCATGAGGAGACCCTGGTTCCCACTCCCTCGACTGTGCCTAGGTGCGCCTCTGCATAGGACGTGCCAACTGCCCGGGGGTATGGATGACCGAGCAAGGTCACCGGCCGGCGACCAGTCTTGTGCGAGGTGAGCCGTGATGGCGTCATTAGTGGCGATGCAGCGGTGGCGGGTTTTTATTAGTGGCGGGTTTTTCGCGACCGTGGCGGAGCGTGGCTCAGAAAAGCTGGTGTGGGACGACGGTGAGAACATTGCGGATTACTGGCGGTGCGTTGACGCGTGCGCATTTTCTGTCGGTAATGAGGACAAAGCCATAGGGACTCGGCTCGCAGAGTGGCGGCCTTGACTCGCTCATCGACGACCGCGCGAGGAGCATCGGGGATCACAAGGCGGCTTTACAGCTGGAATTCGATGCTTCTGCTCGGTGCTGTCTGCGCCTATTTCGTCACCGGTCGACACGAAAGGGCGAGACTTGCGGTACGTTCCTGTCCACGCTGCGGGCACTGTTCAAGGTCGCCTATTCAAGGTCGCCTATTCAAGGTCGCCTATTCAAGGTCGCCTATTCAAGGTCGCCTATCCGACCCCGTGCACTCCAGGTAGGTCCGTCTTCAATTCTACTTTCTGGGACGAATGCTCGGCAGTGGAAAAGGCGCTGCTCAGATGCCAATTTACGTCGTCGTGTCGGATGTAGTCGGGCGCCTTCGGCTCTCGCTTGCTGACTCGCCAGCTACGAAGTTTCCCTGTCTCAGCTAAGCTAAGCTGACAGAAGAGGCTCTCCGGTTGAAAGGTCAAGGTCATGGTGTTGACCAGGTCTGTGATGCACAGCCTGAGGGAATCAGATCGCTGAGCTCGGCCGTGGGGTCCAGTCCTTGGTCGAGGCGGTCAAGGCCGTTCGGTTTGGCGACGCTGAGCAAGGCTACTGGGGTCAAGCTGTCCGCTGCGATCGCCGTGATGTCAGCTCGGCGACTCCTTTTTGCTTTTCGTTTTGTCCCTCTGCAGAGGACAAGCACCACCTGCTGGAGATGCTGCGTAAAGGAAAAGCTGTTTTAAACCGGCTGATGTGGCATTCGATGATTATGCAAACGCTTATATGGAAAAAAATGAAAAGAGCAGGATCGCAAACAAAAAGAGTAGCATAACGGGCACGTAGACACACAGCATGCACACACACACACACACACACACACACATATATTTTCACCCACACACCCACACACACACACACACACACACACACATGCATTAGATGAGACAGTATATTCGGAGGATGACCAGCATCGCTTCCTCCGTCTGTCTCCAAGAGACCGCCGTATCTGGACCGTTGGCTGTGGGAGATGACGGGCTGCGCCGACCACCCGCGACCTGGAGAGGGGACGGAGACCCGGGGCGTCCAGTGTCAGCTGTGGGCGCCCCGGGCTCAGCCTTGGCTGTGCGGGCGATTGTGTAAATTGCAAGCTTGGAAAAAAACCGGAGGGAGAAGAACCAAGCTGCTTGGAAGACCCGAAAGCAAAAAAAAACACACCAAGCGCAAACTAAAGGCAGCCGTCCGTTTTGCCGAATTTGGTACACCCCTGCCGCCTGGTGGAAGATGGCCTACATGATCTGTCATACGACAGTGCAGAGGAAATTAAGGTTTGACTTTGACAAATGGATTGCTCCAGCTTGATTCTGTGTAGGCGGCGGCTCCGGCTGGGGCGGGGCGTGAAGGGGTGGGGGCTGGGCTGGTGAGGTCGGCCTGGCGAGGTCGGCCGGGCTACTCACCACCTGACGTGCAGGACGTGTGAAGATCCGGGTCGCAGCGTCCGCACGTGCCGGCGTCTGTGCCGATTGCCTGCTGGATGCGCGGGCAGCTTGGACGTCGTCGTGGGCGGTGTCAGGCGGCCAAGTTAAGTTGAAGAGTCGATGCAGTCGATGCGCCCATATACTACAATAACTAGGTTGAAGAGGGTCACCGCCACGAGGTAAGCGGAGATCCCAAACGACCAGGCGACCCTGAGTACGCTCCCGCGCCTAGTTCTTCGCATGAGCGTGGTTAAGGTGGGAGAGGCTGACTGCGTGCAGACGGTGGATGCTGGCTCGTCTGTTACACACGTGCCCTCGTCGCTGCCGGCAGTGCGGACAATGCAACTTCAGTCGACGGAGGGTACACTCACAGCAGTTGCGGCGACGAGTACACTAGGTGTAAGTTGCCCGTCTCACAATCGAGAGACTGTTGGGTCGAATCTCACATGTCGGTACTCTTCACCCGCGGCCAATCGGCGTGAGAGATTGGCGGCGCTATATGACTCGGCAGTCGACGTGTCGTAAAGCCAATAACCACCACCACCATCATAGCAGCTGACCGATCGCCTCTTTTCTGTTTGGGTTCCACGGCCACAGATGAATGTGCCGGTCCCGGGCTGATCCGGAATGATATGAGGATGTTGGCGACTGACAACCTCGCCTCACCGGGAAGTTTAAATGACATTCTTGGTAAGCTCGGAAAATCTTCCGTCAATTTCAATGGCCGCGTATTGCAGTTAGGATGTCAAGTGCTGCTTGGAGGCCACAGCATGGCATACCAATGCAGCCTGCACGTGCGTCTGGCGCACAGCTGCGTCTTCGAGCGACACCATGAAAGGCTCGCGCAGGTCAGGTCGACTGAGTTCGGCTCCGTCGCTCTTGACGTCCTCTTTGATCCAGACGTTTCCAGAACGTTCCTCTGTGGACTAGTTACGCTGCCCACAGTCATGCGTTCTGACCCTGCGAATGTTGTCCAGCTGTTCGCCTCCAACCACGGTTATCCACCGATGAACATATTCGAAAACATGGTGCTGGGAGAATGGTGTTGAAGTTGGTGACGCGGCGTCACCTCGGAGAAGCCGTCACCAGGAGCGTGCACAGGAGCGTGAACATCAGCCAGACGGAGGTCCAGTCGCGTTCTCTTCAAGAACGAGGTAAAGAGCTGGATACAGGCCAACAGTGAAAGGAATGTAGAATAGTGTGCGTCTCTTTGACTTGCGCAGGAGCGGTGCCTAGTCGACTTTTTCTTTATTATTAACGGTTTCTGTGTTGGCGAGTCAATTCAATACCACAACAGACATTGAAGTCATCAGTCACACATTGCTCACTGAAATCCACGTACACAACACAGCCTACACCCTCATTAACGTATATGACCCCCCTCGCGAAACACAGAAACCCTCTCGGAATTAAAAAAGGCACTTGAACAAATTCACACCCTTGTCATACTCACAGGAGACTTTAACTCACACCACCCACTATGGGACACAACACGACCCGATCACAGAGCACTCACACTCATCACACTGGCTACATAACATAACCTCACGATACTCAACATCGGCTCACCAACATACCTCGTACCAATTAGTTCACACCTCCCTACCACCCCGGACATAACACTCGCTTCCTCTCGCATAGCCCTCTCCCTATCCTGGATAGCCGACTCCGATCCACACTTTAGTGACCACGCCCCCATTACCATTACCTTCCACCAAATCCCGACCACCGGCCCACCCGACCCCCGACGGGCCGGTGGAACCTTAAAAACGCATCCTGGACCCCATTTTCAGAATCCTTAGCAGTGCAGGCATCCTATAATCCACAATACACACCAGAACAATACGCAGACATGCTGCACACCACCGCACTCCAACACATACCACAAACAAAACCACGACGCCAACACAAACCTC
The DNA here is from genome assembly GCA_034440615.1 of Ashinkailepas kermadecensis. Taxonomy (NCBI): domain Eukaryota; kingdom Metazoa; phylum Arthropoda; class Thecostraca; family Neolepadidae; genus Ashinkailepas; species Ashinkailepas kermadecensis. The sequence goes on from JAOTOM010004871.1 coordinate 149,858, forward strand.
GCGCGGCTTCCTGGTGGAGCGAAGAGTGCCACCGGGCGATCCGCGCGGGGAACCACGCACGATACAGATACGAACGACACCGTACGCCGGAAACACTTACAGCATACAAACTGAACAGAGCTCTATGCAAACGCACCATCAGACAAGCCAAAAAGACCTCCTGGAATACATTTTGCAATCAATTCAATAGATTCACACCTCTCGGCGAAATTTGGACACTCCTCAAAACATTTCAACACCGACAAAGACCCCCACCTAAAGCCATCACACTTATACACAATAACATCACCGGGGACGAGTGGTCTAGGGGTTAGATGCTCGTCTCACAATCGAAAGATTGTGGGTTCGAATCTCACCTGTCGCTGCTCTTCGCCCGCGACCAATCGGCGTGAGAGATTGGCGACGCTATATGACTCAACGGTCGATGTGTCGTAAAACCAATAACCAACCAATAGCCAACCAATAACATCACCATCACAGACCCACAAACAATAGCAAACATCTTCGCAGACAACTATCACAATAGGTCATGCACACTCCCACGACAACCCTATGCGACTCTTACCGTCCTATCGCACTAACCAGCTGTTTTCACAAACTCTTTGAACGCCTAGTCAAAAAACGCCTTCTTTATATTCTTCAAACACAAAAACTAATCTCTCCTATACACTCAGGTTTCCTTCCTAACCGCTCATGTCTTGACAACCTCACCTATCTCACCACCCACATCCAGGAAGCGGCGGCCAAGAAACGCTCTACCGTCGCCGTCTTCCTGGATCTCAAACAAGCCACTATCAACATCACAGCACTCCTAGAACATTTACACAACATAGACATACAGGGCAGACTCATACACTACCTTCATTTCTATCTATTAAACCGCTCCTTCCAAGTCAAAATCGGACAACACACATCAGAAACTAAATTCCCTACAATCGGCCTAATGCAAGGCGCGGTCCTCAGTCCCCTACTCTTTATTCTAGGCTTAAATTCAGTCCTCACAGACAACTTTTCGGCCAAAATTGCAATATATGCAGACGACATTGTACTTTGGACATCACAAGCAACACCAAATCACGCACTAGCTCTACTACAAAACTCACTAACAGAATTACACCACAAACTCGCAGTACTAAATCTACACCAAAGATGGTCTTGGAACTTTTGTTAAGTGTATGATGCTTAATGCTCAGAGCATTCGATCCAAATTTGATGAGTTCAAGTGTTATGTTGCTGAGGAGAAACCAGATTTTGTTTGCATTACTGAGGCATGGGTCAGTGAGGGATATTTTGGGGATAACTTGCAGGACTATGAGATCCATGGATACAATATGTTTTCATGCAATAGGGGTCCAGCAGTGAAAGGGGGTGGTGTAATGCTCTATGTGAATAGCTTATACAGTTCTCAAAAAGTAGTAGATGGGGTGAAAAATGTGTCTGTGGAGTCCATTTGGCTTGATGTTGCTGTGGGAAAAGGCAACAACAATAAACTGAGGATAGGAGCTTTGTATCGATCAGGAACCTTGCCACATTCTCAGCAACTGGAGCTTGATAAGGTGATTTGTGAGGAAATCAGTAGAAACTTTCAGAGGAAATGCCTTATTCTTGGTGACTTTAATCTAAAAGGATATGAAAATGTTGGTGTTGGCTCCCCATCATGTAAACTGTTTAGGAAATGCCTTGAAGAGGACTTGTTCTTACACCAGTTTGTAATGGAACCAACCAGGCAGGGCTCATTCTTGGACCTTGTCTTCTCAGATTTAAGTGATTTAGTTCAAGACTTGACTGTAGGAGAAACTCTGGGAAGAAGTGACCATAACATAGTGAGATTCAAGGCACAGGTATCAGGGACAATCAAGGATAATTTGGCAAAGATTCCAAATTTTAACAGGGAAGACTTTGCCTCCATGAGAGAGGCTTTAAGTGCCATAAAATGGGAAGAAGAATTCTTTGATTTAAATGCCTGTGAAATGTGGGAAAAGTTCAAATCCTACTTGAGGGAAATTCAGATTAGACATGTCCCCCAAAAGCAAAGGCGCAAAAGAAGGGCAGGAAAGCCAGCATGGCTTACACCAGATGTGATGAAAGCAATTAAGGCTAAGAAAGGTGCATTTAGAGTATTTAAGGAGGCTTCAAATATCGTAAATCTAAGGTCGTATCAAAAATCTAGAGACGCTGTGAAGCAGAAAATCAGAGCAGCAAAGCGAGCAAAAGAATTAGATTTGGCTAGGAACTGTAATGGGGACAGTAAAAAGTTCTTTAGTTTCTACAAGCTAAGTAAAGTTTCAAGCACAATTGGTCCACTGGATGTAAATGGGACTATATTGAGTGAGGATAGTGAGATGGTTGAGGAGCTGAGCAAGCAGTTTAAATCAGTGTTTACAGTGGAGGATGTGACTAATCTGCCAACCGTGAACCACAGTTCAGTGACAGGTGATCAGATACACGATGTTGATTTCATTGATAGTGATATTGTTTTCAATTATATCAGAAAAATAAAGACAAACAAGGCAGCAGGACCCGATGGAATTTATGCTAGGGTATTGCGGGAAGCTGAAAAGGAAGTGGCAATTCCACTTAGCATAATATTTTGTAGATCAGTTTCGCAAAATGAAATTCCAACAGATTGGAAAAGAGCAAATGTAGTTCCTATTTTCAAGAAAGGAGAAAGAGGGGAAGTTGAAAACTATAGGCCAGTAAGCCTCACATCCCTAGTCTGCAAGGTACTCGAATCAATTATCAAGGATAGAATAGTTAGTTTTCTGGAAGGAAGCAAATTGATTCAAGATACTCAACATGGGTTTAGAAAAGGGCGATCGTGCCTCACAAATCTCTTGGACTTTTTGAATTTTGCTACAGAACAATTTGATCAGGGAAATCAGGTTGATGTAGCATATCTTGACTTTAGTAAGGCCTTTGACAAGGTACCCCATAAACGGTTAATGATGCAGCTTCAGGGCCATGGTATTGCAGGTAGCATCCTAAAATGGATAGAGTTGTGGCTTTCAGATAGACAGCAGAGAGTGATGCTAAATGGTACAAAGTCATCATGGCAAAATGTTCTTAGTGGAGTCCCCCAGGGGTCGGTACTGGGGCCACTATTGTTCATTATATATGTGAATAGCATTGAATGTGGCCTAAGCAGTAAGGTTTTGAAATTTGCGGATGATTTGAAGATCTTTAGGGCAATAACAGGGCAAAATGAGCAGGTTTTGCTGCAGAAAGACTTAGACGAGCTAGTGAAGTGGTCCGAAAAATGGCAAATGAAGTTTAATTTTGATAAGTGCAAAGTCATGCATGTAGGTAGGCAGCATATGAAGGCTCCATACTTGATGGGTGGCCAAGTACTATCTGTGACTCAGCAGGAGAAGGACTTAGGTGTTATTTTGAACACAAAATTGGGGGGCATCAGAACAGACCAAAGAAGCCAGGAAGAAGGCACTAAGAATGCTAGGGGCAATACAGAGGAATGTGTCATACAAAAGTGAGGAGGTCATCAGGAAGCTTTACTGTGCATATGTCAGGCCACATTTGGAATACTGTGTCCAAGCTTGGTCCCCTAGTTATGAGAAAGATTGTTGGCTTTTAGAGAGAGTACAAAAGAGGGCAACAAAAATGGTTAATGGTATAGGCATCCTGGAATATGAGGAAAGACTGAAGAAATTGAACATGTTTTCACTTAGATATAGAAGGCTGAGAGGAGATCTCATCGAGGTTTTTAAATTTGTTCATGGTCAGGAACAGGGATATCTCAGGGAAATGTTTGAATTTAACAGAAATGATGCAATTAGAGGTCATCAATTCAAAATTAAAGTTAATCACAGCAGGACAAGGTTAAGACAGTCTTTCTTCACCAACAGGGTAGTAGAACACTGGAACCAGCTGCCAGGAACCATTGTCAGTAGCAACACACTGAACATCTTTAAAAACGGCATAGACAATCATTATAAGAATAGGGGGATTGTTTTTCTGTATTCCAGGGAAGGTTGATCGACAGGGAGGAGTGGGAGTTGGGAGGAGTTTGTAATTGTTGACTGTGTTATGAAATAGCAAGTGAGTCTCTTATTAAGTCTAAATGCTTTATAACTTTATATAGGGTGTACCTAGCAGTGGATTCAGCACCTTCCTTCGGGATGTGATACTGATGAGATTGTCTATGGTAGCACAATAGGTATGATGGGAGGAGTTTGTAATTGTTGAGTGTATTATGCAATAGCAAGTGAGTCTCTTATTAAGTCTGAACGCTTTATGAATTTCTGTGGGATGTGCCTGGCAGTGGATTCGGCACCTTCCTTCGGGATGTGATGCTGATGAGGTTGTCTATGGTGGCACGATGGGTGTGATGGGAGGAGCTTGTGATTATTGAGGGTGTTAGGCGGTAGCAAGTGAGTGGTGTTAGATGGGCTGGGATATATAGCTTCCTAGGAACTTGGGATAAGGGATTGATTGGGGTGGGAGTATGTACATTCTAGTACCTTTTCTAGATAGGCTTAACCCAGATGGGCCCCTGTGGCTCTTATTAAGCCTTAATACTTTATGACTTTATGACTTTACACACCGCACCACACAAATCAAAATGCATGATCTTCGCTACCACAAACACACAGATGCACAACCACTAAAAATAGACCAAACACCTATACCTTTCGTTACCAAAGCAAAATTTTTAGGCATCACACTAGACCCGCGTCTTACCTTTCGGCCACACATTCTGGACATTCAAAAACGCGCATCCAAAAGAATCAACATACTACGAGCACTTTCTGGCACCAACTGGGGATCCGATCGAAACACACTTATAACCCTCTACAAATCACTCATTCGGCCGATTTTGGAATACGGATCCCGACTCTTCGAAAACGCTGCTAAATCAAACCTCAAAATTATAGACAGACTACAACACCAATGCTTAAAAATAGCCACAGGAGCCTATATCACCTCACCATACCTCGCACTACATATATACAACCACATACCAGAATTACAGCACAGACCCACACAAGCACTATTAAGATACCACTACAAAACGCAACTCATACCACAACACCCATGAACACAGGCCCTAAAATTTCGCACCACACGTGTACATCAACTCATGACAACATCACGACTCAAAACCACAATAGGATGCCGCATCCACCAACACACAAGCAGACTACACATTACACTACCCACTGCCAAACCATTACCAACACCCACAGCCTGGTGGAAATACGAAACACCCACAACACACTTCCTCATAGACCACCCAAAGCACACATACACCGACGCAGAAATACACCAACGCTTCTTCCAATTCACAGCACAACACGCAAATTACAACATCATATACACAGACGGTTCAAAATCACATACACAGCAGACGGGCACAGCGGCGGTGCTGTACCCCAATGCAGCACCGCCGCGGTTTATCCTTCGTGCCCGTCTGCACGACACAGCATCAACCTACACAGCAGAACTATACGCAATCTTTTCGGCTTACTCCACCATTTACAACACCAAAATTGAACACAACATCATAGCCACTGACGCCAAATCAGCATTACAAAGCATCACAACATACACCAAACACAAACACCCCTCATCCCGAAAATACTCAACATACACCAAAAACTCAACGCACGACAAAGACCACTTCTCCTATGGATCCCAAGTCACACAAACATACACGGCAACGAACACGCAGACACTGAAGCAAACATAGCCACAACACTACCACAAACCATACCATGCCCACTCTCACAATCTGACTACTACCCCACGGGGACGAGTGGTCTAGGGGTAAGATGCTCGTCTCACAATCGAAAGGTTGTGGGTTCGAGTCTCACCTGTCGCTACTCTTCGCCCGCGACCAATCGGCGTGAGAGATTGGCGACGCTACATGACTCAACGGTCGACGTGTCGTAAAACCAATAACCAACCGACTACTACCCCACAATACAACAGGCACTTAACAAACACATCCAACAAACATGGGACACAGCACTAACGCAGCTTCATGGAATACACTCCAAACACGAACCTTGGCACACCATCAACCAACGCACCAGACTTAAGGAACGCACTCTAACACGACTACGCCTCGGACACACAGCACTTACACACTCCTATCTCTTACTACAACGCCCACGACCACAATGCACAACATGCCAGCGAACACTCACCATCAAACACATACTCATCTACTGCACTAAATACAACAACGAAAGGCAACACATCACAGACTACTGCAGCACACGCAACATTCCACTAAACATCACTATGCTTCTCAACGACGACTATCCAACATTACACGAGCTTCTCTTTCACTTTCTCTCTACGACACGCCTAATTGATCAACTGTGAAAAAAATAGACCGGGGAAAAAAGAAAGAAAGAAAAAGACGGAAAACCCGGGAATAAAAAAATGAACCGAAAAAACAAAATAAAAACAACAAAACAAAATAAAAAAAAACAAAAATCAAACAAATAACTACAAAAAAGATGTTCTTGCAATGTTCATATATGGCGATGACCCGACCCCAACCCACCCACTACACCCCATACCCCAATCTAGCACCGTCCGGACTGACAGCTTCTATCGACTACTTCATCGCCGGCTCTCAAACGACTCTTCTCTGCCATCTCCACCTCTTCAAGCTATCAGATCAACTCAGCCCTTCAAGACGACTCCGACTCTACTCGAACATCACTCTACAAGCAATCTATCCACCCTGTATCTAATCCTCCTACCATTCTATCCCTCACACACCGGAAACAGCCGATATCACCCACAGGTGGCAGGCTGGCCAAATACAACCACACACACACTGTTGGCGAGTGTACAGGGGTGAATGTGATTTTCGACCCATGCCCCTTTTCAACTCGGCGACATGGTTTCTGAAAAGCCTCCAGTGAATTGTTGATAAATGATGCAACTGCAAAAACTGACCGACTGCCTGATTAATATGATCGCAGTTTCAGGTTTTGACATTGCAGGCGTTGCGTTGCATCGTTTTGTTCTATTGCCTCGAGGCGTTACGTATTTGTGTGTTTTTTTTGCTGATGTCGGTAATGCGGACAAGAACAAGATGGAGAAAACGAATTCCGAGACGTGCCTGCAAATCGTGATTGCGAACTGGGTCGGACCGATCTCGAAGAGCTTCGAACTGAGACGAGTGGCTGCCCGCCGATCGCAGTGACCGCTCGGTGCACACACGACCGCCTGCGCGAGCAGGCAGCCACCCAGACCGAACAAGTGGAGCGACGCGGCGTTATTCGGAAACCAACTGCGCACTGGTCGACACCAGCAATGCTGGTCCGCAAGGCCGACGGGAACTTTCGCTTTGCCGCCGAGTGCAGGACGCTCAATTTCAGAGTGGCTGCGGACGTGACGCACGTGCCATCGGTGCGCTGGAGTGCCCCGACAGTCTGGATGGATCGCAGTTATATACAACTCTGTGTCTGAATTCTGCACAATTTCCCATTGCGCCAGAAGACCGTGGAAAATCGGCCTTCTTTACTGAAGTAAATATATGGTACCTCCTGGTATTGCTTGATATATATATATATATATATATATATATATATATATATATATATATATATATATAATGTGTGTGTGTGTGTGTGTATTGGTTGGTTATTGGTTTTACAACACGTGGACCGTTCAGCCATGTAGCGTCGCCAATCTCTCACGCCGATTGGTCGCGGGCGAAGACTAGCGACAGGTGAGACTCGAACCCACAACCTTTCGATTGTGAGACGAGCATCTTACCCCTAGACCACTCGTCCCCTGTGTGTGTGTGTATTCTTGCAAGGGAGTAAGCGAGGGCTCGTAATTCCCGGAATACTGACGTCATAGTTTTATGGTCCACACAACGCTCATCCAACGCCATCGTCCTTGGAGCAATGACGCCGTCAGCACCCGTTATTGTACATTAGCGTGCGCCTGCCTCGCTGTATAGGCACCAGCATTGATCAGCAGCAAGGCTGAACTGAAGTCGCACAACGCCTCGAGGCACTGGAATAAAACGAGTCAACGCAACACTTAGAATGGCAATACATTGAAACTGTTATTATATTAATCAGCCAGTTACTGGCGTGTTTTCCCATCCACGAGCCACCGTGAACGTCTTTAGCCGCCTGCCTCGTAACCTCGAAACCAATCGGCGAATCGAATGGAGATGGAGTGCAATAGATAGACCAACTGGTGTATGGAAAGCCCTTGGTTTATGTTTCACCATGGGCAGAACCTTCATCGTCCGGCTCCTGCCCATAAGAGGGCAATAGAGCTAGTCCCATCTCATCCTTTGGCAGGGAGAACACTTACCAGCTCTGGTAGGCTTTCGTCCTGCCAAAGAATTAACACCTTAGGCAGATCCTTGGGTCCGGTAGCGCACCGCGATGGCATGGGTTCGCCGCATGTCACAGGATTGGTTGGTTGGTTATTTGAGTTTTAGGGCGCATCGACCAGGTTTGGTCATTTAGCGCCCATCCGTGTCACAGGAGCCGTCCCTTGTTTGCCGGGGCCGATAAATGGGAATATCCCCGCCGTGTGCACAACGCGCCACGGCGGGGAATCCGAGAGCAATTGCGTGAACGAGACCGTCCCGCAAGGGCGACGAAAAATGAAACATCTGCCGTGTCCATAGCGTATGTGCGTGTGTCGGTGTGAATGTGGGCTATCGTAAAATCCCTGTATGGGGACAAAGAAATAAGGAAAGAAAAGGGTATGGCGGCACTCCCAGAGGTAAGATGCTCGTCTCACAATCGAAAGGTTGTGGGTTCGAGTCTCACCTGTCGCTACTCTTCGCCCGCGACCAATCGGCGTGAGAGATTGGCGACGCTATATGACTCAACGGTCGACGTGTCGTAAAAACCAATAACCAACCGACAGCACTCCCAGATCCATTCGCGTTAGATGTTGAATGTAAAGGAAATGTAGGGGATATGAAAAAGGAGCGCTAGGGGAGTGACTAGCGGGTAGAAACTTCGGGGTGTTGTGGGGCCGTAGACGGGGTGTTGACGAAGCATATTCTCGCTACTTTCCTACGATGCTATGATTTGCTAATTGATATTGACATCACATTTATTGGCGAAGCCGAGCGGAGCTCAAAGTGTGAGTAGCACAAGGCAGGACTTTCACGCCCGCCGTTGACACCCCGTTCTGATCCTTTGTGTGGAAGCGACGCCCGAGCCTCCGGTCAGGAGGCTGAGAAGAAAACAGTGGTACTGCATCTGTAGTCCGATGTGTATCTATGCGTAACATTGCATGTAGCGTATGTAGGAGCATGGACTACGCACAATACGCAGTTTCTCCAAGTGGAAAATGAATGCGAGAAGAGGAGCATTCGGACACATCTTCATGCAGAAGCTTCTTTGCTGGCACTGATGCAAATAATCTGTGTTCGGCTCACGCTTCTTCCTTAAACTAAACTCAGATCAGAATTGAAATTTATTCTCTTTCACGTTTTGTATGTGTTCCGGTTCTATATTGGAGCTCTTCGCAGCTTGCAACTTTCGCAGGAAGCGCCTCTCGTCCCAGAGGTGTCCCCAGCAAATCAGCACTGCTGTTTCATTTCCTGATCTAAACCCCTGGAGCTTAGACGCCGCGCCGCCTGTGCCCTGAGACGAAAAAAATATACCAGAGTTTGAGCTACTCTTCTCATCGTGTCTCGCTGCAGCCAGCTAGCCGATGGGCATCCGGGAAAGGTCCCCGTTAGCCCCCCCCCTCCTTCAGCATCTTGACGCCACATACACTGTAACGTAGGAATCCATTAACGTAATGGGCGCAAAATGACCATTGCAGTCGACGCGCCCCTAAACACCAATTCATCATCATCATCATCATCATTAACGTAAATATACACTTGCCTCAGACTTGATTGAAAAGCCCACTCGCTTTAAAGGCGTCGCAAATGACCTCTATGGTTCGGCACGCATCTAAACCTACTCCTCTCTCCCTACCCGAGGGGCCCAGCATATGCCGACGTATGTCTGACTGCATCTCACATCCAACTCAGAGTGCCAAGTGTCGCCAGACACCAAATGTATCCGCTGTCGACAAAATACTCATCGCGGCTGCCGGTGTGTTTTGCCACGTCCTGCAAATTCCATCAGCACCATTGGCGCACATTCAAAGACAAACCAAGCCAAGACATCTAGTTTCCCAGTGGCAGATAAGTTAGAGTTGCAAAGCTAGTGCAGACAGTTTTTTAAGTGTCCTTTCGTCTTGTGAGTTATTTGCATGCATATAATATGCTTAATTTAGCGTTGAATTGCATGTTCATTGCTTCAGTTCAAATAACCAACTCGATCACCGTTTACTGCAAAGATTACTCCGTGTTTGCTCCAGTTGCAACACATCATCATCGAATCATTGTCAAATCATCGACATTAATTCCAAATGTACTGGGTTTTTTTCAGGTTGCCATTGATCGTGTTCAAAAAGCAAATTGGGCCGGATTTCGTCCTCTGGAACATTGTGGAAGTGATGATTTTCTGGTCAGAAATCATCGATTTTGTGATGTAATTCTTGTCAGCGCTTGCCAAGGAGTTCTGAACACTCAAGCTCGTGCACTGAAAATGTTTAACTAAGAAACCGACAAACCGTGACAAAATAAAGCCGAAATATGAATGCAATGAATTAATGAAATACGCGCTGAAACTAATTTTGAAATCAGTTTGGTGGGGTCCATCAGGTGGGAAGCTTTTGAGAAATGAGCCACGCAAAGAGGACGAGCGAACCAGGATGCGCAGTTACAAAAACACGTGTGTCTGCTATCTCTATCGGGATGGCATTTCGCCAAGATTCACCCACACATCAAAACTCAATTCTGCCGAACAGCGATATAATAGAGATGGAATTTATAGCGATGGGTATTAAATCAACCGCGCCGATCATGTTCGACTTTTTCGGTAGGTGGTGATACACACCGATCTCCAATAATCGGGTGCACTGCTGAGAGAAAGGGACCGATTCAAAGTGCAATTCAACGGTTGCGCAGTTTCGCACACCAATTTCGTAACTAATTTAGACGAACTTTCTGCTGGCGGCACCGCCTTCCCCATATCTACGCTCGTGAGCTCTGTATAGACGCCCGATGTATCTCCTCACGCGGCGACAAAACACGCGCTGCAGCACACGCTAGACACGAGGGCAGCTCATCAGTGTTAAGCGTCGGCAACGACTACGCACCCCGGTCAAGTGGCTGTTGATGTCCTCGTCAACTGCAGTCTCGGCATTAGTCCAGTTGTTGAGATTGACATGACCGTGGAGGCTAACACCACTCAACTGCTTTGTACTTGGGTGCCAATTCGCACCACCTGCCTCCCTCGGTGCTATATAGTGCCTGCAGAAGGCGGCGTGGGCGCGCGCTTTCAAGCGTGGCACGCGCGCGATGGCGCCACGGGCTGCATCCGTCACCACCCGACAGGAAGTCCCACCGCTTCTCCTGGAGACCCCATGCCAGCACATCCATTAGACATCACAAAGGGCCTCGGAGCTCACGAAAAGGTTCCAGCATTCGACAGGAAATCCGTGGCCAGAAAGCCTTTCGTCTTTATTAGTCTTGATAGGACAGCATCTCTCATCCAAACTTAAATCTCGCAAAAAGACCGCGGCGGCCAGCAGGGGTCCTTGGGCTTCACGATGTTGTTCCAAGGTCCCAGAGCAAGCAGTCCATCAGTATTGACAGGTGTCCCCAGAGCTCATGGGAACGCACCAAGACAGGACAAGAGGCCTCATGCTGTTCAGGGCTCCAGATCAGGACGCTCTGTGGCAGAAAGCTCTGTCGTGATCTTTTAGAGATCACGACGAAGTCCCGACACCTTGCAGGCCCATTGCTTCCCCGAAGGTTTCGGTTCCGGAGGCCCATTAGTCTCGACAGGAAACTCAGGCATAGCTGAGGAAGCTCTCAAGCCAGACAGGAGACGACTTCGTGTTCTCTGAACGCCCCAGATCTGGAGGTCCATTATTCTTCGCAGGAAGCCCGCATAGCTTGTGAAAAGTCCCCACGTGCTGTGAGCGTCTTCGTGATATAGTCCTCAGGCTCTGAACAGAGAGCCCATTTAGTATTAATGGGAGACCCCTGGAACTCACCAAAACTCCCAAAAATATAGCCAGGGCCGCATCATTGTTCCCCTGGCCTGGGCCTTCAGAGAACATCAGCGTTGACAGAAAGCTCTAGAGACCACTGAAAGGCACGATGCCCAGTTGGAAACCCATCCCATTGTCTGGCGATCTCGGATCAGGAGATGCATAAATCTTGGCAGGAGATCCCTAGGGCTCACGAGAGGACCAAATATTTGGTAGGATTTTTCCAATTGCTATTTCTATTGCTTCCTTATTTGCGTCCAATAACCTCGGTAGTGCTATGAAGTGTATAGTAGAATGCTTAATACGTTTTGCCTGTCTACATCCGTTTTCATGTTATGCCAAGTTCTACCTCATAGTGCGGTAGTTAACAATATCGGTTTCCTTCCTTATTGAAGTCAAACATTCATAGGATATCTGACTTTATTTCAAGACATGTTTCTTTGGTAACTGTTCACTTTTGAGATTGTATCGGCAGTTTTACTGGGTGAACAAATCACAGTTACTACCACCTAGCTCTGAAGAAAGGCTTCCCGAACAAGCCCAAAAATAGAGCATCTATCAACCACGAAATAGAGCATCTCTTGATCACTGGAGTACGCCACCACATTTGCATTTAATAGCCGCAGCTGGTTGGACATGTATGTCATGCGTCAGAGAATTGCCGGGGCGATGATGCCACTACAGGGCGTCCGGCTACCGACCGCCAGGACTCATCTCGTCTTCTGTTTGCGCTGCCTTGTCAGCCCTGCCACAGCTCCCGCTACAGCTACAGCTACAGCTACAGCTGCTGCTGCTGCCGTTGTGGCTGCGCTTGCTGGTGTCTGTTGCTTCACGTGCAGATTCAACTGCCGCTGCGTCAACTGACAGTGTAGTGCTGACCGGTTGATGTGTTGTCACTAGGCTGTGCTATTTGTACTCCGGAATTCTTCCATTGGGAAATTTTCGCGAGCTCAGTTGGTCATCAGGATAGTCTTACACGGGTCTGTCTGGCAATTTCGAGTTATGGGTTCGACGATGTAAACAACTTATCTGTTTACGAGCAAGGACAAAGCCGAGAGAGTCTCCTCCCGTGCGCGGGCTGCACAAGTTCATCAAGCGTTTGTCGAAGTTCCGCACAAGCGTCAGACAAGTTAAGATGTAGGACAGCTAGATGCCAACAGGTTTTCAGTCGAAGGGTGGTCGACGAACGGAATAGTTTGCCTGGTGATGCAGTAGGGAGTCCGTCACTGAATCCACTTAAAAGTACGGTGGATGAGTTCTTTAGATCCAATAATTATATTTGTTTTTCAATTCTGCGTTAGACAGCAAGGAATTCGAGTGAGTCGGGTGAGATTGCTGCTTATAAATGGATGATTATGCCAGTAGCAGGTGTATCCGGCGGTGGATTCAAAACCGGTTCGCAATGTTGAAGAGATTTGCAATCATAGAACAATGGGGTAGAGAAACTTCCGTCGAACTCAAGACACACCGTTGATTACTGGGCGTCAGCCTGTTTTTCTCTTCTTTTAGTATCCTCGATGTACAGGCTTAGTGCGCGCAATACAGGCATGGCTGTTGGTTGGTTGGTTATTGGTTTTACGACACATCGACCGTTGAGTCATGTAGCGTCGCCAATCTCTCACGCCGATTGGTCGCGGGCGAAGAGTAGCGACAGGTGAGACTCGAACCCACAACCTTTCGATTGTGAGAAGGGCAACTTACCCCTAGACTACTCGTCCCCTAGGCATGGCTGTGACGCGAAAACAACTTCGGCTGGCACAATTCGCTCTGGCTGACAAATCTGACAACCACAAGCATTCAGCTCCGGGGATTCGCCGCGATCACGTAGCCTGCCAACGCCTCCCGGCATTCTCAGTCAGGCAAATGGAGAGAGTTCATAATTATACTTCCGTCTATTGGTGCAGATGCGAACTGAGCGTCGAATTGAATTACTTAAAAGATTACCGGGTAGGTGTATTGTATGCTAGTCTTCAAAGGAAAGTTTTTTCGCAGCAGATCAGTTGAAGCATGCAAACAGTCGAAGTTTGCTTTAATGATGTCGCTTGTCTGGTCTGTACCGTTAGATGCGCCGTCAGATGTGCATTGTATGCCTGTGAATGAGGAAGCAGAAAAGAGAGGAAGAAGGAAGACTGTTCATCGCTTGTCGGAAGCCTTCACCGTTACGCATATTATGTCCCGTGGAAGGAATGAACTATCTCGGGATGGGGATCAGTGGTATGCACGTTCAAAAGGTTTTCATCCAACGTGTCCAATACTCGATGTGTCCGGACACCTTCCTTGACTGTCCACCTTTCTCGGGAACCACTGGTTGGCCAAAGACATGCAAAACTGCATACAATCATAACATCGGTTAGTGCAAATATAAGTATACATGAAACATACACGAAAACATGCATGCAAACATGCATGCATGTTTCGTGATGTTTCCTGATCTGAAGGTCCTCGAATCACTACATATACGTAATCTACGGCCGCAACTAAACACGCAAACGTCTTGGTATATCACATAAAATTACATAAACATAAATTATATATAGTATGTATTACGCGTTATATTGGATATATGTCTATATATGTGCGTGAGTGTACGTATCGATATGTATATGGATCATCGGCTCGGGCTTCCTGAGAGGATTCCTTCTTGACATAGTTTGTTTCTGGTTTGGAGTTTCTGTGAGTGTCTGCACCACTGAGGAGGCTTTTCTGCATTCCACGTGTCTTTTTACACGTTTTTTCCCCGCGTGCCTTTTTCAATTTTTTAATCTTGAGCTTTTTTCATCACTCCTGACGATGGTCCCTGGCCGAAACGTTGAGTAATAAAATATAACCTTTATCGTTACTTCTAATATCAACTCAGCACCTCTTGGTATATTGAAGGTCGTATATTTTCTTTACACGCAATGCATGCATGTTTGCATTCAAAGAAACATAAACACACATACAAGCAGATACAAACATGAAAACATGCACATACACATTCATGCAAACATGCAAGCGTACATACATGCATGTACATAAACATCATGCAAGCATGCAATACACAAGTGCATGCATTCAGGCATGCATTCAAGCATGCATACATGCACAGAAAACATACATGCGAACAAACATTCCAACATGGAAGCAAACATACAAACACAAACGTAATACAAATATACATAAAATGTATACAAGCAAAGAAGCATGCATGCATTCAAACATCCATACGAATATGCAGACTGAGATGCAACTGTTTCTCCTTGCTAGATTTTTCATGGCACGGCGTGCAGCACAACTGCATTGTGTCCTTATCTTGAAGAAAAACAATTTTGAGTGCAATTTCACGCCCTGTTAACCTAGCGTCAACGGCACTGCCAGAACGACCTTCCAGCGTCAGCGGCTCTATTCCCTCAGGGTAGAGCATTCTTTATTTCCGAACGATTGCCAGCAGCACGGAGTTCCCAAGTTGCTCGTGCACTGTCGGAATGCAGTAAGTCATTGCATGCCATGCCATGCCATGCCATGCCATGCCATGCCATGCCATGCCATACCATGCCATACCATGCCACGCCGTGCCATGTTCGCGAAGAAGCGAGCTGAGACGCATCCGTAAGCAGTGGGGTGCAGCACCCACTCATTCGAGCTCCAGATGCGCAGAGCCGCGGGCACCGGCTGTAGGGGAGCCCGCCCTGTGACCTGGGCTGCACACTCAACGGCACCGGCTGTAGGGAAAGTAAACCTGCGCCACACAGCGAACGGGGCTGGCTTTGCGGGAAAACACCGCCGGACTTTCTGTTGCATCGTCGTAGGTAATTGGTCACCGCATCAGGTCTCTCTCGCCACAATTAGCAGCGGTCTGAGATGTGGGCTCAGCACCCCTAATGAGAGTGGGGTAGAGGGGGAGGAGCGTCCGACAGTCCTCCCCCTCCGTCCGAGCAGCCGGGGGCGCCCACACAGCCAGCACGTCCCGCCAGGCCCCGGGGGCGCCCACACAGCCAGCACGTCCCGCCAGGCCCCGGGGCGCCCACACAGCCAGCACGTCCCGCCAGCCGGGGGTGCCCACACAGCCAGCACGTCCCGCCAGGCCCCGGGGGCGCCCACACAGCCAGCACGTCCCGCCAGGCCCCGGGGGCGCCCACACAGCCAGCACGTCCCGCCAGGCCCCGGGGGCGCCCACACAGCCAACACGTCCCGCCAGGCCCCGGGGCGACCACACAGCCAGCACGTCCCGCCAGGCCCCGGGGCGCCCACACAGCCAGCACGTCCCGCCAGCCGGGGGCGCCCACACAGCCAGCACGTCCCGCCAGCCGGGGGCGCCCACACAGCCAGCACGTCCCGCCAGGCCCCGGGGCGCCCACACAGCCAGCACGTCCCGCCAGCCGGGGGCGCCCACACAGCCAGCACGTCCCGCCAGCCGGGGGCGCCCACACAGCCAGCACGTCCCGCCAGGCCCCGGGGCGACCTGCAGCCGCGTCAGCATTCCCGGCACGACTCGACGCGATGTGAAATGGAAACCGAATCGGCCAAAGCCGTCAACGGCTCTTCACGCTGGCGGCTGGAAGCGGGCGCACACTGAACACGCCGCCATTGACGGCACGGCCGCCGGTCTGGCGGCGTCCATTGAGCGCGCCACTTCTGCCGCCGAGTGGCAAATGCGGCGGCTGGCCGCGCCGCGCCCACCGGCCGGCCCATTAGCTGGCCAGGCGCCTCTGCAACACGCATCTCCGGTCGTTCTTTGTGCGGTGTTCCCAGGCGCAAAAATCGCTTATCGTTCTCGGCTGAGGAATGCGGGTGGCAGCACGACTCCTGGGAACGCAGGCAGCATCACGCCGCCTGGGAACGTTCACGGCAGGACGGCGTAAGATATTGCCGGACGCGCCATGACTCACGGGTATACCCGCAACATGGTGACTCACGGAGTGTGAGTGGCGTGACTCCCTGAGGCTTGGCCTTCCTTCGAAAGAACTGCTGAACTGCTGAATTGCTGAACTGCTGAACTGCTGAACTGCTGACCTGTTGAACTGATGAACTGATGAACTGATGAACTGTTGAACTGTTGAACTGTTGAACTGTTGAACTGTTGAACTGTTGAACTGTTGAACTGTTGAACTGTTGAACTGTTGAACTGTTGAACTGTTGAAATGTTGAAATGTTGAAATGTTGAAATGTTGAAATGTTGAAATGTTGAAATGTTGAACTGTTGAACTGTTGAACTGTTGAATTGTTGAACTGTTGAGCTGTTGAACTGTTGAACTGTTGAACTGTTGAACTGTTGAACTGTTGAACTGTTGAACTGTTGAACTATTTAACTGTTGAACTGTTGAATTGCTGAACGACGGCGCTAGATGATCCAAGAGGGGTAGCTTGCCGTATAGCGGGAGAGGAGAGCGTAGGTCAACACCGTCGGTCATTCCATCCTTATCAGTCAGGTCTACTGACGCACAGTATACCAAATTGAGCTTGAAATTTTCGAGCACTCGCCAAATCACTTTAGAAAGGTTTCGCCCCTGAATATTCCCTTTATACTGCTGTAGGTCAATAATTTCCTCATGTTCCCCTCTCTCACCAACAACATCTGTTTTCAAATCGTGAACAGAAATGCTCATAGCCACAGGTGGTAACCTCTCGAGGTTCCAGGGGTTTCGACAGCGAGAACTGCCGTCTCACGGGCAAAAATGCAACTCTAATGAGAAAAAAAACGTTGGTTTTGGTCCCATTGCATTGCATTGCACATCCGTTGATACGTGTGTTTATTTCCCTGGTAGAGTTCATGGTCGTGAACATTATGCACAAACCAGGTATAAAGTTTGCCCTCATTACCAGAGAAACCAATATTTTCAGTAAAACAACACTTTATTAATAACTCGAGCTTTCGGTTCTGGACCATCGTCAGGAGTCCTGACGACGGTCCAGAAGCGAAAGCTCGAGTTGTTAATAGTGTTATTTTGCCCAATTTCTTTTTCTGTCAATGAAGGCAACTTTATACCTGGTTTCTACTCAATGTTCATCACAATGAGCAATGCTTTTACATAGTTCACAGGACACGAGGCTATATGTATTGCAAGGTAAAATTTATCCATGGATGATCCAGGGCGGGTCCAACAAACCCAAGAATGGTTCTGACCCACCTCGCCCCTCAAACCTCCCAGAATCTCCACCCATGCTCATGATCCACCTCGCCCTTCAACCCCACCGGAACCTCCACCCATGATCCAGGCAGCCCACACTGCTGATGGTCGAGCTCTCTGCCTTCATTGCCGTAGTCTAGGTCAGCCTCAACTGATTGGATGGAACATCTGATAGATAGTTAGGCGGCACTGGATATCACTGATTCTTCCGCTTTTCGCCCGTTCCGCTTGGTTCCCATTGCCTGCTCGACGTCGCAGCCTCGCCAAATTTGAGAGCATAGGCAATCATCGATGGCAAGCACACGCGCATCGCGCAGTACACGATGGCTGCTCCTTAATCCAATTAAAGTACAAAGTACGACAAGACGAAAAAATACTTTGATGTCTGTATTGAGTATGGCTATCAATAGATGTTGTCGAGCTGCATTTCTGAGGCGGGCGCTTCACTGAGGAGCATAAAGTGCCAGTGGGGGCGGGTGGTGTGCTGGAGGAGTGAGGGCAGGTTTTAAAGGCGAAGTAAGTCGCATCTTTGTCCATCGGTCGCAGTCGTATCGTCTCCTGTGCGTGTGCCGCCAGGCGTCGTGCATGCGGAGCTAACGCTATTTCGAATGCGATGCATTCACCAAATTGCATCACTAACGTCGAAAAGAGCGGCATCCAGCTCTGGAACCGAATTGGAACTGCCGAGATGCAAAGCAAGCACGTTGGCTGTTTGCAATACGGTCCGGATCGTAGGTGAGGCGGCGGGCCGACATTTACGGCATGTTGCCCCCGCGCGATAATGTCGTCGCAAGCTCCTTTCCTCCAACAAAGATTGAGAGTAATTCAGGATAAATGTTGCGACAAAAGTTGGCAAAGCTCAACACGAAAAGTGCCGAACGTACTCCGAATTAGAAATTAGAACTTGAAATGCTGTGTTGCAACGTGAATCGCTGTTGAAAGCTGCTCGCTTTCAACAGCTACGCGGAAGCTACGCGGAACGTTAGCGGAACGTTAGCGCAACGTAAGCGGAACGTAGCGTAATCGGAACGTTCCGAAAACATACATGGACGGAACGGTTGCGTTTTGGCCACGTGCGGCCTACTCTACGCACATACCTCGCGGGTGGCGCAATTTGTTCCGAATAAAGCTTCCCGAGTCTTTGTATTGCGATTCCTTGCGTGAATGAGAGCACGCGGTAGTGTTTTCATCCGCGCACTATCGAGGACGCCGACTTTCTGTTATTGACCCACAAATCTATCCCAGAACCGCCTATTCGTCGCCCATGGGCGAGGGAGTCACTTAGACGGTGCGTACGTGCCGGGGGTGACCCATGAAATCTGCATAACGAGCTCCAGCATTGTTAGCTGAAGAGGCCGTTTGGCGTTGTAAACCAAGGGCGCTCTCCTAAAATGCACATCAAGCTCCCGTGGCTGTGAGGCGTACATCAGCCAAAATTACACCAATGAAGACGTGGCTGCCACTTTGTGAAATTGATTGGGATGGCCGAATGACCTTTCTGATGGTCAAGGCGGCCTCGAAGAAAGAAAATTGTCTATTGCACGTCCAATGATTAAGCTTCGGTCTGATCAGAGGGGTGGGGATCAATGACTGAGGGATCAATGGCTCACTTTAGCATATGCAAAGTGACACCCCCAGCTTGAGGATCACCAGCATCATCCTCTCCCTCTCGCCGTGTTCGGGGACGAGTGGTCTAGGGGTAAGATGCTCGTCTCACAATCGAAAGGTTGTGGGTTCGAGTCTCACCTGTCGCTACTCTTCGCCCGCGACTAATCGGCGTGAGAGATTGGCGACACTACATGACTCAACGGTCGATGTGTCGTAAAACCAATAACCGACCAACCTCTCGCCGTGTTCGGAATCCGCCTCAAGCTTGAACCGGCCACGATGGACTGCTATCGGTCCATAGCGAGGATACGACTGATGTTTTGCCCTCCTGGATTTAGATAGGAAATGTTTAGGGAATTTCAGGTCGGAGAGGATAATTTGTGTCTGCTTCAGACGCTAAGAACTCATTTGTGTACTCATCAGCCAGCTTCTGGAGTGTTTATCGCACAACAATGAGTTTGGAGTTGGTTTCATGCAACTAGCTCATTTTTTTTTTTAATGAGTGGACAATTTCCGGGGAGGATGATGTTCGAGATGAGAAGCGTCCAGTCAAAAACGTATTTCCAGCCGTGTCCATGCCTGTGCAGTCAGCTGTTTGGTTCGAATGCACGTGCGCCACAAGACAGCATTATTGAACAAGTTTGAAACTAAGTCAATCACGCGCAGAAAACCACCGACGCTAAGTTTTGCACGTGCAATTGTGCGAGCGTGTGGCGAATTCTGCGTCTGGTTGAAATGACTGGTCGGTAATTTCTATGCATGCTATAGTATGCTGCATTGCATTTGCTTTCTACGTGAATGTAAATTGCGGAAGCAGTCCTGTGAATACTGCACTGAAATAGCCGGCGGTTCTCAATGTACAAACCATCGGTTCCCACGAGACTCGTCGGCAAGGTACGTACCACCCCGCCAACCACTTGGCGCAGATGAAGCTTTGCATGCTTCTCGAGAAGCTTTGCACCTCCGATGTAGCGTTCGGTCGAGCCCGTTTACGATTGCAAGAATCACATATTTTGAGGTCGGAACATATTGGCCTACCACTCCAATGTGCTTTTGCCACGCTGACTTTCACGGGGCAGCACAGCCGAGTTCATGACCGCACACAGTCGTTGTAGGGCACCCAAGTACAGTCCAGGACAGAGCTGTCCTGAACAGTCCTAGGTACATTCCAGTACAGAGCTGACCTGAAGGTACCTCGGTGCAGACCGGGATAGAGCTGCTGTCCTAGACAGTCCTAGGTACAGTCCAGTATGGAGCTGTCTTGGACATTCCTAGGTACAGTCCAGGACGGAGCTGTCCTTGACAGTCCTAGGTACAGTCCAGGACAGCTGTCTTGAAGGTACCTAGGTGCAGTCCAGGATGTAGCTGTCCTGAAGGTACCTAGGTACAGTCCAGGGCAGAGCTGCTTTGTACAGCTCTAGGTACAGTCCAGGGCAGAGCTGTCCTGACTGCAACATTGTGTGGCTCTTCCGGTTCTTGAATAACGTCCTCGTCATTGAAGATAACCGTCTGCCCACGCTTCAGTTGTCACCAGCGGAGTGTGACTATAGTGACCTAATTACGCTAGCCGTCACGAGTTCATGGAACAATTCGCCGGCCGACCCAGGATCATTTGGTGGAGCTGCCACGCTGCTAAATTAATGGTTCTTCGCGAGGTGTGCGATGTCTGAAAGAATACAGTGCGATGTCGAATTTCGCGATGGAAACTGTTCCATTTCAAATGTCTGTTGGTTCGTCGAGACTCAATATCGACCCGATAGCTCACTGACATTTTCTTGTTGTTTATGGAATGAACACTGTCAGGAACTATCATTGCATTGCAGACCACATCATGGGCAATCACAGTTCCTGGAATAACATTGAGATGTGCGTGTAGCACCATCTGTAGTAGTGAGGACGTGCATGACTTTTATGTGTGATTTCCACCTTTTCGAAATATGTGATCAGGAATGCGCCCTCCCTGTCCGTGCGACAAACATGCCCATTTGTGTCTTGGACTATTGGTGTCTCCGACGCAAATGCTCCACCCATCTTCACGAAAAATGCTGATCTTTTAAGCGACATTCCGTTCAGAAAACTGATCATCTTAAGCGACTTACATGCTGGTCAAAATGCACCTGTTCATATTGCACATCGATCGCACGCCGCAAAACTATCCGCCGTCATTACGCTATTCCTACGAAATCGTAACGTTCCGTCTGCGTTCCGGCTGCGTTCCGCCTACACTCCGCCTACATTCCGCCTACGTTCCGTTCCCAAAACGCCAGCAGTTTTCCTGTGTGAGCCGGCCTCATTCTCTTTGCCTCTGCGTCCCGGAAAAACGCACCACAATTGGCACGTTGAGGCGCTGAAAGGTGATGACGAACAAAAGTAACGGTTGAGCTCAGTTGAGCAGAATTTTCAGGGTAGCATCAGGGCAGGAAGTCTACCCCAGGGGCAGAATCAGGGCGAAAGTGTACTCCAGGGGGCAGCACCAGAGTATGAAATGTACTCCAGGGCAGAAGATATATTGCAAGGACAGCATCAGGGTAGGAACTATAATCCAAGTGCAGAGTCAGGGCAGGAAGTCTACCCCAGGGACAGCATCAGAGCACGAAGTCCACGCATTGGGCAACATCATGGTACGAAGTCCAAGCCATGGGCAACATCAGGGCACGAAGTCCACTCCAGGGGCAGTATCAGGGCACGAAGTCTACCCCAGGGGTAGTATCAGCGTACGAAGACCATGTCATGGGCAGCATCGGGCGCAAAGTCACTCCGCTCGCTAACCAGTGCTCCTTGCCCCACTGCAGCCTCCGCCTGCAGCCTTCATCTTCCTGCAGATGGCGACTAGGCGAGACTGGATCTGACTGTCGCTAGAGTGGATGTGATTGTCGCCAGTACGTCTGACTGCCGACAGAGTGGATCTGACTGTCGCCAGAGTGGATCTGACTGTCGCCAGAGTGGATCTGACTGTCACCAGAGTGGATCTGACTGCTGACAGAGTGGGTCCGACTGTCGCCAGAGTGGATCTGACTGTCACCAGAGTGGATCTGACTGCTGACAGAGTGGGTCCGACTGTCGCCGGAGTGGATTTAATCGCCGCCGGAGTGTCGCTGTTCGACACTGGCGGCCGCCTCAGGCGGTGTCAGCAGCCCCGCGGCGCCGGTCAGTCTGCTATTGCCAATTTGGCGCTACCGGGCGGACGCTGGCGCGGATTGTAGCGAGCGTCCAGTCGACCCACCAGGAGCGTACCAGGGGAGCGTCCAGCCGACCCACCAGGAGCGTACCAGGGGAGCGTCCAACGGACCCACCAGGAGCGTACCAGGGGAGCGTCCAGCCGACCCACCAGGAGCGTACCAGGGGAGCGGTCCGACGAGCGGGAGGTGCGGCGTCGCTGCGAGGTTGCCACGGGGAGGGGCAGTAGCGGCTGGTCAGGCACGGCCTGACTGGCCGGCCACCGGGAGATACATAATGCAGTAATGGTGATTGCCGAAATCACCAGGAAGAGTCCGAATATTAGGCGAAGTTCGGTAGGTGTTACAAATTTAGGACAGGTCAGAGTCCTACACTGACAATGGTTCCACGCAGCGAAAACGCAAGAATGCGTGAAGGAAAGAAAAAGCACCAGGCAACCACGTTTGCAACGCTTATAAGCAAAAAGGCGTCCAGACAGCCAAAGGCATCATCGCGTGGACGCCAAAGTTAATAATTGAACTGCTATAAAATCGCCATTTTGACACCAACCAAATTTAGCGCCAACACGACGCCTTTCGCCGTTTTGACGCCGCTTCGTTTATCAGTGTTGTAAAGGCGGTCACAGCCGAACAGTCACGTTCTCATTTTGCGCCTTGTGACACGAAAGTTTCGACTTTTCTGGAATGCGTAGGAAAACGCATTTTCGTCGCCAGGGTCGCTTGATGCAAGGACTGTGTGAGCATGCTCAAAGAACACTCGGATTCTGGATAATCACGAGATTTTACCGCATACGTCATCACAAGATAGATATCACGCATAGATAATCGCAAGATTGTGACCCGTGCAGCATGTCTCGGTATCGCCGAGCCAAACCGTACTCGGCATCGCCGAGCACGCTCACTTCGCGCGCGATCGCTTGGCGCTAGCCGTCGCTGTAGCACAGTCGTGCTTAGCACGTGAGACCAGCCAGTTGTGTCAACACAGGCGGGCTGAACCGGAGCGGCGAGTACCTTAGCACGTGATACCAGCCAGTTGTGTCAACACAGGCGAGCTGAACCGGAGCGGCGAGTACCTTAGCACGTGAGACCAGCCAGTTGTGTCAACACAGGCGAGCTGAATCGGAGCGGCGAGTACCTTAGCACGTGATACCAGCCAGTTGGCAACACAGGCGAGCTGAACCGGAGCGGCGAGTACCTTAGCACGTGAGACCAGCCAGTTGTGTCAACACAGGCGAGCTGAACCGGAGCGGCGAGTACCTTAGCACGTGAGACCAGCCAGTTGTGTCAACACAGGCGAGCTGAGCCGGAGCGGCGAGTACCTTAGCACGTGATACCAGCCAGTTGTCAACACAGGCGAGCTGAGCCGGAGTGGCGAGTACCTTAGCACGTCTGTTGTGTCAACACAGGCGAGCTGAGTCGGAGCGGCGATTACCTTAGCACGGTCGCGGCACAAGTGTGCCGTGCTTGGTGCACGCCCCGGTCAGCCAGCCGACAGTGGCGGATCTAGGGGGATTTGGAGCGCGTGCCCCCCCCCATTCCTCCTCCCGCCCACCGATAGAGAGAGACATGGCGCCCCTTCTACTGATAAAGGCGCCGCTTCAGGACGCGACGCTCGAGTGCACAGTTCAGCGGATGGTGTAATCAGAAAAGGCGCCCCACCCCTTAGAACAGCCGCCCCACCCCTTAGAACAGCCCATAGAACACACCCTCCGGAGAAACGGCGCCCCTCCAGGACAAATCCCCCCCGCCGATCAGAATTGCTGGATCAGCAACTGCCGGCCGGCAGCATGGCCCGATAACAACACACAAGTTCATCTGTACGCAGTGCGACCACAATCCGCTCGAGGCCATTTTGCCGACAGTGTCCTGCACTAATCGTGACACATGGGCACCAATGTGAGCCGCCACACACCGCTCCCGCGTGCGCAATTCAACTGATGAGGCCTCCGATCTTAATTCCGGGTTTCCACAGTGGAGGAGGTCTGTTAATAACTCACAAGCCCACGCCAGGGACATATATATCTGTATTTCACAGGCGGGGATTGGTGCTCAGGAATTAAAGTTTTACACGCGCACGACTTCAAGTACTGCGATCAGATCGCCTCCGGAGGGCCTGATTGATATTGAGTAGTCATATTGAGCCATACTCACCGCATCGAGTAGTAGTTGCCACGTGGCGGGCGAGGAACCGAAGCTAGGATCGAAAAAGGACATTTGAGATAGAAAGGAGCATTGTGCAAAAAAAAACAATGGTCGCATCAGCTGCCACACCGCAATCACTTAATGGTCACACCGCAATCCCTTAATGGTCACATCGCAATCACTTAATGGTCACATCGCAATCACTTAATGGTCGCATCGCAATCACTTAATGGTCACATCGCAATCACATCAGCCGTAAAGGTAAAAGTTCATGTTCACACGCTTACAGATCAAGTCGACAGAAGATTATTCATGCCGCATGTTTTAAATGTGGGCATGCTCCTCGTGCCTTCCTGGTGTCGCCCAATGCTCAGCTTTGGCACCAAATTTGATCATAATGAAATGGACGATGCACAAGAGGAAATATTTCAATGAAGTGTATTGTACAGAAAGCTCTGACTATTTTTGCATGTTCATGGCGAATACCGTACATATATTAAGGAAAACACGTTGCATTAGCAATGTACAGTGCACGTCGTATGTCACAGTACATGCTAAGTTTTAATGATATTATACACGTGAATTCAATTTTACTCGCCCTTATATAATAATAGCATCTGAACTGACTGGCAACGTTTGCTACCGTGATGCTATTGATATATTTTTAGCCTTATCCTACAAAACAATACTTTAACCAAAGCTACCTTATCTGTTTTAGTCTTAAGCCGGTTAAAACCAGGAAGTGGAAAACATCATTTTGGCGAGCTGAAGTGCCAAGCATGCCACTTGGCACTTCTTGGAACTTGGAGTGCCTAAACCACTTTGATCACTTCGGATCAAAATTCAGACGAAAAAGCTTAGGAAATTATTTAGTGCTTACACAGGTAGCACTCTCGATGACGACTACTGACCCCTCTGAAAAAAACCCTGTTTTTAATGACTTTTAAAGCCACAACGTCTTCGTTCTTCGTGCGCTTTTAAATTCCTTTTCCCATCCGAAAAGGACGAGCCAGTTGGCCACATCGCACATTAAGGCATGGGTCACTGGGATCTATTTTATAATCCAAATATGAAATAGCTGGATGATCGGTGAAAACGGGAAAAACATGGAGAAATGGACATTTGGCCGATATCGGAGCGAGGCGGTGAACACCCAGTCTCAAACAACGCCTTCGCACTCCCAACGCAGGTGCTCCACCACGGGTTTAGGTTGTTGGGGAGGGACATTGATCGCGCGGTCTCTGCCGCTACACACACACACACGCGCACACACACACACACACACACCGATAACTGAGCTCACCCCCCCCCCTTCCTCCTCTAGGTAGCACCCAAACTCGTCCCTCAGCCGCCTCCGGGAATGTCCAAAGATGCGTCCCCCCCCCGGAGAAAACTGGCGCCTCTCACGAGAAGGCCCCCATCGAAGTTCCTGGATCCATCCCTGCTAGGCGAATTGTGCATTTGTGTCGCATCTTGTGAAGAAAGTGCTGGAAATATATTTGTGACCACCTGACCAAATCTGAGCTAAGATATTCCAGGCAGAAACTAATAAAGGACCAAAAACCAGCATTTCTCCACTGAGGGATGTCGGCTCAGGCCTCGAATTATTTTCCCGTTTTTTTATTCCTGAAATATATTTGTGCTGATGATGCTCAGTTCCCAATGGATTACAGAACGAAAATATTGTAGCATTGATAAATGTCCACACTGCGATAACGTGGTAGTGATGTAGCATAGTGGGCTTCCTTCCCATTGAAAACTAAAAAAAAATGGATCCCTCAGGAATCGATACTGTATGTGCGGAACTAAGGTTTCATGAAGGACGGAATGCTAATTCAACGCGTGCAGGATATTATTATGTTATTCTGGGCCGATGCGACTAGTGTGGGCCCTCTTCAGAGTATCATCGGAGCATCTAAGCATAAGCTTTTCTTCGGGCCTCTTTTACTGATTTCGGGACTGGAAAAAAATACATGCATAGAAAACATCAAGCGGAACATCAGCTCGTTCACGCCCCGCCGACGCCCATGCTGTCGCATGTGTTCAAATATCATCTAATCTTTCGAAATTTGTGAAGTAGATGTTTTGTCAGGGGGGGGAGGGGGGTGTAAATCACCTTATTATTCCGGTAGGAATATTTGTCCAGTGTTCTCACCGATGGTTTTATGGCAAAATCCATACAGCAACCCTGTACTCTGAGGCAAGCACGAGCCGAAACGGTTGTAACTTCACCAAAACCGTTTTAATTTGAATTCATTAACATCTCATCGTCATCAATCACCCAAGTGTCACAACACTGTAGCCAATTTATACTAACCTCATTAAAATGTAGTGCTCGAGCCTCGCATGGTATTGATTGCAAAACACTGATGCCAGTGCCGTTCGCTGATCGGCTATAAGCTGGATTGCACGTGTTATATGTTCGACGGTGCCTGCTCGATCGATTAGCTTGCTCTCGACGCGGTCCACCATGCGGCACTACGCATCGTTGCCGGACCATTCAGAACCTCGCCGGCTGCTGGCCTGCTGACAGAGGCCAACAACAAACCACCTCTGGCGTTGGGACGTGAAATGCTTGGCATGAAATGCTTGACAACATGCATGCAGGTCGTGACGGATCCCGCTCGCCCACTTACGAAGTGGGTGGCTTTCGCGCCGCACGTTGGCATTTCTTTCGCGGTGGGCGAAGGGTGACGACTTCGGATTCGTGTTCGGATTCGTGTTCGGATTCGTGTTCGCATTCGTGTTCGCATTCGTGTTCGTGTTCGCATTCGTGTTCGTGTTCGTGTTCGTGTTCGTGTTCGTGTTCGTGTTCGTGTTCGTGTTCGGATTCGTGTTCGCATTCGTGTTCGGATTCGTGTTCACATTGGTGTTCGTGTTCGTGTTCGGATTCGTGTTCGGATTCGTGCTCGGATTCGTGCTTCATTTGAAGAGAGAGCAGGACCAGAACGCGTCCAATGTTACGTGACGATCAGCTGTCTATACCCCCGTGGAATCGTTCAGTGTAGCATGCGTAGCATGGCTAGCTGAGCTAGTTAGAGCGCTGGTCCGCATGAGCTCCTCTGTCCTAGCAAGATAGGGCTTGAGTCGCTGCACAAACTCCAGTTCAGGCTTGGAGGATCAGTTGGCAACTGGCTTGATAAGGCCGGGGATGAGCTACCGCATCGCACAGCATGTCGGTGCATTGACGGCACGTTAAACTCGGTCAAAATTCCGCCGTTGAACCGGAAATCGCAGATGGGGTGGTGGGGCCAGGGTTCATGCAACAAGCTCTGCTCAGCGATAGGATCCTGGTCTACAACGCCACCGCAGCAATAATTCTGACTTTTTTCAATTGATGTCCCCCTATAGTTGACCTATTACTCGCAGTAATGCCCAAGGCTGGCATGTCATCTGAACTGTGCCGTATGAAAACTCCGGAGCACCTAGATACCTACCGAGGATGCACTCACGTGTCTACCGATGGGTCAAGGAACGGCCCTGCAGCAGAACGTGCCTTCCTGTGTGTTACCGCTGTTTGATATGTCGCAGGGGTGTAGGATCCCAAGGTTAGTTGTGGGGGGGGGGGGAGGGGGCTCAGCCCTGGGTCGATCAACCAAGGGTACCCCAAATACCAATTTCTCCCCGGATTTGGGCCACTTTACTTTGCCGTCTTGAAGAAAAAAAAACATTATTTTCATAAATATTACGTTCCTTTTTTCCGGTTTTGCACCAACTTAACCTATCCCGAGACAAAATAATCAGGGAATGGTTAATCGAAAAACTACTACCGAATATTAAGAACCCATTTAGTGCCAAAACGACTTCTTCCCATTTCGCTTCGTATTGTGCCTTTTCATTATGCAATTTTATGATTGTTTTGATGCTAATTATATGCTACTTCAAATTTCCGTCGATCAAAACTTATTAAAAACAGTACGAAAAGAAGCAACATGTAACTATCATGGCAAACTCCACCTTGCGATCAGTTTTAAATGACCAGCGTGATTATCAATTTAATAAAACTTAAAATAAGATTGCCTGTACTATTTCAAGTTATCAAAGAGGACAATCACCACCAATACTAATGAATACCTAGAAGAATCGCGATAATATCGTCACTACTCATTATACATTTTTTTGTACACTTAAACCTACCTTGGTTGAACACGAGTAGTATGTCTTACTTGACATTTATGCAGCATTGCTTGAATTTTTCATGGTTTGACTTCCAAAGTTGTGGGGGGGGGCTGGCTGCCAAGTTTGGGGGGGGGGGGCTGAGCTGCAAGTTTGGGGGGGCTGGAGCCCTCCCAACTGAATAGGATCCTACATCCGTCATATGCCGTCTTAACTGTATATGTTTCAGTGCATAGCTCTCTGAACCGGTTGCGATAATGAAAGCGTTTTCCTTCATCGAGGTATCGCGGGGCGTTTGGCATGTGACACTATCCATTTATGTCGGCAGCTTTTCAACGTTGACCGCTTTCTACCCCACGCTCTACTCTACTTTCAGCACTCTACTGCTTGACATGTACCCGACAGCACTCTACTGCTGCGGTACAGTGGCACGAATGCCACTGTACCCTGGCATGGGAAAAAAACGGTCGTTTATGCTGGATGCCGAACCACATCGAGGCATGCGGAAACAAGCACGCCAGTTTCACGGCTAAATGGGCCACGCAGAGCCACCGAACACCTGTTTTGCCGGCTCCGCCCAGAGACTGCATCTCGAAGAGCTCATCTTATATGCATGCTAAGTGGCAGAACAGTTGGGACGCAGAGGTCAATAACAAGCCTCGCGGACTTAACCCGCACTTTGGATGTCGATCGTCGAGTTACTGCAGGTGCTGGAGCAACCGGGTAGCCATGTACAAACCGCGTATTGACCATACACAGCTGCCCGCCGATGCCTTCTTGGCAGCACTGACGTCAGAGTTCTCGACGTGACCGTAACTCTGCAACATGTACTGTTTTCGTGTCAATGTTTGTCAATGGAGCGTGGCTCTTTTCTCGAAATGGCACCGAAGTGGATAGTTCTGGAAAGAGTTTTCCGGAGCTCAGCTATCTGTGCGTGCCAAAGGGCGACGCCAAAATGGTGCATCCCGGAAGCATATTCCGCCACCCGAGATCCGTCAGTCTTCAGGCTATGTGCGTCTATTTACCTGCACAAGGCTCTGTTGAACTGAACTGAACGTTATGGCCGCTAAATGATGATCATTTTCGATCCGAACGCCACGCCTTTGACCAGATTACAAACGGGATTGGGTGGGTGCATTAATTGCCCCCTGTGGACTTTTTTTGTCCAGCTCATGAACGCTTCGAGCTAATACGCTGAAACCTGGTGACTTTTCCCCACTCATCTTTTCTACGTAAAGTGCCAGGTTTTTTTCTCTTCTTAACACTTTCCACTCCACTCAGGAGCGGTCAAGAGTGCGTTTTCGAAAACGTTTTCGGAAATGTTCTCAGTTGTCGTCACTTCCTAACATCTTTGGCTTCTACTGTTAGTTATTTGGACTTTAGGGCGCATCGACTGCATTGGTCATGTGGCCCCCATTGGCTTCTACGGTCTACAACGTCGAATCTATTTGACCTCTATTCAGCAAGGTTGACAACCAATGTTGAAGACCGCTGGTTGGATGACTCAAAAGGTTGTAGTATGCATGCTTATCGGACGCGAGACCCGGGTGGAAATGCAGTAAAAGGTGTACTGCCGACAAATTTGTAATACATCGAGTATGGGAGATTTTAGTGCGTCTAAGAGAACATTCGGGGAGAAATTGGTATTTGGGATACCCTTGGTTGATCGACCCAGGGTTGAGCCTCCACTGACCTTGGGATCCTACACCCCTGCGACATATCTAACAGCGGTAACACACAGGAAGGAACATTCCGCTGCATGGCCGATCCTTGACCCATCGATAGACACGTGCGTGCATCCTCGGTAAGTATTTTGGTTTTTGGTGCGTCTACTGGAAGCATGATTTGGTCAATAGTACTCAAGTGATCTTTCAAGGACCACCATGAAGGCAGGTGGTTCCTTCTGATTATTTGAGTTGACTTAAGATACTACTAGAAAACTTTGCAGGACCAATTAATCGGTTATTGTACAGACCGTCTGAAAATCTAGAACTTCCATTCCAAGCAGGTGGGTTGTAGACAGCGTGAAACGGGAGGCCAAGTCTGGTTTCGCAGGTAGACATAGTTATTAAAATTGAGGTTGATTACTCTAACATGGGTATCAGAAGGATATTTTGTACACATGTTGTGGAAGTTCTGACATAATATTTCAGTCGGAGGCGGCTCCAGGTGAATTGTTCTCGACGCAGGCTTTTACCGAAGTGTGTTAATTTACGCGCTTTGTATGAGTTACATTGACAATAATTGCTACAAGGCGTTTTTGTGGATCATCATGGACTTCCTCTCAAGGCCGTTCCGGATACGAATAAAGTGGTGAGGTATGTTTTCTAAACTTCACATCCGCATGGATAAGTTCAAGCGACTGAAGATTTGAGCGGAAGCTGGAGCATATTTGGAAGGTGCTACGTGTATATGTTGTCATGGGCGACATCAGAGAAACGCCTTTGGGAGGAACATTATGCATCGGTTCTTCCTTTGTAGGATTTGCTCAGCTTAGTCCGCGCTCTTGTCGAACTGTGAAGATAACATCCCCCATCTTGGTGTTGCTGAACTCCGCCTGTGATACAGTTTTCATGATGAAAGTGGGCAAGAACAAACAAGGTAAGGCAAAATAACCCATCTGCATGCAAACGGGCTCTGAACAAATAGTGAGCAGTGAGCCGGAACATAGGAAAGGCAGATAGGAAGCCGGAACATAGGAAAGATATTCCCCGGCCGTCCTGAATTACTCAACAAAGACAGAAAGCGCAATCCACCGAAGCGTAACACGGTTTGTATCATCGTGAGAGTGCGACACTTCAGAAACAGTGAATTTGGAACAATTATGGCTCATAACTTCAGACGGTGTTCAAACCGCCTTCGAGAAAGTAGTGTGTTCCATGCGTTGCGCCTGACGAGTAAGGATTCCCTCGAAGTGAGTTTCCAAGATAAAAACAATGCGGGGCTTAGTGCTTTTATTAAGCTGTCTGGTACTCAGTGTTACTGAGGTATGACTGTGAATACTGGGCGTATATGCATGGATGCATATATATATATATTCGCAAAGCGAGGAAGCAGATTGTTTACTATGCAATGAATTTTTAATGTCACGGCATCCTTGCAGATGATGAACTTTTTAGATGTGCATTCGATGTTTCTGATCAATCTCATTGTTCATTGCAATGATTGCAATCATTGCAGCGTGTTGACTCATTATCGGTTCAAGGGTCATGGTTGTTGACATTCTGAGGTTGAAAAAGCGCATGATTATATTTTATGATCGGTGTTTCATCATACAGATATGACATCTTCAGGACAGCACAGGGCAATATGTTGTTTGATTGGCTGTGAAGCTGGTCACATCAAGTTATGCCTGTCATCGTTATACAAAATCAGATTCGCTACGTGTCTCACTTCGGGAATAAACACACAGAATACAAGTGTGGCAATCACCTTTGGTCATACATCCTAGTTCGTAAAAAGCGTGCTAAGTATCCACAGGGGACTCTTGCTGGGGTGTCTTGCTACTGGGGTGAAGTCACAAATATGGATGTGGAACAAATTCGATCACCTTGGGCCAAGGGTGGATCCATAATATGGCGACATGGTTCCGCAAGCGTTCTCTTGCCTGTTGATCGCCGGATTCTTGTCGCGTGTAAATATGGCCTCATGCATGTACACTGTACAGGCGTCCTGTGCCATTACATCGGGAAAGGATTCACGTGTTCTCTATTATTTGTTGTCTAGTTAATCGTGTGTCATGTTCAGTGTTTGTGTGTGTTTGTGCCCACCATTATGGAGATGCAATGTAATGTAATGTAATGTAATGTAATGTAATGTAATGTAATGCGTCTGCTGAGCGAAGTTCAGCCAGTCAATTGTAGCCACTGTCAGGGCGGGGCGTACAGCTTCCGAGTGTGCATTTATAGTGGGAAATGGCATTGGATTTCCTCAACACAGACTTATCGCGGGGCGCATTATTTCGCATGACCAGTGAGCGGGTGTCCCGGCTCTTGTAAAGAAGACGACAAGCTTCAGGGTGTCGCCAGGGATGATTGGATTACAGTTTCTTTTGACGATATTTTGGAGTACTTTTTTCACCGGCCTGATAGGCGGGGGACATAACGTTCTTGGAGTAGAGTGTGTGTGTCCACCTTGTGCGTCTGCCAGAGTGGCACGACGAGTGACATCTTTAGTGATGGCCTCGTTGATGTGTTTGTCAATGATTTCCATAGGATAGCCATTGTTCACTTGCATCTGCTTTACACGATGGAGGTCTGTATGCTCTAGTAGCCAACTACTGCAATGCCAGCTCTATTTACATAGGCGCGAATTACACTGCGTTTAATTCCATCCGGGCAATTGCTCATCCCATTCAGGCAGAGGTCCATGTCTGCGGGTTTACGGGAAACACTCGTGGTGAATGCTCCATTGCTATCATCTAAGAATACATCGAGAAAGCTTATTTTATCGTCTATGCCGAGTGCTGCGGTAAACACTAGCCCAGAGACCTCCAGTCTATGTTTGAGTTGTTGCGAGAGTTGTGTGTCGCTGACATCTACCAAAATGTCATCAACCTATCTACAGCAGAGATTGGGGACCACCCGACTCTGATCTGGCAGCACAATTTGCTCCACAAGCGCCCTAAAGGCCTGCAAAGAGAAGGACACCCAGTGGGGTTCCCATGGCAATGCATTCTACCTGATAATACATATCGCCATTGGAGCATTTGAACGGGGCTTTTGTGGTGCACAGTCGAAGCATTGAACGCATAATGTGCTAGGGTATGGTGGGAGGCCTTTGCGTAGGGCGACGGCAGGAAAAAATACATAAGTATCTGAACGGTCCACAAACCGGTACATTTGTGAAAGATTGCATGCATCGAGGGAACCAAGTTGGCCGCGCCTTTCCTTGTTTTTTTACGAGGTCGACAAACTCGGCTGATGATCCCAAAGAGTATGCTTGTGGCACATAGTGTCAGTGCTCTATTCAGGTATTTGGCTAGGATATACTCAGGGAGCAGAACCTAGGCGATTATCATGCAAGTAGCCATGGGTGTAGTCTCCAGTTGTCCTCTGCAGCTAATCTTCTGTGTGTCTATTTGCGGCAACGGTGATGTTATTGGCTTGCTTTTTCAGTTCATCTACTGGGCTGGCCGAATGTTCCTCTAGTGGGTCGTCGATGCTGCGATGCTTACCATGGATTTTCGGACTGACAGAAATAAAACGGCATGCCACAGCACCCAGACTCGAATACATGGAACTGGGTGGCAGGCGTACGCTTCCTACTTATGGCAGGTGAATGAGGCGCGAGGATCAGC
Organism: Ashinkailepas kermadecensis; assembly: GCA_034440615.1. Classification (NCBI taxonomy): domain Eukaryota; kingdom Metazoa; phylum Arthropoda; class Thecostraca; family Neolepadidae; genus Ashinkailepas; species Ashinkailepas kermadecensis. Next base: position 184,384 of record JAOTOM010004871.1, read on the forward strand.
ACCTCTACTTATAACGAAAAATATCGTACGTGTCACAGTGCACTGCGGAAGGTTAGCCAAAATCAGCCCCCCCCCGCCCGCCCTCCTCCCGCCCCTTATGCTAAGCATGGGCTCACGCCGACATCTCTATCGTGACGTCATGCAGTTTGAGAGATTCACGTGGGCGCGCGCTATTACGGCGTCGGTGCTATCTGCCAAATCCCTCAAATCTTTGAATGGACATTAGCTGATCTGGGACTCACCAGCCAGGAAATGATGTGAAGAACTCGGCGCAGGAAATTTGCATAATCAGATGCGAAACTCATGGTTTTATTTACTTTCGACTTCCGTCGACTTCCGTCCTGATGAAAATGGTTTCCAGCTAACAGGCGAGCACTTCAAGGCGTATTCAGGGTGCTATGTCTTTCTTTCTTTCTTCAGCGACACCCGATAACGGTGCGGTCTGTCGGTGCTCCTGCTCCAGCGACTCCTGGTGTGTGGTTGGTGTCGATCGGAGCCCGTACCAGTCCCATGACCCAGGATGGAGATGGGGTAGGGTAGGGTCGTGTCGGGTAGGATAGGTTAGATAGGGAAGAGTAGGTTAGGGTCGGGTAGAGTAGGGTAGAGTAGAGTAGAGTAGAGTAGAGTAGAGTAGAGTAGAGTAGAGTAGAGTAGAGTAGAGTAGAGTAGAGTAGAGTAGAGTAGAGTAGAGTAGAGTAGAGTAGAGTAGAGTAGGGTATAGTAGGGTAGGACAGGGTATGGTACGGTAGGGCAGGGCAGGGTCGGACAGGGTAGGATGGAGTAGGTTAGGATCGAGTCGAGTGCGGTAGGGTATACCCTACCCGACCCTACTCCATAGAGTAGGGTAAGTTAGGGTCGTCGTGGTGAGCTGATGCTGCTCGTCGTGGTGAGATGATGCATACAGCCGCAGCCGACTGCAGGAGCCGTGCCCGGTGCCCGGCGCTGTTCCTGTTTCAGGCGGAAATCTCCGTGCTGCTTCGCCGACCGTGGGATAGCTGGCCGGGACTGCCGTGGGGAGATGTAATGGGGTGGACTGGGTGGGATTAGCAGGTGTACCTGGAGCTAGATTCAGAGCCGGCCTTCGGGCAGGTGGTGCTGAAGGGATTGGCGATGGCAACACAATGGGGACGATAGTTCCTTTAGAACTACTCAGGATATAAAATGGACTAGATGGTTTCAGTTTCTTCCTGTCGTCTCATAGTATGTTCCAATTATAGGCTTAACCCAGATAGCCCATGTGGCTCTTGTTAAGCCTTGATACTTCACTTATATGAAGAGGCAGCGGAACGTCGGCACGCAAGGAGGGCCAAGCCTGATGAGGTCTCCTTCCCAGGGGGGCCTCCTCGCCTGGGGGGCTTCCCGAGGGCCTCCCACAGGGGTGGCCTGGGATGGCCTCTCCGCACTGACTAGGTCCGCTAGATCCAAAGACATGCCAAAGTACGAGTGCATAATAGTTAGTATAATAGTTAGTATAATAGTATAATAGTTTGCAAATTGTAGCCCAGCCCACGTAAAGGCAATGTTTTACCAATCACGTTCAAGGCATTGGACAGGAACTGCATGCGGCCCCATGTAGTTCCGGATGGGGAGGGGGAGGCCTGCTGTAATCCCAGTGGAGTCTCCTATAATCCCCGGAGGCCACCATCACAGGGACCTCCTGTGGCCCTATGATGAGCCTAATGTAATCCCAGGAGTCTCCTGAAATCCCAAGGGAGCCTCTTGTAATCCAAAGGTGGCCTCCAGTAATCTCAGCGTCCCTGGTAATTCTAGAGGGCTCTTGTAGCCCAAGTGGGGCTTCCTGTAATGCCTTCAGTACGTCTCCAGCAGTCCCAGGATGGCCTACCGGAGGCCCCTCCCGGGCCTACTACAATTCAAAGGATCTCCTATAGGCCCAAGGGGCCTTCACAATTCTGGATCTTTGGCAAGGGAGCGCCAGGCCCCCCTGCCATTTTAAGGCGGTCGTTCCGTCGGCCATGCTTTTATACCCGCCGACGATGTCAATTCATGTGTACTGGCTAATGGTATGGCTGTTTAATGGAATGCTTAATGGATTCATGGCTGGCCAGTATGTTGCCTCTGGAGGCGCACACATGAAACTTCACTCGCCGTGCACCTCTTGGCGGTAAAATACCGCGCCCCAACTTCCCCCCCCCCCCAACATAAACTGCCCAGCTTTCTGTCGGAAAGCGGTGAACCGTGCCGCCGTCGGCCCTCATTCAGTCAGGGAATGGGAACAAGTGTGCGGAACAAATATAAAGATGCTCAGTCTTGTTAGCTCTATCGACACTGGCTACACCGAAATTCGCCGGCGTTTCCGTCACGTGTTTGTGGCGTCACGGTCTGTGACGTCATGCGTCTGTAACGTCATGCTTCTGTGACGTCACGTGTATGTGACGTCACGTGTCTGTGACGTCACGTGTCTGTGACGTCACGGTCTGTGACGTCACGTGTATGTGACGTCACGTGCATGTGACGTCACGTGTATGTGACGTCCCTCGTGTGTGACGTTGTCATCAGTGGTGAGTGCGCCACCGTCTCAGGCGGACGGAAGTCCGGCCCGGTACTGTGGCGGCGCGGCGGATCGCGCGCCACTGGATCGCGCGCCACGCGCCACTGGATCGCGCGTCGCGCCGCCGGCCGGATGTTGTCGACGGACGCGCGTGTCGGGACCGTCCAGTCGACGTGGGGTCGCCGCCTGTCGTCGCCACAACATTATGCCATGTGACGGAGTGTCGCCCGTGCGTCATTTGCAGGACGGGGTGGTAGTGGCTCAGGAACACACATAACACCTACTCACACACACACACACATATATATATATATACACACGCATGCACACACACATACATACATTTCGATTGGCCTACAGCTCACACAACCTACGAACACGCACACACGCACACGAGCGCGAGCGTCCCAGCGACAGCCGACGGCCGGAGTGGTACAAACACGCGGCCGGCACGGCGCCAATGAGCCGTGCATAATTAATGCACGGCATCGGCGCGCAGCTGCGCCGGCCGCGTCCGCGCTCGTGGCGTTCGTGGCGCTCGTGGCGTGCGCGCGCGCGATATTGTAATGAACCGAAGTGCTGCCGGCTTCCATTGGACGCGCTCCGAATTCCGCCCGTGGCCGGCCAACGACGCTCCGTTCGAACGAGTCAATGGTGCTGCCAGGCGTTCGCGGAGCGCCCTCTGGCTGGGGAGGAGCGGGCGGCGAGGGGTGGAGGCGAGCGAGCGGCGAGGGGTGGGGGCGAGCGAGCGGGCAGCGAGGGGTGGGGGCGAGCGAGCGGGCAGCGAGGGGTGGGGGCGAGCGAGCGGGCAGCGTGGGATGGGGTGAGCGGGCGGGCAGCGAGGGATGGGGGCGAGCGAGCGGGCAGCGAGGGGTGGGGGCGAGCGAGTGGGCAGCGAGGGATGGGACGAGCGGGCGGGTAGCGTGGGATGGGGTGAGCGAGCGGGCAGCGAGGGGTGGGGTGAGCGAGCGGGCAGCGAGGGGTGGGGGCGAGCGAGCGGGCGGGCGCTGCTGACTGGCTGACCATTTGTTGGCGGCGTCTCGTCACACCTCAGCCCTCCCTCCCTCAGAGGTGACTGACGTGATGCCTCTGTGATCCCAGTACCAGGCATGGGCTCGAAGTCTTTGATGCCTTGATGTCTGTCATGAATGTCTTTCATGGGTACTTGGCTTTGAGCCGAGCCGAAGCCAAGATGAAGGCAGGAAGCCGGAGCCCCGAAGCCGAAGCCGGCTATGTTAAAGCCGACCCGAGCTGAAGTCGAAGTCAATGATGGCCTTTTGAAACGGATTCGAATCCCATCCGTCGTACATTACAAGTTGGCAAGCCCAGACACGGCGAAGTAGTGTTTGCATGCAGTCCTTTGATGTTTTATTACAGCCACTGTGGACGCAGACATACCATTAGAGCTATATGGGAGCCACTGCAGTCGTTGCGCCCTTAATAACTAACGCAGACATACCACTACCAAACGACTGAATGTGGACATATCATTACTAAACCACTACACGGGGATTACCATTGCCAAACCACTGAATGTGGACATATCATTACTAAACCACTGCACGGGGATTACCATTGCCAAACCACTGAATGTGGACATATCATTACTAAACCACTGCACGGGGATTACCATTGTCAAACCACTCAATGTGGACATATCATTACTAAACCACTGCACGGGGATTACCATTATCAAACCACTCTGAATGTGACATATCATTACTAAACCACTGCACGGGGAATAACAATAAAAAACTCGAATGTGGACATATCTTACTAAACCACTGCACGGGGATTACCATTACCAAACGACTGAACGAGACGCGGAAAGCAGCTGAGCATGGACGAGGCAACCACTGAACAGTCGCTCCAGAGGCGAGAGCTGGGCATGGATGGCGAAATGGCGTCTCGCGATGGTAGAGTTGGGGAAGCTGTTCACCGTAACGGCTCTAAAATATCAATGGGTCCTCAGAGTTGACTACTGGAGGCGTGCTGCGATACCTGTTCACCTCTTCTTTAGCAGACGCTGGCGGTTTCTCCCGAGAAGCTGGAGTGCGGCTCTCCACCATGCTGGGCAGCTTGGGATTCTTTGAAGGCGCAGCACCGTCCGTTAGCTGCTCGCGGTGGGGAGCAGTGGGGATCACCTGATCGCAGTGGGGAGCAGGACGCTTGAGGTCATCGGTGGTTTTGCGCGTGATGTGTGACGCTGTGACGTTCCCGACCAGTGGCGTAGTCAGAATTTTCGCAAGGGGGACCGACCCCAAAATTATCATGAAGCAGATAACGCGTTCGGCGCGTGAAAAGCACATATTTTTGGGGGGTTTTGCGTCGTGAAAATCCTAAAATTTCTTGTTTGATCTAGTGTATTTTTAGTTGCTGGGGGCGAACCGCCCCCCCCCCTGAATGCGCCTCTGGTCCTGACCACCTCTGCAGTGCACCGGTTCAAATTCGAAGGTCAGGACGGTCAGCGACACTGGACAGAACAAACTGCTCCTTGTGTCACACGGTGTGATAATTAGGTCGGGCACAGGGGGAGGGCAACTCCGGGAGTGCGCCCCCACATATGAAGAGGTAGCGTCTCTCTGACCGGGAAAACGCGCCCCCACGAGCAAGTTTCCGAACGCCATCATCTCTTCCCCACTCAACGGATTTCTTTCGGACAAAGGCACCCTAGGAAGAAAAGATGCCACTGCAGTACGCTCGAGTGCACCACCTCCTCCACACTCCCACCCACATCCCGGTCAACGAATTTTCACCCCTCCAGGCAATTTCACGGAGTGCCCCTATAGCAATTCCTGGGCCCGCCTCTGTGTGAGACGTTTCTCCACACAGACCCTCAAGGCGCCGATTCTTAGGCCACCAACAATTGGTACCAGTACACCAGAAGTGACGATATTTTCACCTCGCAGTCGGTCTGTTGCTTCTTGGAATGGTGCAAGTATCTCCACAAACCAGGTCGCACAGCACTCTCTCCCTCCCACCCCCTCCCGCCTCGTATGTCGATGTAGAATGAGAAATGCCTGTTTTATCCAGCTTATCGGATGCAACATTCAAAATTCTGTGCAACATCTTCAGCTGGTTATTCCAAAGTGGCGTTCCCTACTTGGAGCCGTGAGTATATTTCGAGCACGTCTGATGCGCGAATAGACTTCTTCACTTGTTGGACTTTCGCCGCTATTTTCCCACCATTTTTTTCGGTTGCACCTGCTTCTTTTACGATACCATCTTTTTCCACGGTCTGCAGAAGGTGAGAAAAGTATGGGTCGTGTGAAGGCAGCATTCCCACCGGGCCACCCGTGATGTTTGGCCCATCCCCATCATTACCTGTGGCTCAGTTGGTAAAAAGTTTGACTCTTGGTCGTAAAATCGTGAGTTCGAATCCCGCAGCCGGCAGCATTATCAATTCCTCCCGCGACCAATCGGCGTGAGAAGTTTGCGACGCTCTATGGCCTAGCAATCGAATGTGTCGTAAAATAACCCAAGGTTCTTTTTCTTTTTGCATAGCATCACCAGCGTCGGCCGAGTCGCCATCATCAGTCTCATCGTCACCATCGGCAGGCTCTGGCGAAACATGGAAGCAGGGCGGAGCGAGCTCGCTTGATCGGACGCGAACACCCAGCACGTCTGACAAGCCTCTCCGGTGGCTCAGTTGGTTAGGGCGCCGGCCTGCACTGGTCTCCCCTGTCCTGACAAGGCAGCGTTCGAGTCACTTCAGGCTAGTCCGGCGGGGGACGAGTGGTCTAGGGGTAAGATGCTCGTCTCACAATCGAATGGTTGTGGGTTCGAGTCTCACCTGTCGCTACTCTTCGCCCGCGACCAATCGGCGTGAGAGATTGGCGACGCTACATGACTCAACGGTCGACGTGTCGTGAAACCAATAACCAACCAGGCTAGTCCGGCAGCTGGCCCGATAAGCCAGGAGGCGCGGCACCGGTCGGTGCATTGGCGACACGTTAAACTCTGTCAAAATTCTGCCGTTGAACTGGAATTCACGGATGGGGTGGTGGGGACCGGGTTCGCGCAACACACTCTGCTTAGCATTGGACGCTGGTCCATGAACCAAACCCGGCAAGAAGCGGACTAAATCTCACGAAAAGCTATGTGCTGTCGACAGTGACTTCAGCAATACGCTCTCCGAGCTGGTACTCGGAGATCACATTCCCGCTGTGGCTGTATATTCTGTCGGCGGTGTTGCTCCCGCGCAAGCGCTACAGGCCAGCATGGCGCCGAGATCCGTCCGCACCTGGCGATTTGACCACAGGTCAGTGGTCAGGCGCACGCTCTACCCACGCTCCAATTGGCAAGTACTGATCGCTTGGCGATCACGTTCGCGCTTGGCATTCGGCAGTTCCGCAGAAAATCATTTGCGATCGAGAGCTTGGCTGCGATATTCCAGCTTCTCTACCAGGTCCCAGCGTGCATGTCAGTCATATCATAGCAGGTCAGGTCATAGCAGGTCATGTCAGGTCATGTCAGGTCAAGGCGTCGCTTGCCACGGCACTCAAAGGTAATGAGTCACGACTCACGAAATTAATCAAGGCGTCCGTGATTTCCACCTGGTGCTGGCCTGACTTCTTATACTTCACAGCAGCTGCAGTTGGAGTGCGGAAACCAGTTATCTTGGGCTGGCTAGGCTGGTTAAGCTGGTTAGGCTGGTTAGGCTGGTTAGGCTGGTTAGGCTGGTTAGGCTGGTTAGGCTGGTTAGGCTGGTTAGGCTGGTTAGGATGGTTAGGCTGGCTAGGCTGGCTAGGCTCGCTAAGCTGGCTAGGCTGGCTAGGCTGGCTAAGCTGCTTAGGCTGGCTAGGCTGGCTAGGCTGACTAGGCTGGCTAGGCTGACTAGGCTGGCTGGGCTGACTAGGCTGGCTAGGCTTGCTATCACGCTTGTCGGCGGCAAGGCGTTCCTTGAGCTGATCAGCATGCTTTCTATTGACATGCTTGAGAAATAGGATTGTGGTAGAGCGATTAAGTTCAATGTTACATTTTGTGAATTTCGCTTTGAACGACTACTCGCTGTCATTTCGGCTGGGTTGATTGAAATGCAAACGAGACCTAGTTTATGCCGATGTCATTTCTCTCCCGTCACTCGCCCATTAATCACATCGGCCGCAGTTCAAATCAGCCACCCAAACCGACTCCTGCACGCGCCGGTCAGCGGTCCCGTGCCGAGCCCCTGTGGTGACGTCACCCCGAGCCTCTGTATCGACGCCACCCCGAGCCCCGACAAAGTCATCCCGAGTCCCGGTGGCAACGTCACCCCAATCCCCGACGACGACGCTGCTCGGCACCTACACACGAGACGACGTCGCACGGCGGTACCGCCACACATTCCGACACGGCAGCTCGGTGCATTAGCGTGGCTAGACCGCCACACATTCCGACACGGCAACCCAGTGCGTGACCAGACCGCCACACATTCCGACACGGCAGCTGTGTGTGGCTATACCGCCACACATTCCGACACGGCAGCTCAGTGCATGGTTACACCACCACACATTCCGACACGGCAACCCAGTGCGTGACCAGATCGCCACACGTTCCGACACGGCAGCTGTGTGTGGCTATACCGCCACACATTCCGACACGGCAGCTCAGTGCGTGGTTACACCACCACACATTCCGACACGGCAACCCAGTATGTGACCAGACCGCCACACATTCCGACACGGCAGCTGTGTGTGGCTATACCGCCACACATTCCGACACGGCAGCTCAGTGCATGGTTACACCACCACACATCCCGACACGGCAACCCAGTGCGTGACCAGACCGCCGCACATTCCGACACGGCAGCTGTGTGTGGCTAGATCGCCACACATTCCGACACAGCAGCTCAGTGCGTGGCTAGACCACCACACATTCCGACACGGCAGCTCAGCGTGTGGCTAGACCGCCACACATTCCGACACGGTAGCTCAGTGCATGGTTACACCACCACACATTCCGACACGGCAACCCAGTGCGTGACCAGACCGCCACACATTCCGACACGGCAGCTGTGTGTGGCTATACCGCTACACATTCCGACACGGTATCTCAGTGCATGGTTAGACCACCACACATTCCGACACGGCAGCTCGGTGCATAACCAGACCGTCACACATTCCGACACGGCAGCTCAGTGCATGGTTACACCACCACACATTCCGACACGGCAACCCAGTGCGTGACCAGACCGCCACATATACCGACACGGCAGCTGTGTGTGGCTAAACCGCCACACATTCCGACACGGTAGCTCAGTGCATGGTTACACCACCACACATTCCGACACGGCAACCCAGTGCGTGACCAGCCCGCCACATATTCCGACACGGCAGCTGTGTGTGGCTAGACCGCCACACATTCCGACACGGCAGCCCAGTGCGTGACCAGACCACTGCTGCGTCTCCGCAGAATGCCTTCGAACTGAAGCCACCACACTCGTCAGCACGCCAGCGCGCGCCGACGTGTTGATCAGGTGTTTTTGGCAGCTGCGGCGGGAGTCACGCGCGCACCGCTCGAGCAAAACTGACAAAGCAATGCCGAGCCGGACGCTGATTTTTCGTGCGTTCCGGTGATGCGTCCGGCACGCGAAAGCGGAGGCGCTTGTTAAGTTGACGTCAGCGGCTGGAGGGCGGGTGTCGAAGCCAGGCTTTGGCTTCCGAGCCGAAACCAATCGAAGCGTGTCGAAGTCGGAGCCGAGGCCAGGTGAAGTGAAACAATTTGATGTCGAAGCCAAAACCAGCTGATGCTTATCAAAGCCGAAGTCGATGCCAGTGAGTGGATGTTGTTTCCAGCCGATGCCGAAGCTGGCAATTTAATTCACTCGGAGCCGAAACCGGAGCAAAAGCGGGCCCTTAAGAGGCATCCGAAGCAGAAGTCAATGTAATATGCATTGGTCAGCTGCAGCCTCTCCTCTCGCCATGCCACACGGTCTGTTCAGTCAAGCTGCACACAACGCATGTGCCATTTCAGTCATGCATGAAGACCTACTTTAGTTCTCTTGTTATTTTCCTCCAATATTAAGTTTACAAGCAGATGTCCTTTAGCATTGCATGAGGTATTATCGCTGTCGGACCATCGCTTTGCCACTTCAATAAAACTCTGTTCCATGTCAGTCAAATAAATACATAGATGGAAAGATAGTCATCCATCGCTAGCAGTTCCGTTTAACATCTCGGTGACCACAAGACCATGATACCAATCCAGTTGCAGCGAACTTGTGCATGTCAGGTCAATGGGAGACTGTTCGTTGTAAGCAGGGGCGGAATCAGAAATTTGCATGTGGGTCTCGTCTGGGGGCGTCATTTCCTCGGGGGACACTCCTCGGAAAGTCCCTGGAGGGGCGCTTTCGGTTGAAAATCCGAGCGAGGGGAGGGGTGTGCACTGGAGCGTACTGAGCCTTTTCCTCTCATGAAGTAGCCCTTCCCTCTGCAAGGGCACCTTGGGCTGAAAATGTGTTGAGCGAGGAGGATGCACTCGAGCCTCTCCGAAGTGATGTCTTTTCCCGGCCAGAGGGGCGCCATCTTTACACGGCGGGGAGTACTTTTCCTCGGTGTCCTCCACACAACACACCCTGCAGCGGCCCTGACTGGGACAAAGGCTGGTAGCTGGCACTGTCAGAGGGACGCCATCTTTACGGCGGGAGTACTTTTCCTCGGTGTCCTCCACACAACACACCCTGCAGCGGCCCTGACTGGCCAGAGGGGCGCCATCTTTACACGGTGGGGAGTACTTTTCCTCGGTGTCCTCCACACAACACACCCTGCAGCGGCCCTGACTGCAGGACAAAGGCTGGTAGCTGGCACTGTCAGAGGGGCGCCATCTTTACACGGCGGGGAGTACTTTTCCTCGGTGTCCTCCACACAACACCCCTGCAGCGGCCCTGACTGGCAGAGGGGCGCCATCTTTACGGCGGGAGTACCTTTCCTCGGTGTCCTCCCACAACACACCCTGCAGCGGCCCTGACCGCAGGACAAAGGCTGGTATCTGGCACTGTCAGAGGGGCGCCATCTTTACACGGCGGGAGTACTTTTCCTCGGTGTCCTCCACACAACACACCTGCAGCGGCCCTGACTGGCCAGAGGGGCGCCATCTTTAGGCGGGAGTACCTTTCCTCGGTGTCCTCCCACAACACACCTGCAGCGGCCTGACCGCAGGACAAAGGCTGGTATCTGGCACTGTCAGAGGGGCGCCATCTTTACACGGCGGGGAGTACTTTTCCTCGGTGTCCTCCACACAACACACCCTGCAGCGGCCCTGATCTGGAGAGGGGCGCCATCTTTAACGGCGGGAGTACTTTTCCTCGGTGTCATCACACAACACACCCTGCAGCGGCCCTGACTGGCCAGAGGGGCGCCATCTTTACGGCGGGAGTACTTTTCCTCGGTGTCCTCCACACAACACACCCTGCAGCGGCCCTGACTGCAGGACAAAGGCTGGTAGCTGGCACTGTCAGAGGGACGCCATCTTTACACGGCGGGGAGTACCTTTCCTCGGTGTCCTCCACACAACACACCCTGCAGCGGCCCTGACTGCAGGCAAGGCTGGTAGCTGGCACTGTCAGAGGGACGCCATCTTTACACGGCGGGGAGTACCTTTCCTCGGTGTCCTCCACACAACACACCCTGCAGCGGCCCTGACTGCAGGACAAAGGCTGGTAGCTGGCACTGTCAGAGGGACGCCATCTTTACACGGCGGGGAGTACCTTTCCTCGGTGTCCTCCACACAACACACCCTGCAGCGGCCCTGACTGCAGGACAAAGGCTGGTAGCTGGCACTGTCAGAGGGGGCCATCTTTACGGCGGGAGTGCCTTTCCTCGGTGTCCTCCACACAACACACCCGAGCGGCCTGACTGGGACAAAGGCTGGTAGCTGGCACTGTCAGAGGGACGCCATCTTTACACGGCGGGGAGTCTTTCCTCGGTGTCTCCACACAACACACCCTGCAGCGGCCCTGACTGCAGGACAAGGCTGGTAGCTGGCACTGTCAGAGGGGCGCCATCTTTAACGGCGGGGAGTGCCTTTCCTCGGTGTTCCACAACACACCCTGAGCGGTCCTGACTGCAGGACAAGGCTGGTGGAGGGGCGCCATCTTTACACGGCGGGGAGTACTTTTCCTCGGTGTCCTCCACACAACACACCCTGCAGCGGCCCTGACTGCAGGACAAAGGCTGGTAGCTGGCACTGTCAGCGATGCTTTGACCAGCCGAAGCCTCGCCTGCGATCGACGACGGCGCAGCTCAGCCAGCACCGCAAAGGCGGCTCAAACCACCGCAGAACAAACACCTGGATGTAGCTCAGGGTCTTCCGAATCTGCCAACGCCGTGTGTGGCTCATCAGGCGCGAAGCTGTGCAGGGCCAGCGAGACAAGCTGTGCAAGGGCAGTTGGTGGGCAGGGTCGAGCTGTCGGCAGTTGCAACGTCTGGAGCTCGACAACAAATGAGTTGAGTGGGAACTTTTTCAGTTGCTGAGTTGCAGTCGTGCACGTTCGGGTTGAGCTGCTCGGTCGCTGTTGCAGAGTGCAGCGGCGTGTGTACGTGTCGTTCGCAGCAGCTGCTACCGCTGCAGTTCGTTGTCATGGTGTATTTGCATGACGCCAGGAGGTCGGCGGCTCTCTGTGTGCACAGCTGATTCAGATGCTAATCTGCGCTTGCCCGCCTTTATTCTCACCGAGCACGTTTCTTGTGGTGGCGCTCCGAAACTGCGCACCTCTGCTTACCTTCTCGGCATGTATGCAGTGACGTAGCCAGGGGACGAAAGGGGCGATCCCCTCCCCTCTCCTTCTGGAAGTGCACTAGCGGCCCTGAAGCGGCTGGGAGCTCTGGACCCCGACGGACCCAGAATCGATTGTAACGGAAAGGTGAATGGGCCCACGGACAGTTGGGAACCCTGAAAGTGTATCCTCGTGTTAACCAATACGCCTTGCATGAGGCAGGTGAGATTTCTCAGCAGCGTGGCACTGACAATCCCCCATTGCCCTGACCGTCACCACGGATCCTGACCCCTGCTCGTTTTTCGTGCGCACAAGAAGAGAGCTGTGCAATGCATTTCCCGTGTTGCTGACCACAGCGCCACCCCGGCTGTCGTCTCTGTGGTGTTGACTGTTGACCATAGCGCACACACCGGCTGTCGTTTCTGTGGTATTGACTGTTGACCATAGCGCACACACACCGGCTGGCTCCACCGCTGGCACGTTCAGTGTTGCTAGAAGTCACCGGCCACAAGATGAGCAGAGATCTGATCTCCGAGAAGCAGAGGTCCGAGGAGCAGTGATCTGCAGCAGCATGACGTATCGCCGCACTGGTTCAGAGACTATTGTATTGACGCAGACAGTCTAGACCTACTGGCCAGTAGACGAGCTTGAGCACACTTTGGGGAAATTCAGCGCAGCAACTTAGAACCAAGTCAATTTGTACACTAACGATCTTTGGTGTTACACATTCATCCATTATTTCTCATGGGGATGACACCCAAAGTATACAAAATGTAATACCCAGGCCGGACGGGCTCAGAGAGTTACGCAATAGCGTGGAGGCTGATCTGACCACTCTCGGGGACGAGTGGTCTAGGGGTAAGATGCTCGTCTCGCAATCGAAAGATTGTGGGTTCGAACCTCACCTGTCGCTACTCTTCGCCCGCGACCAATCGGCGTGAGAGATTGGCGACGCTATATGACTAAACGGTCGACGTGTCGTAAAACCAATAACCAACCGACCACTCTAGCTGCCTGGTTGGTTTCCAATGGGCTGAAAGTGAATCCGCAGAAGACATTTAACACATGCGAAACAGGCCAACATTTTCAACCTTAGTTTCTGGAGTTGAGTTTCCGCTGAATTACACCGAGTAAAAACCCTACGAGTTCTTTTACACAAAATACTTAGCATGGCTGACCAAACCGGACGAGTTGTACAACGCTCCTACAGCACCCTCATGTCGCTCAGCAAGCTGAGGGACAGCTCACCAAAAGCCACCACAAAGGTGAACATTTAGCCGTTGGCGTTTACGCATCTGACCTGCTGACCTGCTGACCTGCTGACCTGCTGACCTGCTGACCTGCTGACCTGCTGACCTGCTGACCTGCTGCTTACCGGCTTCGGCCCACCAACACGGGCGCAACGAAAACGCTTTGATAAAATAATCAATTTTGCCTTGAGAGTCGTCACAAATAAGCGCCGAAGGGGCTGCATGTCCGCTGCTGGCAAACAGCCTGGGTGGCTGGATTTCAACTCGCTGACAGGTGACTGCGCCCAGGTGCACACGCTTTTGAGCGAAGCGAAAGGCCCGCAAAAACTCAAATCGCTTGCAACGTGCAGAGCCGATGCATCGCGGCGAACAAAGCGGAGTGCGTCCACCCCACAGCTGCCGGCTCGACGATGCCGGCTGGAGGAGATAAAAAGCGCCCCGCCCCCTCCCCGACCCGCCCCCTTCCCTGAGCGTGCCGTGCATACCTGGTACCGTTTTTGCCTTGGTCGGCACCTGGTGCACTCCGACATGTCTTATAGGAAACACGTGAAGACAGCTCCTAAATCTTGGTCGGTAGTTTGTGGCTAGGTTTTAGTTTGATTTAGTGTATGTTCCGTCGCATGTTATGTGGCGCCTATTTTCCATGTTCAATAATGCATTCAATATTGCTCATTATGTAGTAACTTTTTACTTTGTCTATGCTTTGTTGTACTTTGTTGGGTATGCATGTGCATATTATCGCTATATTCTTGTAAGCCACTGTGGCGTGACCACGAACGTAAATTTTGATGCCACTATGGAACACAATAAAAATAGTAATACATAAATAGCATGCACCCCCGGCTGTCGTCTCGTTGATTGTTGATTGTGGCGCTGATTGTTGACCACAGCATACCCCGGCTGTCGTCTCTGTGATGTTGACTGCTACCACATCATTTTCCTGCTGCCACCGCCGTGGTGTTGACTGTTGACTATGGTGCACACCCTCATTGTCTTCGCCACTGGTACGGTCATTGGCGTTGTCGTGGTGATTTGATCACCGGCCTCTGGGTCAACAGACGTCTGATCTTCGAGGAACTGTGAAGTATGCGCTGGTGGACTGGTCAGCTTGTGATTGGTGCGGAAGCGAAAATTGGTGTTCCAGAAATTAGGCGCATCAAACAATCTTTGTGGTGACAGTTTACGAAAGAGTGCAATCTGGCAATCTTGGCAATCTGATCATGTAACAGAAAACGATCCCTGACAAAATTTCAGTCCCAGAACATGTGTCCTAAAATGAAAATAAATGTTGCAAGAGAAATCGGAACCGCCAATATCTTCCAACATAACTGAAAAAAGCAGGAGCGCGCCTTCCACCTCCCATGACGGTTGAGAGGGGTCCTTGTGGGAGACTTGGAGGCGGAGTTCGAGATTGATAGATTGGCTCTTGGAACTAAGGTTGTCCGTTGTACTCCATCTCACCGTCTTTCCCCGCTTTGTCATGCTCTAAATGGCGTAGCCGGGTATATTTCCTCCTTACTAGGTATGCATACGCTTGCCGAAGCAGAAGTATCGCATGCACAAGTATCGCAAGCGGAAGTATCGCATGCACACAACATTGCATTCACACGATGAAAATTAGTTGATGAATTCAAAATACACATTATAACAATGTTTTCATTGCACGTCTACGATGAGACCACACGAATACTCCCAATGAGTATGCTTTCGAACGAGTGCAACTAGCCCTCGATGCCACGCGTGCTGAGGAGGCCGAATCTGGCCCATCCATAACCTGCACCAGCGTCCCAATGTCTCGACTACTGTCTGAAAAGAAAAGCAACAACGACGACAACGACAGTGACGACGATGCGAACGCTGCTGAACCACGACCATCTTCAGCTACTCAAACTTGCCGTTTGCGTGCTGTCACGGGCGCCACAGGCGTTACAGGCGTCGCAGGTGTCGCAGGCGTCACAGGCACTACAGACATCGCAGGCGTCACAGATGTCGCAGGTGTCGCAGACGTCACCGGTGTCGCAGGCGTCACAGGCGCTACAGGTGTCACAGGTGTCACAGGCGTTACAGGTGTCGCAGGTGTCACAGGCACTACAGGCGTCACAGGTGTCGCAGGCGTCACAGGTGTCGCAGGCGTCACAGGCGCTACAGGTGTCACAGGCGTTACAGGTGTCGCAGGCGTTACAGGTGTCGCAGACGTCACCGGTATCGCAGGTGTCACAGGCGTCACAGGTGTCGCAGGCGTCACAGGCGCTACAGGTGTCACAGGCGTTACAGGTGTCGCAGGCGTTACAGGTGTCGCAGACGTCACCGGTATCGCAGGTGTCACAGGCGTTACAGGTGTCGCAGGCGTCACAGGCGCTACAGGTGTCACAGGCGTTACAGGTGTCACAGGCGTTACAGGTGTCGCAGACGTCACCGGTATCGCGGGTGTCACAGGCGTTACAGGCGTCACAGGTGTCGCAGGCGTCGCAGGCGTCACAGGCGCTACAGGTGTCACAGGCGTTACAGGTGTCGCAGGTGCCGCAGATGTCACCGGTGTCGCAGGTGTCGCAGGTGTCACAGGCGTTACAGGTGTCGCAGGCGTTACAGGTGTCGCAGGCGTCGCAGACGTCGCAGGCGTTACAGGCGTTACAGGCGTCACATGCGTCACAGGCGTTACAGGCGCTACAGGCGTCACAGGCGTCACAGGCGCTACAGGTGTCACAGGCGTTACAGGCGTCACAGGTGTCACAGGCGTTACAGGCGTCACAGGTGTCACAGGCGTTACAGGCGTTACAGGCGTTACAGGCGTTACAGGTGTCACAGGCGTTACAGGCGTCACAGGCGTCACAGGCGCTACAGGTGTCACAGGCGTTACAGGCGTCACAGGTGTCACAGGCGTTACAGGCGTTACAGGCGTTACAGGCGTCACAGGTGTCACAGGCGTTACAGGCGTTACAGGCGTCACAGGCGTCACAGGCGTTACAGGTGTCACAGGCGTTACAGGCGCTACAGGTGTCGCAGGCGTCACAGGTGTCACAGGCGTCGCAGATGGCCAGCTGGGACCGATGTCACAGGCGTCACAGGCGCTACAGGTGTCACAGGCGCTACAGGTGTCACAGGTGTCACAGGCGTCACAGGCGCTACAGGCGTCACAGGCGCTACAGGTGTCACAGGTGTCACAGATGGCCAGCTGGGACCGATGTCTCCTACCGCTTGCAATGAAGTGATGAATGGGGTTGTTTGGTCCTTGGCTGAGGAGAAGTGCCATCTGCCAGCGTTAGGATGATTAATATTAAAGTTGCTTTCAGCTGGCTGATGCCGCATCCGGCGTTGAATTATTAAATGCAGATAAAGCACTGGCAACGTGGCGTATCAGGTGGGAAACCAGGCACGGTAAACAAAGACGTTGGCGTGGCCGGCAGGTGCACATGGAACACATACACATGCATACATGCATTGCATTGCATTGCATTGAGTTGCATTGGACAAGAGTTAGTTGCAGTGCAGTGAAGTCCAGACAATTAATTCAACCGTGGAGCCGGGGAGACGAACAACTGCCAGGAACCTGGCTACCATCAAATATTTTGTAATCAATATGTGCTCGTTCATCAATGCTGCATCAAAACACAGAAACTCGTGTGTGTGTGCCTCGCTTTTCCGTTTCTCACTAATTAAGCTATTTTCACTAATACGGTTTGCAAAATTTAGTTTACAAAACAAAGCTGTGCGGCCAGATGTCGGCTGAGGCGAAGAACGGAAAGCGTTCTGCTCCCGTCTGTGGGCCCCAACACCCCAAGCGAGTACCCTCGGTCGCATCTCGGCAAGACGCGCGACCACCCGAAACACCGGCAGGCTTTCCGGCGGCAGATCCCGCGAGCCGCCCACCAAACCCACGCCGGCCACGGCGGACTGGAGCAGCCGAACATCCGCGAAGCAAATCCAGCCTCAAAGGCGCCTCCATCCCACGAATGTCCATGGTCAATGGCGCTCGCTCGGCGCGCGCTCCGACGCCCGCCGACGCCCTGTGTCCAGGTCGTGCGTCGCGCGCAACAGCTGCACCAGCGCACCAGCTGCACCAGCGCACCAGCTGCACCAGCGCACCAGCTGCACCAGCGCACCAGCTGCAGCGCCACTTCACACCGCCGGGTCGCCAGTGTCGCCGTCGTCTGCCGAGCTGCCTAATCGTGTCGGCCGGCACTTACCGTGCCGTGCGGTACGTCCGATACGTCCGGCTGCGCCGCCGGGAGCACGTTGCACCATCTGGTCGGCGGCAGCGGGAGTCGGCCGGCACCTGCTGTCTCGTGGGCGGGCGGGCGGTGGTGGTCACCAGCCCACGGCATCTCCCCACGGCAGAGCAACGCCACGGCATCTCCCCACGGCAGAGCAACGCCACGGCATCTCCCCACGGCAGAGCAACGCCACGGCATCTCCCCACGGCAGAGCAGCGACACGGCATCTCCCCACAGCATCTCCCCACGGCAGAGCAACGCCACGGCATCTCCCCACGGCATCTCCCCACGGCATCTCCCCACGGCAGAGCAGCGACACGGCATCTCCCCACGGCAGAGCAGCGACACTGGCGTGGCTCGGTGGGCGGAGAGGTGAAGTGTCCGATGCCTGCCGAAGGGAAGTGTCCGCTGACGCTAACTGACACCGGCTGACACCGGGTGACACCGGCTGACACTAATTGACACTGGCCGACACCGGCTGACATCGGCTGACATCGGCTGACACTGGCCGACATTGGCCAACACTGGCCGACACTGGCCGACACTGGCCTTAATTTTTGACACTGGCCGCCGGGACTAATTACACAATTGACACTAATTGCCACTTGACACCGGCTGACACTAATTGAACTATTGAACTAATTGACACCGGCTGACACCGACTGACACCGGCTGACACCGGCTAACATTAATTGACACTAACTGACACTAACTGACACCGGCTGACACCGGACGATATTGTTCATATGAACTGGCATACTAAGACAAGCTGACACCGGCTGACACTAATTGACTGGCCGACACCGGCTGACACTAATTGACACCGGCTGACACTGGCTGAAACTGGCCGACACTGGCCGACACTGGCTGACACTGGCTGACACCGGCTGACACTAATTGACTGGCTGACACAGGCTGACACTAATTGACACTGGCTGACACTGGCTGACACCGGCTGACACTAATTGACACTGGCTGACACCGGCTGACACCAGTTGACACTGGCTGACACTAATTGACACTGGCTGACACCGGCTGACACTAATTGACACCGGCTGACACTAATTGACACTGGCTGACACCGGCTGACACCGGTTGATACTGCTCATATGAACTCTGGCACAGGCTGACACAGGCTGACACGCCCTCCCGTCCATTTGGCCGCTGAGTAGCGGCTGCATGTGACCACCTGGCGACCCGAATACCTCGCCTCCCCTCCCCCTCCTCTCCACTCCACTCCGGCGATAGTGACCTGGTCAGATCCGACAGATCGGCCCGGCTCCGCCCTCAGTGAGGCGTCGAGCAGCACGTGGCCGCTGGTGGGGCGGGGCGGGCGGAGGGGGGGGGGGCAGGTGACACGCGCCCAGGTGTCGCCCACGTCCGTCCGGCAGATTAGGTGGCACACCGCCGCCAGGCAATGGATGTGTTCCGTCTTGGGGCAGCTGATGTGCTGGTGGCGAGAAGCGTGGCGGGAAGCGTGGCGGGAAGCGTGGCGGGAAGCTTGGCGGGAAGCTTGGCGGGAAGCTTGGCGGAATTGGTGACGGAATGTCCGGGTCTTGACCTAAGCCCTGCAGGCTATTGCGCCAGGCCGAATGTAATGATGGCCGCCGCACCCGTATCGAGCGAACACGGCTGCTGACGACAGCATCGTCAAGCCGATGATGATGGCGGTCGGTCCGCCGTTTGTCCTCATAGCCGCCGCCTGAGTGGCCTCCGAGTCGGAGTCCGACTCTCCCGGGGGGACCCAATCAGCGGGCAACGACACACCTCGCTCCCGATCAATGCCGATCACACGATGTCGTCCCCCCCCGCTCAATTCCCCCCTCCCCCAGCTCACCCCATTCCCCAGTTCACCCCATTCACCAGCTCACCTCATGTACTTCAGCTCACCTCATCCCTTCAGCTCACCTCATCCCCTTCAGCTCACCTCATCCCCTCTAGCTCAGCTCATATCCTCCAGCTCAGGTCATCCCCTCCATCTCACCCCATCCCTCCAACTCACCCCATCCCCCGGCTCGCCCCATCCCCCACCTCGCCCCATCCCCCAGCTCGCCCATCCCCCAGCTCGCCCATCCCCCAGCTCACCCATCCCCCAGCTCACCCCATCCCCCAGCTCACCCCATCCACCAGCTCACCTCATCCCCTTCAGCTCACCTCATCCCCTTCAGCTCACCTCATCCCCTCCAGCTCACCTCATCCCCTCCAGCTCACCTCATCCCCTCCATCTCACCCCATCCCTCCAACTCACACCATCCCCAGCTCACACCATCCCCCAGCTCATCCCATCCCCAGCTCACCTCATCCTCTCTAGCTCAGCTCATCCCCTCCAACTCACCCCATCCCCCAACTCACCTCATCCACTTCAGCTCAGCTCATCCCCTCCAACTCACCACATCTCTCAGCTCGCCCCATCCCCGAGCTCACCACATCCTCCAGCTCACCCCATCCCCCAGCTCACCCCATCCCCAGCTCATCCCATCTCTCCAGCTCATCTCATCCTCTCTAGCTCACCTCATTCCCTCCAGCTCAGCTCATCCCCTCCAGCTCAGATCATCCCCTCCAACTCAAATCATTCCATCCAGCTCACTCATCCCCTTCAGCTCAGCTCATCCCCTCCACCTCAGCTCAGCTCATACCTTCCACCTCAGCTCAGCTCATCCACTCCACCTCAGCTCAGCTCATCCACTCCAGCTCAGCTCAGGAATGTGATGCCTGACACACGAGTCTCCCGAGTGTCGTGTGTCAGGCGCCCTGAGGGATTCGGCGCCGCTGTTAGCTCTGACACTGGGACTCGCAGTTCCGGTGTCAGAATATCACCGAGTAGCGAGTAGCGAAGCGTGGCGAGTAGCGAAGCGTGGCGAGTAGCGAAGCGTGGCGAGTAGTGAAACGTAGCGTGTAGCGAAGCGAGTAGCGAAGCGATGGTTGGTTGGTTATTGGTTTTACGACACGTCGACCGTTGAGTCATGTAGGGTCGCCAATCTCTCACGCCGATTGGTCGCGGGCGAAGAGTAGCGACAGGTGAGACTCGAACCCACAACCTTTCGATTGTGAGACGAGCATCTTACCCCTAGACCACTCGTCCCCAGTAGCGAAGCGAGTAGCGCAGCGAAGCGAGTAGCGAAACGTAGCGAGTAGCGAGTAGCGAGTAGCGGAGCGTAGCGAGTAGCGAAAGCCGAGGAAGTGTCGGAAGCACTGCCAGAACCTATCGTAACCCAGCCTAACCAAGGAAGTGTCCCTTTTCTTCTTTTTCCCCTTTCTCCGTCAGGGACGCAAGTGCCATCTGCTAGAGAAACTAAGACACAGTGTCAGATCTATTTGCGAACAGCATCAAATCAATGCGCCAAATAATTGGCAATAATTCCACGTGGCCACACGTGGTAAGACTGGCAGAGCTGCGAAATTGCTCCTAACAACAACAAAATAGGTGCATTGTTATTCGGAGTGTATCACTTTAGGCGCTGACAGATCCAGGATATTTACGTTCTGTTCCTTCAACACCTCCAGGAAAACACGACTAACGCAACCATGTACACCAAACCTCCCGGTCTACGATTCGCCTTGGCTTTTCATTTCCGAGGGCTTGCCGATGTATGCCCATCCACTAGGTCGTGTTTGGCTGCAGTGAAGCCGCCAGCCAATGCTAATTTGCTCCGGAAAATATGGCCGGCACGCTTTGCAAGCATTCCAGCCAGGTAGGAAATGAAAATCGCTCCGTTGAGCTTGGAGTTCTGAATGCATACGAGGAGGAAGATAAAAAGGATTTCCTCGTGAATGTGTCTGGATGGAAGTCGAGAAATGGACCGCGAGTATATCAGACGGGTCGATGGCTGGAAGTGTGTCGCTTGCTGTGTCGCTGGCGGATCCAGAGGGAGCGGGGACTGGAGACATGTGTGCCCCCCCCCCGATAGTGGCGTGGCTCCCCTACAGAATGCTCGAGTGCATCCCCACCCTGCGCAACGAGTTTTCAGCTGATAGCGCCCCCACTCCGGGGAAATGGCATCGTTTCAGGACAAATGTGCCCCTCCCGTCAAAATTCCTGGATCCGCCCCTGGGCTGTGTTGCCGACCGATCGCTTAGGTGCATTGCGCTATATACTGCTGATGGTGTGACTATGCGGAATCCACATTGCGTGTTGCTGGTGGTTGACTGTACGGAGCCCACATTGCGTGTTGCGGGTGGTAGACTGTACGGAGCCCACATTGCGTGTTGCGGGTGGTAGACTGTACGGAGCCCACATTGTGTGTTGCTGGTCATAGACTGTACGGAGCCCACATTGCGTGTTGCGGGTGGTAGACTGTACGGAGCCCACATTGCGTGTTGCGGGTGGTAGACTGTACGGAGCCCACATTGTGTGTTGCTGGTCATAGACTGTACGGAGCCCACATTGCGTGTTGCGGGTGGTAGATTGTACGGAGCCCACATTGCGTGTTGCGGGTGGTAGACTGTACGGAGCCCACATTGCGTGTTGCGGGTGGTAGATTGTACGGAGCCCACATTGCGTGTTGCGGGTGGTAGACTGTACGGAGCCCACATTGCGTGTTGCGGGTGGTAGACTGTACAGAGCCCACATTGCGTGTTGCGGGTGGTAGATTGTACGGAGCCCACATTGCGTGTTGCGGGTGGTAGATTGTACGGAGCCCACATTGCGTGCTGTGGGTGGTAGACTGTACGGAGCCCGCATTGTGTGTTGCTGGTGGTGGGATTGTGTGGAGCCCACATTGCGTGTTGTGGGTGGTAGACTGTACGGAGCCCACATTGCGTGTTGCGGGTGGTAGACTGTACGGAGCCCGCATTGTGTGTTGCTGGTGGTGGGATTGTGTGGAGTCCACATTGCGTGTTGTGGGTGGTAGACTGTACGGAGCCCACATTGCGTGTTGCGGGTGGTAGACTGTACGGAGCCCGCATTGTGTGTTGCTGGTGGTGGGACTGTACGGAGCCCACATTGTGTGTTGCTGGTGGTGGGACTGTGTGGAGTCCACATTGTGTGTTGCTGGTGGTGGGACTGTACGGAGCTAGCATTATTTTGCTGGTGGTGGGACTGTACAGAGCCCGCATTGTGTGTTGCGGGTGGTAGACTGTACGGAGCCCACATTGCGTGTTGCGGGTGGTAGACTGTACGGAGCCCACATTGTGTATTGTGGGTGGTAGACTGTACGGAGCCCACATTGCGTGTTGCGGGTGGTAGACTGTACGGAGCCCACATTGCGTGTTGCGGATGGTGGGACTTTGTGGAGCCCACATTGCGTGTTGCTGGTGGTGGGACTGTACGGAGCCCACATTGCGTGTTGCTGGTGGTGGGACTGTACGGAGCCCACATTGCGTGTTGCGGGTGGTAGACTGTACGGAGCCCACATTGCGTGTTGCTGGTGGTGAGACTGTACGGAGCCCACATTGTGTATTGCGGGTGGTAGACTGCGGAGCCCACATTGCGTATTGCGGGTGGTAGACTGTACGGAGCCCACATTGCGTGTTGCGGATGGTGGGACTTTGTGGAGCCCACATTGCGTGTTGTGGGTGGTAGACTGTACGGAGCCCAAATCGTGTGTTGCTGGTGGTGGGATTGTGTGGAGCCCACATTGTGTGTTGCTGGTGGTAGACTGTACGGAGCCCACATTGCGTGTTGCGGGTGGTAGACTGTACGGAGCCCACATTGCGTGTTGTGGGTGGTAGACTGTACGGAGCCCACATTGCGTGTTGCGGGTGGTAGACTGTACGGAGCCCACATTGTATGTTGTGGGTGGTAGACTGTACGGAGCCCACATTGCGTGTTGCGGATGGTGGGACTGTGTGGAGCCCACATTGTGTGTTGCGGATGGTGGGACTGTGTGGAGCCCACATTGCGTGTTGCTGGTGGTGGGACTGTACGGAGGCCACATTGTGTGTTGCTGGTAGCAGACTTTACGGAGCCCACATTTTGTTTTGTGGGAGGTAGACTGTACGGAGCCCACATTGCGTGTTGCTGGTGACAAACTGTACCGAGCCCACATTGTGTGTTGCTGGTGATAGACAGTACGGAGCCCACATTTTGTGTTACTGGTGGTAGATTGTACGGAGCCCACATTGCGTGTTGCTGGTGGTGGGACTGTACGGAGCCCACATTGTGAGTTGCTGGTGACAGACTGTACGGAGCCCACATTGTGTGTTGCTCGTGGTAGACTGTACGGAGCCCACATTTTGTGTTGCGGGTGGTAGACTATACGGAGCCCACATTGCGCGTTGCGGGTGGTAGACTGTACGGAGCCCACATTATCTGTTGCGGGTGGTAGACTGTACAGAGCCCACATTGCGTGTTGCTGGTGGTAGACTGTACAGAGCTCACATTTTGTGTTGCGGGTGGTAGATTGTACGGAGCCCACATTGCGCGTTGCGGGTGGTAGACTGTACGGAGCCCACATTGCGTGTTGCTGGTGGTGGGACTGTACGGAGCCCACATTGCGTGTTGCGGGTGGTAGACTGTACGGAGCCCACATTATGTGTTGCGGTTGGTAGACTGTACGTAGCCCACATTGCGTGTTGCTGGTGATGTGACTGTGAGGAGTCTGCTCTATGTGGTGATGTAATTTCATGCTCGGTCGTGAGCATAAAACTCGACCGAGAGAAAACGGGGGGGGGGGCGGGGCAAGCATCAGAACGGCAATTGGTCCGAGATTTGTAGAAAGTACGGGATATTTGAGTTGCGCAATTGTGACATCGATCGCGACGAGATTAAGGTTACTAACAAGGTGCATTTGGTGATGAAAGAAGGCGTATGAGCCGTACGTGGCGACCCCGACATCGCAACGTCGGAAATTCCTATTATGAGTGCAGATAATGTGGCTAAGGACCCCAACGGATCAAGGGGAGGCATTCTGGCCATGGCTCCAAGCGGCCTGAATCTTGTTTGCTAATATTTTCATTTGTTTTTTTCCTTCAAATTCGAAAGAAAACGTTGTATGATGAAAAAATGTCTACGATCATATTGAGGATATTGCATCAGGAGGATCATTGACATCCCATGAATTTGTCAATGATTCGGTGTGGGCTTCGATTGGTTTTCGGTGTTTCCTTTTTGGACTATCATTACTTTCGACTTATTCTGAGAGTGTTGGGCTGGATGTCCAAATGAGGGAGGAAGGATCCGCCTTAAACTTCGTGCTCTCTAACATATCGCCCATGTCTTATGGAAATATGAGCTTGTTACCCATTCCATTCGATGTACAAGACCAGGAGCGTAAGATGGATAGAACAAGTGTGGAGATGATTGCCAGGGGGCGCCATTTTCCCAGAGGGGCATCACAGACTAAGAAAATGTAAAGGGGGAAGGGATGCACTCTGATACCCCTGAGGGCGCCTTTTCTGGAAATCCTGGAAAATCCTGGATGCGCCACTGTATGTGAATGCCTAATTGCATCGCCTACAAGGTCCAATTTCAGCAAATGTTTCGACCCATATATCGACTGAACGAAAACAGCGCTCCCATCGAATATAGAACGCAGAGCAACTGCTTTGAACAGAGCACTGCGCAAGATTCCACTCCTGTTCTGGCAGCCCGGTCATTATTAAAGTCACCTGTGTTCTTGTGACCGCACACCAGCTTCTATGGTTCTCTGCGAAGTCGCGTGCGCCGTCAGCAATTACGAAACCGCTGTACATGTGTCCGGCAAGAGCTCGCATTCTCCGAGAGCTGTGCATGTGTCCGGAAAGAGCTCGCATTCTCCGAGAGCTGTACATGTGTCCGGCAAGAGCTCGCATTCTCCGAGAGCTGTGCATGTGTCCGGCAAGAGCTCACATTCTCCGAGAGCTGTACATGTGTCCGGCAAGAGCTCGCATTCTCCGAGAGCTGTGCATCTGTCCGGCAAGAGCTCGCATTCTCCGAGAGCTGTGCATGTGTCCGGCAAGAGCTCGCATTCTCCGAGAGCTGTGCATGTGTCCGGCAAGAGCTCGCATTCTCCGAGAGCTGTACATGTGTCCGGCAAGAGCTCGCATTCTCCGAGAGCTGTGCATGTGTCCGGCAAGAGCTCGCATTCTCCAACGTGCGCCATGCTGTAATGAGACATGTCGGCTCCGCCTGAATGCCGTTCAGGTGTTCGAACGCAGCCGACATTCCAGTCGGAGAGACGACGTCCCGCGCGGCGGCAAACAGGCGGTGATTAGCGCGGGCCCGCACACCGCGCGGCGGGGACGCCTGCCTGTGGCCTCGTGGCTCCTTCATCGGAAATTGGTCGGCATTGCGGCGCGTTGTCCGCATACCCCCCCCCCCCTCCCCCCACACTGTCGTCTGGTCCGTATTGTCCGCATAACACGACACCTTGTCGTCTGGTCCGCGTTGCCCGCATAGCGCCGCCGCCTTGTCGTCTGGTTCGCGTTGTCGACATAACACCGCCGCCCTGTCGTTCGCAAGGTCATCCATCAGTCAAACGCCCCCGCAGACCGGGTTTTCTTCTCTTTTACTTGTGTGTCCTTTTTCGGTCTCGTTTGTACGAACACTCCCGGTGTTGCGCCACCATTGTCACGGTCGCCTGCGCCGCCAATGTGCTGCGCCTTGTGCTACGCCACTATCGTCGCAGTCCCTGTGCCGCCACTGCCGGTGCTGGCGTGCGCTCCGACCACGGCCAACAGTAAATCAAACATGTCTCCACGAGGGGCAGGCAACACAAGCGCAACGAATTGCCGAATGATAACGGCGAGTCCCGCTCGCGAGTGCAACCATTGTGCTGCCCCTCACACCACCGAGCACTTTCTGTTTAGCTGCCCGTTATGCTCAGTCGATCGCCTCCCAATACACGGCTCTGTCATCCTGAATCACATTCAGGCCGGCGCCACGTTCGGCGACGCGGCGTTCGGCGCGGCGCCGACGCCGGCGAATGATTTTCCGCGCCTGCTGGATCTGCACTCTCCATATTCAAAACCGGCGGAGCTAATCAATCCGGGTGGGCGGAAAATCGGCGAGGAATTTACGCCATCTGCGCTTTGCCGGGTTTGGCCCGCCGTGTGCGGGGCTGTGCCTGGCCCACGGCAGTCGGCAGCCAACAGCAGCTTCTTATCCGGGTCGTACGTTTACTCGATGTTCCGTGTCGTGCTTGGTGTGAAAACATGCCGAGCGAATGAAGGTTGGTGTTTGTGTTGTCGAGGCGGACGAGATCCTCTTGCAGGGGCTGGTGATAGCGGGATAGCGGGATAACGGGATCTGCCATCTGTCACCTGTCACCTGCCAGCCACCATCTGCCATCAGCCATCTGCCATCAGCATATGAGGATAGCGGGATAGCGGGATATCGGGATCATGGATGTCATCTGTCATCTGTCATCATGATATCGGGATGTCATCTGTCACCTGCCTTCTTCCATCTGCCATCCGAGATTAGCGTAATCTCGGGATAGCGGGATCTGTCATCTGTCACCTGTCACCTGCCTTCTGCCATCTGCCATCAGCCATCAGCAATCTGAGGATAGCGTGATCTCTGGATAGCGGGATCTGTCACTCGCCATCTGCCATCAGCAATCTGAGGATAGCGTGATTTCGGGATAGCGTGATCTGTCACTCGCCATCTGCCATCTGCCATCTGAGGGTAGCGGGACCTCGACTTTTAGACGTGGCGCTGCGATTAAGCCGATCGGAGCGTCGCCAAGATTGGCTCGATTCAGGGACGGATCCAGGAATCCTCACTCGGGGGGGGGGGGAGCATTCGTCTGGACGGGAGCCACTTCCTGGAAGGCGCCACTGTGAAGATCTGGAGAGGCGCCTTCGGCTGAAAACTCGTTGAGCGGGCGAGGGCTGCACTCGAGCATGCTGGAGGGCTCCTTTGTCTATCAGAGAGGCTCATTTTCGTCGAAGAGGAGAACGTATGGCTGAAAATTCCGCCCCCGTGGATGGGGGAGGGTGCACTTGAGCCTGCTCGGAAGCGCGCTATTCTCAGTTAGAGAGCCGCCTCTCTATCCAAGGGAGAGCACATGCCCCCGGTCCCCCTTCTGTATCCGCCCCTGGCTGGAAACCCGCCGGTTCACGATTCGGTGGGATGTTCGCTTCTGGCCAGCCGGTCACTCCCCGCGAGCACTCGGCACGGAACGTAGCCGAGCCGACTCGGCAGCAAAATGTCCGGACAAATGTCGCATTAGCATAAATTATGCTCTTTCCATTGACCTGCAACGAAACTTTTGTCATCAGCACGGAGAACAGTTTTCCAATTAGCGCAGCTGTCGCGAAAGGTCGACCGGCACTTGACCACGCCCACAAGAAGCTGCGCCACTTCCGCCGCGGTCGCCACCGCCCGGCACACACGCCGCGTTGTGCCACTGCCGCATGGCTGTCGGGCATGGTCTCTCCCGCTGCGTACTCGCTTCCGCGCGCATGCACTGTTGTTGTTATTGTTGTTGTTGAATTTGGCCAGCCTGCCACCGTGTGGGTGATGTCGGCTGTTGCTCTGTGAGTGTGTTTGTGTAATGTTGAGAGGCAGGGTAAGGTGGTGCGAGGAACATTGGGATGAGGAGAGTAGACGAGACGGATAGAGGAGATAGAGTTGACCTGAAGCGCATGCACCGCTGGCGAACTGACAGTGTGGCGGAGTCGGGGCTAGACCGGCAGCTCGCGCACCACCACGAAGACCTCACCAGTCTGCGATGCAGAGTAGTAGCTTGTCCGGTCTTCGCCGACCTCGCCGCGTGCAGGTCGCAGCGCGGCGCGGCGAGGTCGGCGTCCGACGCGTCTCGGCTCGGAGGTGGTGAAGCCGACAGTCTCGGCTCAAACAAGTCCTCGGCCTCGGCCGCCGGTCGTCAGTGGCGTCGGTCCGGTGCCGCGCACGGACCGACGGAGCCGTCGCCGTCGACGGTGCGGCGCCGACGGCGGTGGGCGGCTGGCTGCGCGCGATCCGCCGAGTTCGACTCGTGAATTTGACGAGTCGTGACGAGTCGCTTACTCTGCACAGTGTGCTGAGAAACTGCTCCCTCGAACGATTCGAGCCCACAGACTCACTGAGCTCGAGGCCCTCTGTTCTCCTGCTCTGCCCGCTTTACCTGCTCTTACCGCTCTGACTGCTCTGACTGCTCTGACTGCTCTGACTGCTCTGACCCGACTTCCCTGCTTTGACCGCTTTCCCCGCTCTGTCTGCTCTACCAGTTCTGCTTACTCTGTCCGCTCTGCCTGCTTTGTCTGCTTTGCATTATCTGCCTGCTCTGTCATGGGCGCTATATGACCATTGCAGTCGATGCGCCCTTTAAGCCCAAATAACTAACTAACTGCATGCTCTGTCCGTTCTGACTGCTCTGCCTTATCTGGATGACGTCACAGCGGGACGGCCAGCATGGCGACAGACCGCTGACCGGGGCACGTCCACAGACCCGGCCACTGCCCCAGACAATTCGAAGTTTGTAGCGGAAGTCGTGGCCACCGCGCCGCCGGCCAGATTTCCGCTGGCACACGGAGACTGGCCACCACGTGGCAGCTCGGCGGCGACCCCGGACACTGACTGTGCACCTGACACGGCCACCTCGTCAACTCGGCGCCGAAACGGTCAGCTGTGGCTTTCCGGTCCGTCCCCCTGACTGGGGACGTGGTCTGGTGTGGCGGACCGGCCAGTCCCACGACTGGGGACGTGGTCGGGTGTGGCGGACCCGCGACTGGGGACGTGGTCTGGTATGGCGGACCCACCACTGGGGACGTGGTCTGGTGTGGCGGACCCACCACTGGGGACGTGGTCTGGTGTGGCGGACCCGCGACTGGGGACGTGGTCTGGTGTGGCGGACCCGCGACTGGGGACGTGGTCTGGTGTGGCGGACCCGCGACTGGGGACGTGGTCTGGTGTGGCGGACCCGCGACTGGGGACGTGGTCTGGTGTGGCGGACCGGCCAGTCCCACCACTGGGGACGTGGTCTGGTGTGGCGGACCCGTGACTGGGGACGTGGTCTGGTGTGGCGGACCCACCACTGGGGACGTGGTCTGGTGTGGCGGACCCACCACTGGGAACGTGGTCTGGTGTGGCGGACCCACCACTGGGGACGTGGTCTGGTGTGGCGGACCCGTGACTGGGGACGTGGTCTGGTGTGGCGGACCCGCGACTGGGGACGTGGTCTGGTGTGGCGGACCCGCGACTGGGGACGTGGTCTGGTGTGGCGGACCGGCCCGTCCCTCGACTGGGGACGTGGTCGGGTGTGGCGGACCCGCGACTGGGGACGTGGTCTGGTGTGGCGGACCCGCGACTGGGGACGTGGTCTGGTGTGGCGGACCGGCCCGTCCCTCGACTGGGGACGTGGTCGGGTGTGGCGGACCCACGACTGGGGACGTGGTCTGGTGTGGCGGACCCGTGACTGGGGACGTGGTCTGGTGTGGCGGACCCGCGACTGGGGACGTGGTCTGGTGTGGCGAACCGGCCAGTCCCACCAACGGAGGAGGTGACGTGAGGAGTCGTGACCCAAGCATTACCTTGTGGGGTGAATTATGGGGTCGACGTCAACTTTACTACATCAGTTTTCCTAATGCACGATGCACTTGCTGAGGGTCAGCCTCTTAGAATTACATCGCGTCGTACTTATGTAAAACAATATCCACGCTGCCGAGGGCGGTTATTGTACAGGATGAGTGTGAGCAAAGCAAAGCTGCCGCCCCGGTAGCTCGGTTGGCTGAAGCGCTGGTCTGCACTGGTCTCCCCTGTCCTGGCAACACGGGGTTCGAGTCGCTTCTCGCGCTCGCATTTAGCCCCCGGCTGGGAGGGTCAGTTGGCAGTTGGCCCGATAAGGTCGGGGACGAGCTACCGGGCGGCCATGTCGGTGCATTGACGGCACGTTAAACTTTCGGCCAAAATTCTGCCGTTGAACTGGAATTCATGGATCGGGTGGTGGGGACAGGGTTCACGCAACAAGCTTTGCTTAGCAATTGGACCCTGGTTCATAAAGCCACCCCAGCAAGAACTCTGATTAAATTTATAAATAAAAAGACGTTGGCCGAACAGGACGGAGTGTCAGACGGCTGCGATAACTTACACCTATTGGTGGTAATATCGTGGATCCCACAACTGGCGGGATTACCGAGTCCACTCGCGACCAATCGGCATGAGAGATTGGCGTTGCTATATGTCCTAACAGTGGAATGCGTCATAAAAGAACCCAGGGTTCGTTCGAGCCCGGACTTTGACAAACGGTATTCATCAACAAAGTAATAATTGTAAGAGCATCCGATGACATTGTGGTAGATGCGTGGATATTCACTGGCTGGGATGTATAGTAGGATACGGATGATATATTCCTTTTGTAGGTTATGCATTAGACCAATGCAGCCAGTCGGCACCCACTCGGTGAACCGCAACAAGGATAAAGGATACGTCACAGAAAGGAAGCGTCGATGGGCGACACGACCTGCCCACGACAGTGGCACGACACGACCTGCCCACGACAGCGACACGACACGACCTGCCCACGACAGCGACACGACACGACCTGCCCACGACAGTGACACGACACGACCTGCCCACGACAGCGACACGACACGACCTGCCCACGACAGCGACACGACACGGCCTGCTCAGTGCCGGTCGGACTCCGTGGGCTCTCCGCTCTCGCCAGCCTCCCGAGCTCTGTCGCCGCCGTTTTCAGACGGCTGGTCTGATCGAACCTCGGTCCCGGAGCGGACGGCCAACTGACTGGGAGCGCTCGGTCGCGGCCCACCTGCGGCGGCGACAAAGTAACGGACCGCCGGTCTGCCCCGATAACCGCAGCGACACGTGACGTCACCGCGACACGTGACGTCACCGCGACAAACCGCAGTCGGGCGCGACACGGCAATGTCGGCGCTGCCACTCGGGAGGAACATAGAGCCGCCGTCCATCGTCCGGCCACCTTCGCCGTCCGGACGCCAGTCGCATTCACAAGCGGGCCGCACTGCGTCAGCCTAACAACGCGGACGAAACGGCGCGTTAATGGTCGTCTGGTCGTCTCGTTAATGTCGCCCGCGCCATTAATGTGCCGCGACGCCGGATCCGCGCCATGACGGACTACAAAGGAGCGCGTGACTACGCAGTAGTGCACGTGCGACCGCGCAATGATACACACGTGAATGTATTACGATGCAAATGTGCCCCCGCAATGATACACATGTGACTGTATCACGGTGCACATGTGCCCGCGCAATGATACACATGTGACTGTATCACGTTGTACATGTGACTGCGCAATGATGCACATGTGACTGTATCACGGTGTACGTGTGCCCACACATGGCATACATGTGACTGCATCACGGTGCACATGTGCCCACGCAATGATACACATGACTGTATCGCAGTGCACATGTGCGGCCGCGTCAAATCATGCCCGACCCGTATCACATGCCCGATGCGATCGGGTATGTGATACAGTCACGTGACTACCACGGTGACTGAATCACATGACTGTTTCACAGCAATATATATATTGTGTTAGCTTGTGGTGCTGCCGTGAGCGCCCCCAAGCTCCGCCCCCAAGCTCCGCCCCCGAGCTCCGCCACCAAGCTCCGTCTCTTCTGAGTATCGTCAGCTGCCAGGGCGAAGACAGCGACGCTGGGGGCATGCGCCCCTCCATAGAAAAGTGGCGCCCTCCTGTCTGGGAACGGCGCTCTTCCAGGAAGGCTCGAGTGCACTCCCCACCATCTCCCCACTCGGGTTTTTCAGGTAAAGGCGCCCCTCCCGGGGAAAAAAGTACATATTTAGTATGTTCAAGTGCAGCTCCCCTCCCCCCACCCGTCCCCCATCCGTTCAACGGATTTTCAACCTAAGTGTCAAGTGACTTCGTGCTCCCCACCATATACAGCCCTGGATGCTCCCCTGTCCGCTACTGGTGTTGTCCCCAATGTGGTGTTGGCTGTGTTGTGTTGGGTTTGTGGTGGTGTCTCCAGTGTGGTGTGTTAGTTGTGTTGTGTTGGGTTTGTGGTGGTGTCTCCAGTGTGGTGTGTTAGTTGTGTTGTGTTGGGTTTGTGGTGGTGTCTCCAGTGTGGTGTGTTAGTTGTGTTGTGCTGGGTTTGTGGTGGTGTCCATAATGTGGTGTTGGTTGTGTTGTGTTGGGTTTGTGGTTGTGTCCCCAATGTGGTGTTGGTTGTGTTGTGTTCGGTTTGTGGTTGCGTCCCAAATATAGTGTTGGTTGTGTTGTGTTGGCTTTGTGGCTGTGTCCCCAATGTGGTGTTGGTTGTGTTGTGTTGGTTTTGTGGTCGTGTCCCCAATGTGGCGCGCCGAGACGTTTCCGAACGCTGCTCGCAGCGGCAAATACAGCCAGCTGGGTGAGAGGGCGAGACGTGGGGAGCGGGTCCATAATTGGGGGGCTATCAGCGTACTGCGGCCCTTACTGCCGTCCCGGCTGGCGGTGACGATCCTCTCCGTTCACCCGTTACCTAACGACCGAACTAAATGTCCTCATTTCAGCAGGAGATGGGGTTATAATGGTCACCGAAGAAGCGAATGCTGAATAGTCCATTCACGACTGGGAACATCCAGTCAAGCATGACAAAGAGGCCATTTCCTTCTGGATTACCAGCGGATCAGACCCCACGTCGATGTTCTCAGGCGGCCGTCACTACAGCTAGCTGACGCCGCAGCAACCATTTCCACTTCGGCACTGTGAACAGGGTGTACGCGGATTGACAAGCGAAATAGCCTCGTTGTCTGATGCTGATTGGATCGTCTAGCGTTACGTCTTGATGACGTACTCGCACACAGGCCAATCGCATGTTATAGTCATCTGGAGGGGTGACATTTTATCGGAGGAGCGTCACTGCTAAAGTCCCTGGAAGGGCGCCTTGGAGCGAGAGGTGGAGGCGGTTTCACTCAAGTATGCTGAAGGGGTGTCTTTCCTTCCCAGGAGGGCCCTTTTCCTATCAAGGCTTCAAGACAAGCTGGGCGCCTATTCCTCTGAGAGGGCACTTTCGACTGAAACATCCGTTGAGCCTTGGGAAGGTGGGGTGCCCTCAAGCCACCCTGGAGGGCATTTTCAAGTAAGAAATTGGGGGCCTATTTGGGCCCCCAGGCCTGCTCTTGGACCCCCAGGCCCTCTCGGTTTTGCCCGACCGGGGTCCCAGATGATTTGAAGGCATTAAAGTGCCCTTGAGAAGTCCAAGCTGTGCCCTTGCATTTTAGCAAGATGCAAAATGTTCTTTTGTGCCCTAAATTGGCTTGAACCAGCATTTTAGCAGCTGATTCCTCTTGCCCTCTTGTATGCCTCCATTCCCCCACCCCAATTTCCCATACCCTCCAAGTACCGTCTGGCATCTGAGTCTTAGTGGCATCTGCCCTCTTACGGTCTTCCCTCCAGTGCCCTCCAGCCTTTGGGGACGAGTGGTCTAGGGGTAAGATGCTCGTCTCACAATCGAAGGGTTGTGGGTTCGAGTCTCACCTGTCGCTACTCTTCGCCCGCGACCAATCGGCGTGAGAGATTGGCGATGCTACATGACTCAACGGTCGACGTGTCGTAAAACCAATAACCAGCCAACCCTCCAGCCTTTTCCAGGTGCCCTCTGCCCCTTAGTGCCCTGACTCGGTCCATTTCCAAGTGCCGCCTGTTCGTTTGTTCCAGGGGACTAGTAGTCTAGGGGTAAGTTGCCAGTCTCACAATCGAAAGGTTGTGGGTTCGGGTCTCGCCTGTCGCTACTCTTGCCCGCGGCCAATCGGCGTGAGAGATTGGCGACGCTACATGACTAGACGGTTGATGTGTCGTAAAACCAATAACCAACCAATCCTTTGTTCCATCTGCCCTTGTATCTAGTCCAGTATAATCAAGAGTTATAATAATCAAGAGTAATGATCAAGAGTTATATAATCAAGAGTTACTTTCCGCTAGCAGTGTTGCGTTCAAGTGAGTTCTACGTGGTGTAACTTAACGTAGGTACCGGATGTATGGTCACTGCTGTATCACCTGCCGGTAAAGAATATCTGCTCATGAGACTGCACGCCATTGTGATGTTGGGCAACACATAATCCAGCCGTTGTTTGGCAAATGACGTCAGATGGAACGCAGACGTCTGGACTGTGGTGGGGAGACTTGCTGGGTGAGTGACACTTGAGCGAGCCTCTTGCGGCGAGTGTCACTTCAGTGGCTGCGACAGCACAGCGAACATCATTTGAGTGAGTGCTATTTCGGCGAGTTTGGTTCAGCGCCGGTTCAGCGACAATCAATTTTCGTTGGTTCTACTGGGACGGATATGCATAGGCTTGGCACTGAGGGCAATTGCTTGTTCGGAAGATGCCATTGATTTTGAATACTAAGATCCGCACGAAATTGCTTTTTGGTAATCAGATTTCTTAGAATTCTGCTCGGACCGGAGTTGGCCGCCTGATGTAGGTAGAGCGCCTGAAGCGCTCGAGACTGCCGCGCCAGCCACATGTGATGTACACTGTACAGGCAAGAAAGGGAAGTCAATACCTATCTATATGGCCGGCAAAATCGAGCTAGTGACCTGGAAACGCTGTGTGGTCAATTCCACTCGGCCACCTAATGAATGCGTCACTGTCAAGCGAATATGAACGGTATGTCTTGTTTATTCTGGGCAAGTTACACATGTCAGATTACTGCCTGCTAATTATATTGATCTTTCTAAAACTTTGACAAAAGTTTCCAATTTGCTAGCATTCTGGATAGAGAAAATGAAGCTTTTGGTCCCTAAAATGCCCTTTGGTGCGAAAAGTGCATTTTGATTAGTGTCCTATTAGGCCCAAAAGTGCCCTTTGCTGTCCAAAAGTGTCCGCTTTCGTTCCAAAAGGTGCCCTTTTTGGTCCTGAAAAATGCCTTCCTGGGGCAGGGCCCCAAGTAAAACATTCTTAGAGAATGCCCTGCTGGAAAATGTTAGAAAATGTCTTTCCCCGGTTTCCCGATCAGATGGCCGATGCTTTTCCAGTGGATGGCACATGTCTCCAGAGCCCGTCCCACTGCGTCCGCTCCCGGAGGTGTAGTAATATCAGCAGCCCCACGTACCTTCTCGAACATTGCCGTCATGTTCCTGTTAGACGTCTCCCAGTGGACAGGAGCAGGGGCGCAGCCAGGATTTTCGTCAGGGGACCCTAACAAAAAAAAGTGTTTAAAATAGAGAGGGCTTTCGGCGCCGAAAATGTCTCATATTGCATGTTGAAAAACTCAAGCAAGCTTCTTGTTTGATCTGGTGTATGTTTAGTTGCTAAGGGGGACCCGCCCCTCCCCTTGGCTGTTTCTCTGGGCGGGGCCGTCCATGCTCATCCTGAGCTAGGCATTAAAGTAGCGTAACACACATCTGATCAGAAATTGTATATTTCGTCACCTCGGCTCCCTGACATATCAAATGCACATCGCACACGTGCAGATGTGACTAAGTAGCCAGCTGTAGCCAGCTGTAGCCAGCTGTAGCCAGCTGTAGCCGGCTGTAGCCAGCTGTAGCCAGCTGTAGTCAG
The DNA here is from genome assembly GCA_034440615.1 of Ashinkailepas kermadecensis. Taxonomy (NCBI): domain Eukaryota; kingdom Metazoa; phylum Arthropoda; class Thecostraca; family Neolepadidae; genus Ashinkailepas; species Ashinkailepas kermadecensis. The sequence goes on from JAOTOM010004871.1 coordinate 220,394, forward strand.
CTGTAGCCAGCTGTAGCCAGCTGTAGCCAGCTGTAGCCAGCTGTAGCCAGCTGTAGCCAGCTGTAGCCAGCAGTAGCCGGCTGTAGCCAGCTGTAGCCAGCTGTAGTCAGCTGTAGCCAGCTGTAGCCAGCTGTAGCCAGCTGTAGCCAGCTGTAGCCAGCTGTAGCCAGCTGTAGCCAGCTGTAGCCAGCTGTAGCCAGCTGTAGCCAGCTGTAGCCAGCTGTAGCCAGCTGTAGCCAGCTGTAGCCAGCTGTAGCCAGCTGTAGCCAGCTGTAGCCAGCTGTAGCCAGCTGTAGCCAGCTGTAGCCAGCTGTAGCCAGCTGTAGCCAGCTGTAGCCAGCTGTAGCCAGCTGCAGCCAGCTGTAGCCAGCTGTAGCCAGCTGTAGCCAGCTGTAGCCAGCTGTAGCCAGCTGTAGCCAGCTGTAGCCAGCTGTAGCCAGCTGTAGCCAGCTGTAGCCAGCTGTAGCCAGCTGTAGCTGTAGCCAGCTGTAGCCAGCTGTAGCCAGCAGTAGCCGGCTGTAGCCAGCTGTAGCCAGCTGTAGTCAGCTGTAGCCAGCTGTAGCCAGCTGTAGCCGGCAGTAGCCAGCTGTAGCCAGCAGTAGCCGGCTGCAGCCGGTTGTAGCCGGCAGTAGCCGGCTTTAGCCAGCTGTCGCCAGCTGTGGCCAGCAGTAGACAGCAGTAGGTACCTCTCGGTCATTTCCCAGATGTCGGCGTACCAGACAGCATGAGTGGAGAATCCTGCACTACTCATGTCTTCATCATGTGCACTACTCATGCTCTACTCATTTATTCTCCATGTCTTCATCATGTGCATGCGTGTGCTAAAATCCATGCAGGAAGTATATGTGATTAAATACCTGCCTAAATACAGGGTCGTAGTGAAACTTGGCGCGGAAAACGGCGTATTGTATATAAATCTTTTCTAGGCAATGCTCACAGGTCCCATGTTGAATTTCAGCAGCATGGGCCCCGCCTGCCCCGTGACATTCTCCACCCATGGCAGGTGACGTCATCTGGGAGTCATCTACGTTGCATCCGCAACCCTAACGTGGCATTGCTTTGTTCATTCATTAGTAATTATGCTAGTAACACATGTACCTGGTGGTGGATTCGGCACCTTCATTCGGGCTTGTGATGCTGAAGAGATTGGCCATGGTAACACAATGAGGTAGATAGTTTCCTTTAAAACTCAGGATGCAACATTAATTACGATTCAGTCTTTGTCTCGTCGTATATTATGTTACTTGCATATGCTTAAGCAAAATGGCTCTGTGGCTCTTACTAAGCCTTAACGCTTTGACACTTTGACAATTTATGACACTTTGTCACTTTATGACACTGTCACTTTATGACAGTCATTTTATGACACTGTCACTTTATGACACTTTGTCAATGTATGACACTTTGTCACTTTATGACACTTTATGGCACTGCATGACACTTTATGACAATTTATGACAATGTATGACTTGCTGAGCAGCACGCTCTCCAGCCCACAACCTGCGCGTCGCCGCCGCCCGTCGCTCGCCGTTGACCTGTGCCCCCGGGGCGTACGCTGGTCGCCAGCTGTTGCGGCCAGACACGGTCGACCGGATTGATTCAGCTGGCAGGTGGGGCGGCTGGCGCGACGCTCGATCACCAGGCGGTCACCCATGGCACCACCACAGGCGCCGCCCGCACCTCGGCGGTCGCAGTTCCCCTCCAGCCACGATCGCTGGTGTCCGGTCATGACCACAGACACCGGCCTGACCACATGTGTCAGGGTATGGCCACAGGTGCCAGGGTATGGCCACAGGTGTCGGGGCATGGCCATAAGTGCCATAGTATGACCACAAGTTCCGGGGAATGACCACAAGTATTGGCGTGCATTTTTCAAATATATTTCGCTGGGAGCATCCTAGGGCAAGTCATCAGCTATATACCATATATTAAATATACCATGTATTAGCTATTTACCATATGCTATGCAATATACTATGTACCAATATATATGTGCACGCATGCCACGCGGTGCATCTACGTCATTTGTTTTACAACGAATACATGATTTAAATCAACACAGTGCTGACATTATTCAGTGGCACATCCACATACGCAAGGTACGTACATGATTCATCGGCGATGTCAAACGGCCACCTTCCTGCAGACCGCTGTCCATTGGTGGCTCCGGTGCCACGAGGCGAGGAACACTATGGCTCTGTTCCCGCGACTCCTCTAGCCTCCACTAGCAGAGATTCCGCTCCGCTGGTCGTTCCCCTCGCGAACCAGGTGGAGGTTTTCCACCACCAGCCTCTACCGGTGGAGAAAAAGCTTCACCAGCCCAAGAGCAGGGCCGCATTTGGACTTTGGATTTGGGCTAAATCACGGTGCACTTGCTCCATATATTTTCGCGGAAACAGCTGCGGTTCCTCAAAACAAAGTAGGACATGAGCGTATCGTTCGGACCGAGCAAAGGGGAAGACCACATATGGGGATGGCAAGACAGGTGAGTGAACATAACACGTGAGTTCAGTTGATTGCCGAGTTCAGAGTGGAAGCATATCAGTAGCAAATACGAAATGGCCACAAGCATCTCCCCTGTAGAAACGGGCCTTCAGATTAATTCTGATTTTCCTGTAAGAACCACATCAACTATGAGCCCGCACCAAACGTTTCGTCGGGGACGAGTGGTCTAGGGGCAAGATGCTCGTCTCACAATCGAAAGATTGTGGGTTCGAGTCTCACCTGTCGCTACTCTTAGCCCGCGACCAATCGGCGTGAGAGATTGGCGACGCTACATGACTCAACGGTCGACGTGTCGTAAAACCAATAACCAACCAAACGTTTCGTCGCCTCATGCCGCCGTCACCTGATTTTTTCCACGAAACTCTACCGGTTGTTCCCGTGACCAGTCCCATCCAAACTCAAGCAAACTCCACCGAGTTTCTGGTATGCATATATGCATGTATGTATTCAATAACCATCCATGCGGACATGGACTTTCAGGACTATTATTGTCATCCTACAATGGCCATACGCGTGGCAGTATTCAATGCCAAAGCTGAACACAATTATTACACACGATGAACAAAATTATTTGGAGTCACAACGGTCAAGGTGCATGCAATACACAAATATCTCAGACCATTCGTTGTGGAGGTTCATAAGCTGTCGTGGTTCTTAGGCCGGACTTGAAAATGCCAATCGACATGCAAAACGTCACCGACGTCGGCACACTGTTCCACATGCAGGCTGCCCTGTCCGGGAACGCCCGCCTCTTCTGGTGGAGTCCACCGGAACAGACCCTACACGCCCCCCCCTCCCGCCTCTGCCCACTACTCGCCAGACAGAGCTGGCCAGTTGCGCACTCCGCTCAGCCATCGACAAGACCAAAAGCGAGGTCGACGTTCAGCGCCCGAGGCGGTGAAGGTCACGTGTCCATTCGACCAGCCTGTCCAGCCCATAGGCAGTTGCTGCCATGGCAGTTACCACCATGACAGTTGCTGTCATAACAGTTGCCGCCATGACAGTTGCCGCCATGACAGTTGCCGCCATGACAGTTGTTGCCATGACAGTTGCTGTCATGACAGTTGTCGCCATGACAGTTGCCGCCATGACAGTTGCTGCCATGGCAGTTACCACCATGACAGTTGCTGTCATGACAGTTGCTGTCATGACAGTTGCCGCCATGACAGTTGCCGCCATGACAGTTGCCGCCATGACAGTTGCCACCATGTCAGTTTCCTCCATGTCAGTTGCCGTCATGACAGTTGCCGCCATGACAGTTGCCGCCATGACGGTTGCCGCCATGACAGTTGTTGCCATGAGTTGTGTCATGTTGCGCCATGACTGTTGCCGCCATGACAGTTGCTGTCATAACAGTTGCCGCCATGACAGTTGCCGCCATGACAGTTGCCGCCATGACAGTTGTTGCCATGACAGTTGCTGTCATGACAGTTGCCGCCATGACAGTTGCCGCCATGACAGTTGCCGCCATGACAGTTGCCGCCATGACGGTTGCCGCCATGACAGTTGTTGCCATGACAGTTGTCGTCATGACAGTTGCCGCCATGACTGTTGCCGCCATGACAGTTGCCGCCATGACAGTTGCCGCCATGACAGTTGCCGCCATGACAGTTGCCGCCATGACAGTTGCCGCCATGACAGTTGCCACCATGACAGTTGCTATTGCCGCCATGACAGTTTCCGCCATGACAGTTGCCGCTCATGACAGTTGCCGTCATGACGGTTGCCGTCTGCCGGGCATCTCGCTTTTCTCCCAGGTGGATGGTGGTTTAAGCTTTTGCGATTTACCAGCTTAGCGTTCCAATCTTTTCCGATCTCCCAGGCTCGGCGTTCGTGAGATGTAATTAAAGCTTCTCGCTGCGCTGCACTGCGCTGCACTGCACTGCGCTGAGCTGCACTGAACTGCACTGCGCTGCACTGCACTGATAATGCAATGCAGGCCTTTAAAGTGCGTCCTCTTGAGATGGACGGGCGGTTCTGGTATGGGTAAGAGGCCTGCACATTACCGCAGGCTTTACTGCGGGCGATTTGCAAACGCCTTTGAAGTGAGCAACTGGTACATGGCACAAAGGTGCGGGGGCGGGTCGGCTCAGTCATGTTTTTGCACGCGAAATTATGTCCATTCGCGCTGAATGACAAAGCGAATAATCTCCAAGGGTGTTGATGTTTTACCCTCGACGTTGCACGGCATTTTGTCGCTTTCCCAGTGCAGTGGAAGGGGCTGGTTGTTGTGATCCACTGGAACTTCTAAACGGAGCGCGCTGGCGAAGCGAAGCAAAGAATAGCGTGTTGCTCGTGGCGATAATTGTCCGTGGTTGGTTTCCCATTGGTTGGTTTCCTATGTGAGTAGAAGGTACGATTTTATTTTGTATCGGAATGTCAAACGTTAATAGCAACCTGCAGCCCAACTGTAAGTGTGCTTAGTACCGATGTTTATTGGAGCTTTCCAAGCATAAGAGCGTGACACATGTGTGTACGAGTTATTGGGTACGACTCAGGCCAGCTCTGTGTAATATGATGTCTACACGGATGTTAATTACGAAATACGGCCCCAAACACTGTTCATGCGCCGTGGGAAATTTCTTGACGCTTAATTTGACTTCAGGGCCTTACCCAGGATGCCTAAAACTAATAAAGGGTCAGTCGGGGTCAACCTAGATCAATGGCTCAAAATGATCATGAAGAGGCCAGTTGCCAGACGAACATAATAGTTCAGCTGTGAATTACCATAATCCACCGATCAGCGCATATTTGAGGACTTTATCTGATGATGTGACGCATAGAAAACTGCAAGTTCGTTTTTCTTAAAGATAAATGACTCAAATATCAAATGACAACTGACAAATGACAACTGACAAAATACTCTTATCGCGTTACAGCACCGTTACCTGACATGATTTCGGACAACTTTCATACCAAATTTCCAAACATGATGCCGAATTGGTTATGCTGAAGCTGAGCGAAATCTAACGAGGATCGAATAGTGCGGAAGATATCCTGACAGGTGCTGGCTGGCGCGTGAGCCCCTTCACCAATGAGGGCCATTCATGCCACCCTATCTTGTTGCGGTGTGGGATCCCTCCGTCCAGTTGGTTCCCTCCAGCACTTCCCGGTGTCAGTGTCAGTGTCACTTCCCAGTGTCACTTCCGTGTTAGTGTCGTGTCTATTGTGTCAATCACTTCCAGTGTCGGTGTCACTGTCACTTCACAGTGTCGGTGTCAGTGTCACTTTCTAATGTCAGTGCATGCCAATGTCACTTCCCAGTGTCAGTGTCACTTCCCAGTGTCAGTGTCACTTCCCAGTGTCAGTGTCACTGTCACTTCAAAGTGTCAGTGTCAGTGTCAGTGTCGCTTTATAATGTCGGTGTCGTCACTTCCCAGTGTCGGTGTCACTGTCACTTCAAAGTGCAAGTGTCAGTGTCAGTGTCGCTTTATAATGTTGGTGTCGTCACTTCCCAGTGTCAGTGTCACTGTCACTTCAACGTGTCCGTGTTAGTGTCACTTTCTAATGCCAGTGCATGCCAATGTCACTTCTTGTGTCAGTGTCACTTCCCAGTGTCAGTGTCACTTCCCAGTGTCAGTGTCACTGTCACTAAGTGTCGTGTGTGTGTGTCGCTTTCTAATGTCGGTGTCGTCACTTCCCAGTGTCAGTGTCACTGTCACTTCAGTGTCCGTGTCAGTGTCACTTTCTAATGCCAGTGCATGCCAATGTCACTTCCCGTGTCAGTGTCACTTCCCAGTGTCAGTGTCACTTCCCAGTGTCAGTGTCACTTCCCAGTAGCAGTGTTAATGTTACTTCCCCGCGTCAGTGTCACTGCCACTTCCCAGTGCCACCCCGAGCGTCCTGTGTCGGGTCGGAAATAACACGTGTGCTAACGTCATCACCCGACGTTCCTCGATCTGCTGGCATCTGAGCACCGCCGTCCGAGCAGTGCCAACGTGTCGTTGGGTGTCCTATTGCCACCATCGTCAGCACCCATTCATCAATTTTTCCGCGGCGAGGTGCCAAGATCTCGGGTGGAATGGCGGAAAAACAAGTTCGAATGACACGTCAAAGAAAAACAGACAGAGCAGATCTGATCCGACTCCAGTTACCGCAGGGACACAAGAGGCACGCAGCCCTTCGCCCGCCGCATGAGTTGTGTTGTGCGACGTTCAATGCGTAAGCAGTTGCGTTGCCATGGCTACCGCCTGTAAACACTCAGCCGGCGTGTCTATTGTTGACGGAGATGGGCTGCATCCTTCCAGTGGCTTCGACCGCAAATTAAAACCCGGGACAAAGATGTTTGGGCTGGACGCCGCCTGAGCTGGTGAACTGGTGAACTGGTACGCTGGTGCGCTGGTGAGCTGATGAGCTGGTGCGCTGGTGCGCTGGTGAACTGGTGAACTGGTGAACTGGTGCGCTGGTTAGCTGGTTAACTGGTGAACTGGTGAGCTAGTGAACTGGTGTGCTGGTGCGCTGGTGAGCTGATGAGCTGGTGAACTGGTGTAATAGCGAGCTGGTGAACTGGTGAGGGTGGATGCTTGCTTTTGCCGATGGCATTGGAAGTGCAGAGCACGCAATTATACTGAACACCGGACTGTTCACCAACGAATGTACGGCAAAATTGTCAATTGGCGACATCCTAATATCGACATCCTAAATATCGACCCGAAAATATCGAAGCTTAGAATAATGAAATGCTAATTATCGACACGCTAGCCATCGGCTACGTGAATATTGATACCGCAAAATACCGATACCGCAAAATATCTGCAGGGAAAATGTCGATACGGAAAATTTCGGCTAACAACTTATCTGCTCGGAAATATCGACTCCGATAAACATCGAGCAGCGAAATATCGATCAAATTGGAAATATTACCGTGGAATTAAATGCCGAATAGAAAATAGGACAGTGCATCCTCCCATTCAGGTTAGCTGGGCGTCCCTACGACGATAAGCTGGATATTGGATATCGTCAAATTTCCGTGAATGGATCCCTGGGCAATCGGTGTGAACAACCTTTAGAATGGTTTTCTACCAGGATGACATATTCTGTGCTGTAGTGTAGTCAAAACTATTTCTGATGGAGCCTTGGCATTCTACTTCCTGAAGGGAAGCTGGAATATACTGTTCTCGAAGACGTCTTCTCGTGATGTTTCAAACTGAAACAGTAGATCGTTGTGCGTGATAGAGGGCAGGTTGTTTTAAAGAATAAGACCAACTTGCCTTAAAACCTAAGCGACTTGGTGATATTTCCGCGGTGAATAGGTGGGATTTCTGAATATCCAGGTGACAGAAATCTCACTTAGTTACAGGGGCGTCAATTTCTGAAAATTATTGTGGGGGTGGTACAATACATGGAGGCAATGGGTGGGTCCAAAGGGATTGAGGGGTGCACTATTATTGGGGAACAAAGCCAACAATGAGGGGGCACTTGTTCCCTCAAACGCATACAAAACAACACCTCTGCCTAATTAGCATGTCAGGTGAGACGTTGTCAAGTCATTACAGAAGATGATACACTTGAATCAATTATCTTCGCCTTAGAAACTGGGGATAAAATAATGGAGAGAGAGGGAAAATTAGAGTGAAAAAGCGAGAGAGAGAGAGAGAGAGAGAGAGAGGAGAGAGAGAGAGAGAGAGAGAGAGAGAGAAAGGGAGAGAGAGAGGCGATGTAACAATGTAACGATGTGACGATGTGACGATGTGGCGATGTGGCGATGTGACCATGTAGCCATGTGACGATGTAAAAAGATCACGCTCGCGTCACAACTCCATCACGAGTAGCTCCTTTGCCTGTGATGTTGTCCCGGTCACACTGACGTCATCTGGCGGCGGCACGGTCAGGCCAGGATCTCGGTCATTTTGATCGAAGGGTGGAGTTCAATTGTCTGATGGAGCGCCGTCTCGGGGCGGCACTGATTGAGAAAACATTTCAAGGGACGCGTGCACTCGAGTTCATCCGAGTGCCTTTTTTACTCAGCGTCTGTTTGAGCTGAATAATTCAAGAGATGAACTTGAGCGTGCCTGGGGGTGTGGCCTTTTTTCGGTCAGAGTGGCGCCTCCTTTTCATGAGTGTGGAGGACGGCACACACTTTTTGCACGATCACGGGTAATGGCGTCGGACACATGGGTGTCACTCTATGAAGCAGGTTAGGGGAGGGGATAAATAACCTTTTTGATGGCCAAAGCTTCCCCGAAACCAGTTGTATCTAATGCACGCCCATATGCCCAATGGTTAAGCTTCAACCGATTTGGTGTGTGTGGGGGGGGGGGAATAAATGATTGAGGTGGCCAGTGGCGCCCCTAAGCATATACAAAGCGATACCCCTGCCTGGACACCGACTTCACTTGCCAGTTGAGAATATCTGCGTCGATGGTTTTACCAATGTGAACGCATTCAATACCTGAGCTATTTATGTTTGTTGACGCATTCACGACACGTACCGATTGCGGCGGCGGGAAAAGCTGGACGCGAATGAGTCAAACGCACATCAGTCCTGCTGCCTATTCTGTTGCAGTGATTCTTCATTTTGGCAATCGCCACTGATATTTTGATATTTTGACAGTCCACATTTCGCCGAGCCGGTGTTTTGCGACTCGATATTCAGCACGCCGATGTTTTGTACGTGGACATTTTGCCTGGTATCTCAGCCCCCGATAGCAGGGATAAAAAATATGCAGAACCTTCTCCAAAGTAACAACATCAGTATCCGATATTTCTCCATTTCAAATATGTTGCCCAAAAGGCCAATAAGCAATCCAAACTCTTTTGCATCGGTTCACACGACCGAATTCCAGGGCCAAAAGTTGTCCATTTCAACAATTTACCACACAAAAAACGATGCCCGCTAAAAATTTGCACTCGGAAAATATCACCGAATTTTCGCAATGCCATATGTCAGCGGGTCATTGCGAGGACTACCCATTCGCCGTGGATTTCCTTTCGATATGTCCAAGCATATATGATACATTCATGATCTTCGGGAGAATTGGCATTGCTGTGGTGCTTGCTGCTTACAACTGAAAACATAAAAACACCGACTTTGTAGGAAGTGGGTCTTGCACAAGCACCACAGGAGGCTTGATCGTAACGACTTCTAAAACCGCATTCAGAACACGCTTTAAGAACAGGGAAGTGTTACTTTCACTTGTTACTTTCAGTGAAATAAAACAATGCTCTTTGATGAATGGTGTTTTTTAAAATATATATTTCCCATCTCACAGCTAGGTCAAACAAACAAACTTACAGAAGCGTGCAGGTAACCAATCGCAGTTTGAGACAGTGACACAGGCAGGGGGGGTTCAAAGGGGTCAGTTGACCCCCTCCCTAGAAATTTTGGAAGGGTCCGCACTCAAAGGGGGGCCCGGTTTCAGCCAAGTGGGGCCCGGTCTGGATCAGGTGTGGGCCCGGTCTGAGCCAGTAAGGGGTCCGGTCTGAGCCATATGGGGCCCTATCTGAGCCGGAAGGGGGGCCTTGTCTGAGACAGTATTGTGGGAGTTGATTGTTTCTAACGAGTTAGGTACCTATGTGCAGACATACAACAGGGGGGAATGGGTATAAAACTGTGCATCATGTTCTATGTCAGGGGCCCCCACCCAGCTATTTTGTTGTTGGATTTTGCTCTCCATGCATCTATAGTTTCAGAATTTAGGAGTTCTTCTCACCTCACATGCCACTGGCATTGTCTGACATGTTATCAGCTGAAGAACTGCGAGGACATTGGGAGGCCATGCCCCCCAAAAAAAAAGAATACAAATCGACGCCCCTGCCTCGCCTCGCCCCCCCCGAATCATTTTTATAAATCGAAACACCCCTGGATGGCTTCATGTAAAAAACAATATCAGTAAGAACCGTGGTAACTAGCTTAACAAACGCAAACCCCAAATGCACCCAAATATCGCACCCGACACACTATAAACGGAAATAAAACGGAACGGCGCCTAACAGAAATATATATACCCTTGGCGAAGTGACCTGGCATTTGCAAGTATTTACGTCACCATCGCCATTCGAACAAGGTTAAAGATTAAAAGGGCACTAGAAACCGCAAATAAGTTGAAAAATGCATTTGATCCAACTCTGAATGCGATGCTCTTTCACGTCAGAGGCCTTAATTTATCGAACGGATCGCCATAAGCGTGTTAAAAAGAGCCATAGTAAGAAAATAGGCGCTGCCAAGCCAGTACCTCCAGATCTCGAGTTTTTTTTCGGAAATTCGCATAACTGTGAGCCTTGCATTCATTTCATGAGATTGTACGAAGGTCGATTCTTAAATAGTGGAGAAGAGTCGCCCTATAAGAAAAAATCGCTCATGTCTTCTTCTTTTTTTTGCAAAAGTTCAAAATAAACAATTGTTTTACTTATGATTTATTTGTTCAACAACCAGCAAAAAACATTCTAACATCGATTATCTTTAGTTTCTGAGTTTCCCTTTTCGAGAACACTTCTCCACGGTGGATAACTCACTTTGTGCATGCGAGTAGTGATGGGACTGGTTGAGCTGCCACTTTTGCTAACACGTAATCCGAATGGAACTGATGCGTTATAAAAAGCTTTATGACGGACAAATAAGGACTGAGGCGTTGCCAGTTCTTCTTTAAAGTTTTCCCCTTTACAATTTCTCCCCCCTTAATTTTTTCTTTTTTTTTGTTCTCCTCCTCCTCTTTTTCCAAAATGAATTTTTTTTTTTTTTTTTTTTTTTTCCCCCCCCCCCCAAAGTTTTGGTACCAGCAGGCGGTGGAGTTCATGGTGACGCCATTACAAGACCGACGCTGCAGTTCAGTGGCGAATTTATCAGTGAATTTCGCCCTATCCCATTCACACCCAGCTGTGATGTCTTCACAGCAAATGTCCGTTGTAAAAACGATGTAAACCACGCACTGTTGTTGCCTGCTGATGTTTTATGTTCGGTAGCCCTGATCATCACGGACTAAAATTAAATGGCATTTCGATTTTATCCTTCCTCGCCCTTCCCCACCCACGTGGTTCCGACAGGACGCCCACCCACCCCCTCTCCTTCCAAGTAAGGATAATCCATTTATCCTGCCCGTTCGAGAAAGGCGCTATTTTGTCGTTGGCAGGGATGCGGTATTGCCAGCATTCTGGCTGCCAAGTGTCTACTGGTATCAACAATCGCTAAAGTTAACCCCAAAATCAAATTATCATAGTATCTACAACAGGAGTGGAGACTCGTGTGCTCTTGGCGTTGCCGGTGCAACATCAATCAAAATATTGGCGTTGCCAGGCAACACCACTATTTTTGTATTATCCTCCTAAAGCTCATCCTAATCCCAATGCTTGTATTTACTCCTTACTCCTGCTCAATGTGACAGAGCACGACAGGTCTTCTTCATTGATGGAAACGCTTGTGGATTTGGTTCTGCCAATGCAACATAAATCCTTTTCACGATTCAGTTTTCAGTGCACGGCGCTATGTGAAAGTAATGTGGTTGAATCGCATGTTGGCAACATCAATAATCATACAAAACATCCACCTATGATCTACAATAACGCCTTGGTCTTCACATGCGACTTCAGTTCGTGTGCTTGTACAATACACGATTTAAAAGGAACACTTGTAGACCTTTGACGTTGGAAGACCTGTCACTGTGACCTGTCGGAGTTCCATACACCAACGGAGTTCCATACACCAACGGAGTTCCATACACCAACGGAGTTCCAGACACCAACGGAGTTCCGACATGGTGCCGAGGACGCTCCGTTATAACTCCGGACGTGCTGAGGACGTTCCGCCATGGCGTCGGACGTGCGGACGTCGCGCCAGACAAATCAGCGCCGCGACGCTCGTTCAGCCTCGCACTCAACCCTCTGACCGACAGTGCCCGGCCATTACAGCCCGTGCTTCGGCATGCGTAGAAACGTGTCGAATTTGCTCCGACGACGGTGACAAACGATTTCCCCAGCTGGCTTCCGCTCGTATTAATCGCCATCGGCAGCCGGTCTGACCGGCGTCTGATGTACTGCGCGCCATTGTTCGCGAAATGACTGCATCCGCCCTTGATGACCTCCTCAGCTGGGAATTCGCTCAGTTCGGCCAATCGCGGTTGGCTATCGCCAGGCGGCAGTGCAACGTGACCGTGTTTGGCTCGCTGCCTGCTTTCTGAGCGTAACGCAGTAAAGGAAACGGTTGTGGGGCAAAACGTCCAGTGCGTAAAAGGTCGAATGTGCAGAATGTCGAATGCTACATGGCTCGTGTCCAAATCTATTAACGTAAAACTTAAATACATTCCCGCATTGGGGTGCATGTAGCCTAACCGTAGCTTGCCTCAGGTAGCCTAACCGTAGCTTGCCAAGCCAAGCAATCCAATATTTATAAGGAATTCGGTTTTTTCTCCCTTCAACTTTTCGTTGGACACCGACTTGCCTACCTAGTTCCTCAATTAACTGACAACAACGTACCGCGCGAAGTAGTGACCTTATATGTCACTGTGCACACACACGCGCAGTGACCTCGTATGGTCCCATATGACCTCGACCTGATTAATCATCATGCATGTGGTACGCACAATGACCTTCTTGATCACTTGATATGATGCATGCCCCAGCATATTTCGTCCCGATTTCTTTACTGAGGGCACTTCGACACAAGAGCACTACAAACTCCGGAAAAGGGCACGTTGTGTGCATGGAAAGGGCACCTTTTGCAGATTATTGTGCAGAAGTGCACATACAATTTTGATCAGGGAAAGTCCGAAAAACCTAGCCACTGCGGGCAGTGTAGCCTACCAAGATCACATCTAAGTGTACTTCGACTTACGACAGAGGCACTGTAGCGCCAGCACTCTGAGCAGTAGCATGGGCAGTTCACTTTGTTGAAAGACACTATCAACTATGAATAACATCCCTGATATTCCCACTTCCCGCTCTAGCCATCCAATGGGCAGCATCGGCTGCCATACGGGCACGGTCTCAATACGGTCTCAATTTAGGGACCATAACCCGTCACATGAGCAAGTTGGCCTGCAACGGGTGCATCAACGGCCGCGTGAGGCAAGCGGCCATACTTGTGTTTCGCTCTTCGTCATGGACACCTTGATTTGCCGGTGGGCGTCCTGGCCCGCGAAAAGCTTTATTTTTATTCCGTATCTCATTGTGAAACAAAATCGTAAAAGCCTGTTGGTACTTGGAAAGGACTGGGGAATGGGGAGAACGTGGATCCTCAGTTTTTGCTGTTTTTGCTGTTATGGTACGTAAGCATACGAATTGTTTTTTAGTACTTCACTGAGCCATTCCTTTGGAGCTAAGGATATGCCCCCGAAGTGGTCCGACCCTTTTCACTTCACCTGACCGATGACTGCATTTCTGGCCCTGAGGTGTCAACAAAATTACATTTCACCCGATGAATGTTCTTGTGTTATCCATTGCACCTCGCTTCATTTTGATTCATCTGTTGGTTATCGAGTAAAGAAATGGGCTAAAGTCTCCCCGCAGTGACTAGTTAGTGTGTGGGAAAATACGTCGGTGACCGCTAGGAGTTATCAGCTTTGTGCGATTCATCTCTCCAAATACATTCAGTGCAGGCCATGTCAGGTTCAGTCTGGCGCTGAGGTACAAATGTGAGGTTGATATTTTGCGAGTCGATATTCTGCAAAGTCGACATCTTACCAAGTCGATATATTGTATGTCGATGCCTTGCGGTGCCAGTAATTTTTGTGCCAATATTTTGCGAAGTTGATTTTAAGCCTGTCAATATTTTCACCGGCCTTACTATGCTAACCTTATATTCTACTCTTCATAATATATACGCGTGGAGAAATTCAAATCAGCAAGGCTTGTAACAAAAATTATTTCTGCGACCGGAAGCCGAAAATGATGGTACAACTCGTTGCTCATTTCGCTGCCAAAACGAAAAAAAACAAACTTTTCGCGCTACCAACATGCAACTGCTCGGTTCAGCACGCTCATAGTCGGCACCAGAAACGCCCGCGCGCACTCTTCCTGGGGCACGTGCGTGCCCACCGACTTGACAAACCGCCTCGGCGCGCCAGCTGCCGGGCGCGCGCTTTTTGGCCGTGTTTTTGCGGCGATAACGTATCTCGGCGCACGTCTGGCGTTCGAATCCCGGCCGCCCATTAATTGGCGGCGCAGTCGCCGCCGCCGCGCGAGCCGATGCAGCGTCCAATCGATCCACCCGTAAGTCGGCACAAGGAGACACAAATATACACCAATAGGCATACATAGGCGCACACAGACACAAATAGACATAAATAGACACAAAGAGACACAAAGAGACACATAGACACACATAGACACACATAGACACACATAGACACAAACAGACACAAACAGACACAAACAGACACAAACAGACACAAACAGACACAAACAGACACAGACAGACACAAACAGACACAAACAGACACAAACAGACACAAATAGACACAAGTAGGCACAGGTAGGCACAAGTAGGCACAAGTAGGCACAAGTATGCCCAGATAAGCACACATAGACACAAATAGACACAAACGGACACAAATAGACACAAATAGACACAAGTAGGCACAAGTAGGCACAAGTAGGCACAAGTAGGCACAAGTAGGCACAAATAGGCACAAATAGGCACAAATAGGCACACATAGACACAAATAGGCACACATAGACACACATAGACACAGACACAAATATACACAAATAGACACAAATAGACACAAGTGGGCACAAGTGGGCACAAGTGGGCACAAATAGGCACAAGCAGGCATAAATAGTTCGGCGGGCCGGCGCCGGCCGATCGTCTCGCACACCGCCGGGCCGGCGGACACGGCCGCCGGCCTGCGCTTCGCTGAGTCTCGGACCACGCGCTTGGCGCGATTGCGTCGGTGGCGGCGGGGCGGCGGCCCGCCTTGGGCCACGCCTGGCGCGATTGGGGGTGGGCGTGGGCGGGGCGGCGGCCTGCCTGGCGACACGACACGTCCCTCCGCCAGTGCTGCGGCGCCGCTCACCCGTCGCCGCCGACAGGGCATTGGTGCCGGTAAGCGGCGCTGTCCGGTGCGTGCCGACTGGTGCAATACGTCCCGACAGTTCCAGATGAGGAGGGAAGCGAGAGAGAGAGAGAGAGAGAGAGAGAGAGAGAGAGAGAGAGAGAGAGGGGGGGAGTGGGAAAGAGTTGGCAAAAGTGGGCGAGAGTGAAAGATAATGGGCGAGAGTGAAAGATAATGGGAGAGAGTGAAAGATAATGGGAGAGAGTGAAAGATAATGGGAGATAATGAAATATAATGGGAGAGAGTAAAAGATAATGGGAGAGAGAGGGAGAGAGTGGGAGAGCGCGAGAGGAAGGAGGCTGGCGAGGGGCATGATCCATGTATGGGACTCCAATTACGATTTTTGCACATCAGACGAACAATTTGAGTTGGTCGCGTGCCAAGATTGCTTCTACTGAGCGAGGCCCTGTCACCACCATGAGCAGCCGCAGTCGACATCCGGTCATTACATCTTCACAATCTTCCCCACCGCCGGCTTCGAAGCGACCCGAAAGACAATTCTGTTCGACAAAGAGGCTTCCGCAAAAGCCGGCGCCGCGAGTTGACGCCGGCTTTTCAGCGGGCGGCTCGGCGCCGGCCGGAGACAATGTGAAGCGTGAGTGCCCCGGGCGACTGGCGCTCGAGATGAGGCGGCTCGAGATGAGGCGACAGCGGTCCGGGCGACTCGCGCTCGAGATGAGGCGGCGGTAATGACACTGATGAAATGCCACGCCGAGGGATAGTAAAAGCCGCGAGGACGTGTAGAACATCGTCGGCGAAATGCCACCGGCCGCCGGATGCGATGCGCGGGATGCAGGGCCGCATCAGGAGGCTGCGGTAGGAGCTCGCATCAGGAGGCTGCGGTAAGAGCTTCATGTGGCGTACACGAGGTCTGCGGGATTGGCGGAGCGAGGAACCGGCGCTTCAGTTCTCGTGATCTGAACTAGCATTCCGGTGGAGAGTTTCCTTCCACCAACTCCGGCTTTTTCCACAACTTTTGACGGTTCAACACGCCATGTCCAAACGTGACTCAGAAGTTGTGTCGTTACCCGCCACAAAGAAGCATTAGCAGTATAAGATAGATGAGTTCATAAAATTTGACTACGTGCCGACCTGATGTAATTTATGTTTACCCAACAGCATTTCTATATGCAAACTGGAGAGATTACCAGATATTTTTCGTACGTGAAAATTTGTGAACTATTTTCAACACACCTGCCGTTGTAAAATCACCTGTCGAACAAGTACTTGAAGTACTGCCTGGAACCTGTCCAGCCAACATCCAACAACTACTAAAAATCAGCAAGCAATTGCCGACTTGTTTCCGCTTCGCCGGCTATCAGTACAAGTCACGGAACAGGGAGGTGGTCCCTCTTAGAAAAAGTTAAGGCAAAGGAGGCGTCAGCTAATCGTGTTTTTTTTTGCTGCAGGCATTCTCAATTGACAGCTTACTGCTCCAACCTTCTCGGTGCGAAGCCATCCACATCACTCGTAAGGAGCACTCGGCTCACTATCATGCACCACTCGGATGCACGCTCCATCTCATTGAGTTACACCACTCAGGTACACGCTCCAGCTCATTGAGTTACACCACTCAGATACACGCTCCAGCTCATTGAGTTACAACACTCAGATACACGCTCCAGCTCATTGAGCTACACCACTCAGATACACGCTCCAGCTCATTCAGTTACACCACTCAGATACATGCTCCATCTCATTGAGTTACACCACTCGGGTACACGCTCCAGCTCATTGAGTTACACCACTCAGATACACGCTCCAGTTCATTGAGCTACACCACTCAGATACACGCTCCAGCTCATTCAGTTACACCACTCAAATACACGCTCCAGCTCATTGAGTTACACCACTCAGGTACACGCTCCAGCTCATTGGGTTACACCACTCAGATACACGCTCCAGCTCATTGAGTTGCACCACTCAGATACACGCTCCAGCTCATTGAGTTACACCACTCAGATACACGCTCCAGTTCATTGAGCTACACCACTCAGATACACGCTCCAGCTCATTGAGTTACACCACTCAGATACACGCTCCAGCTCATTGAGTTACTCCACTCAGATACACGCTACAGCTCATTGAGTTACGCCACTCAGATACACGCTCCAGCTCATTGAGTTACGCCACTCAGAACACTCATATACTCCACTCATGCACACCACTCAGATCACTCATATATACCATTCATATACACCACTCATATACACCACTCATGTACACCACCCATATCACTCATATATACCATTCATATACACCACTCATATACACCACTCCGATCACTCATATACACCACCCAGCCCATCGATGCATCACTCAGATAACCTAGATACACCACTCGGATCACTCCTATACGGACGATTCCAGGACCACCAAGGAAGACCCCAAATTGTTAACTATACCCCATCCGATTTTGATAAAATGTGTGCATTGGGTTATCTATGGCCCAAATTAGGATGTTCATTTTTTTAGCTTCTAGGTGACAGGTGTCGCAAGATATAAGACAGGAACCTTTGGAGGTTAAGGAGAAAGTTCGTATGCAAAATCATTTGTATATTTTTGGTGGTTGCAATTAGCTTACGAAACTTATATATCTTTTGAAAGCGGAAGATCTGCCAAATGCAATAAAAATGATGGTGCTATTGTAAAGTCAACATTTGACCTGTTGAAGTCGTCACACCTTGTGACCTGTTAGAAAGTCCTGTTTTGATATTTGGCGTTTTTAGTTGGAGTGCCCAATCAATTGTCTATCTGATGACGTATTGCTCTTATTGTAAAGCCGATTCAGTAATGGGTCACAGAGGTCAAATGTCAGGGCCTGACATGAGCTCCAGATAATGGTATTTTACGTGACTATGAGCATAGCCGGATATGGATGCCATTTAGAGACCACTCGGCCATATATCCCGATGGTGATATTGCCAAGTAGGCCAGGGATCAAAAAGGTCACATGTGGTTTAGTCACTTGACGTCGATATAGAAGATGTGTGCGTATCGTAGACGTGGTCGATATGGGTCACGTTTTAACGCCCTTTGATGACAGGTGAGGATTATTTCAGAATTAGTTGTATGAGATGTCGCGGTAGCATAGGTGTTGTTTTATGAAAATTATTGAGGGGGTAAAGTGCCGCAGAATTGATGTAGGTATAAGATGTGGCTGTTTCACACGCGCACCGAAGGAGTGGGTCGGAGCGGCCCGCTTCTGTTTTTTTTACATTATCTCATAAAAGGGCGGCGATAGTGTTATGTAATGTTGTGACTTTGTGAGAGAAAAAAATCGATAATCGCATCCTATGCAACACAAAATCGAAATCCGTCAGTAAATATAGGAATTGCGGGGGTGCCAAATCGGCCGACCAGACGGCGGCCGGCGAGCGTTCAAGGTCACAAAGACTTGGTCGGCACGGTGGAGCGGCAGTGCGGTGAGGCAGCCGATCACAACTTCATTTAACCTTAAAAGCCTTTGGTCATGAAATTTGTACTGAAGCGAGATCACTACATTCACAATCTACCCTCCAAATTGTGTCAGTAGTTTCCGTAATCATAGGGGCAGGGTCCGAATCACCCCCCCCCCTCCTGTGAGTATTATGTGAGAGGACTTTCGGCGCTCGTGTTAATCGACCCTGTCCCGAATTATGGTTGTATGCTAGATTTAGGCCACTTAGTCTGCTGATAGGATAAATTTGCATTTTATGTGATGCTGAAGATCAAAATGAAAATACAACCGCACGTCTGGAAGACCAGGTTATCACTTAAGGGGTATAAAATTGTCCGACTCAATTGAAAGCCCGACAAAAGAACAGCGAATGCAATTTTATAAACGTTCCGTTCTATCAGTGTGCAAGTGTTCCTCAACCACATTTCCGTCGTTGCTCATATATCAACGAATATTATAAGAGCCAACCAACACACATGCGTGACGGCGAACAGTTAATATATTATTACTATTAATATTTCTGGGCAAGACACACAGAATTACTCCCAGGTAGTGGATCATGGCTCCGGTCATACCAACATGCATTACACAGACTGAGACAATGGAGCGGACTGTGTTCGGACATTCAATATAAAATGTGGAGTTCTTATGTGTAACTTTTGAATCGATTTGAGGTCATATTGACGTATTCTTTCTTGATGGTGAAGAGTGGAAATATTTAATCCTTATACAGTACAGTTGCCAGTTAAATCTACCTGACGCACCGCACCGTCTTCACGCGAGTTCATCTCATATTAATATCACATGGATAGAGACCGAGTTCAAGATAACTTCAAAATCCAAGCAAGCAAGACCAAGTGGGTTTTATCATTTGTATCACTGCGTTCGCTTGGAAAGCTCGCTCACTCTGTTTGAACAGCCAGTGTAAACTCGTAAGGTGAACGCTGCTTGGGAGACGTCTGTGGACGAATACATGCCAAGTAGGGCTATATCTGGCAATCTAAATCAAATCAGGCAAATCCTGGTCTTCAAATTCTGGTGACTTCTCATGAAAATATAAGGATGTGATGGCTGTTGCAAAACTCCCTGATGAAGAAAATAATACAACGCCTTCACGCCTTTAATAATCTGAGGGCACATAGCACACAACTCAGAAGTATTTAGGAACGGCACCGTCATTTGCCATCTGCCGCGGTGTCCCACCAACCGCCAGACTACAACACCAAGATGTACAAATGCATATGTGTGACCATATCACACCCCTGAAACCGATCATATTTCACCCCCTCAGCCCTGGCCTCAGCCCCGTTACCAGTACCAGTACCCTACTAATATGGGAATGCATGTGGTGTAATGAAGCATCCGTCATGAGCGATGTAAAAGGGAGCTTGATCCATGTCTTGTAGCGTTTCTAAACTCAAGTAGCAGAACAAATATCGATATTGAATTGGGCCCATCGTCACCAACGTCAAACGAAAACCTTGCAGATGCACACTTGCTGCCCGTATTATCACAGACACACACTTGCTACGTGAACTATCAATGTTGAGGTCGTGTTGAGGATGTGAAACTGCACAACTATCTAGGAAAAAAGCCGGTGCACATGGCCAGGCGAACAGCAATGCTGGGAACAAAACCTGGCCACATGCGTGCAAGCGTGGTTTCTGCGAACGCGAAGGCCGGAATAACAGCAGGTAAGTGCAGTACAAGGCATCAAATGTGCACCACTCTCTGGCTGTCTGATTCGCTGAAGTTTGGGCATCAGGTGATGGGTCATACACCATGTTGTAGCCCCGGGAAAAAGACGAGGATGTGAAAAAAGGATTTGTCAAAACCCAACATTTTGACGTCCGCGGCGCGGCGGCCCTGTCAGCGCCAGGGACTTCTGCCAGGGGCGGATTCAGGAATTGTCATGGGGGCACTTGTCTGAAGGGGTGCCATTTCTCTGGAGGGGCGCCACTACAAAAGTACTTGGAGGCAGGGGTTGGGACAGGGGTTGTACTGAAGGCATATGTGCCGACATGGAAATTGGCGCCTCTTCGGCCGGGAAAATGCTCTGGGAAAGCTCGAATACATCCCCATCGAATTTTCCAGCCAAACTCGTCCCTCTCAGAGGAAAAGATGCCCTTTTGGTATGCTCGAGTGCATTCATATCGAGTTATTCAGCCAGAGGCGCTCCTTGGAGGGAGTAGACCCCCATCCAATGTGTTTGAGTGACCCCCCCCCCCCCCGAATTGTTCAGCCAGATATGCACCTTGGAAGGTAAAGGTGCCCTTCCGGGAAGGCCCGAGTGCACCCTATCCGTCAATTTTTTTTTCAGCTAGAGTCGCCCATCCCGATACTAATTTCCCCTCATGGCAATTTCTGAACTCTGTCCTGCCTGGTAGGGTGTCTTTTCCTTCCGAGGGGAGCCTCTGGCCGAAAAATTCGAGCGGGGTCCAATCGAGCACACTGAAGAGGCGTCTTTTTATCTCGGAGGGGCGCTTCTGACGGAAAAAAATATAGGGGGTTCACTCGAGCCTTTCCGGATGAGCGCCTTTCCCCGGCCGGAGGAGCGGCCACCTTCCATGGGAGGGAGGCACATGCCCCCAGTTACCCCCCCCCCCCCCACTGTATCTGCCCCTGACTCCTGCATCTGCAAGCCAGCAGCTGGCCGCGTTCAGGCTATCACAGTTTTTTCCTTTCTCCGGAGAAGACAGACCTCTAGCCGACGCAGACGAACTGTGCGTTTCGTGTGGCTTGAATTCAAGAAGACAGCACCAAGTTCGACCTGCTGGTGGCAAGCCTTTCTGTGTCGATCACCACGCAGGTGCGGATATTATCACGTCCAAGACGCCCAGTTTCGTAACCCTTATTGACGTCATGAGGCGTAGGTTGGCGCAATCGCGAGCTAGAAGCCCTATTGCCCCGTCAGCAGCTCGGAAATCAGAAGCCGTTCCAACTGCTCCTGTGGATGCACTCAGAACTAGGTGCAACATGGGATGCTCTACACGTCCGTGAGATGCTAAAGACCATTTCTTCAACGGCTGCCGCAGGCTTGAGCAGCATTATCGCTGCCGTCAGAGGGAGGAAGCTCTCTGGACCAACTGACTACCGCAGTTGAAAGATTCTTGGAAGCCTCGGCTTCAAGCATTGTCAGCAGTGGTGGCACTAGACGGTGCCATTCGGCGCATTCAGCTGCCGCAGGCTCAGCAGCGCAGACGGTGCCATTCGGCGCAGTGTCTCCGGACACCAGTACGCTGGCCACACTACATGGCATAGCCGCGACGTCAACGGTGGCGGTCAGTCGCCTGGAAACCATCCTGGATGACAGGCCACGAGAGTGAACGGACGGACATCACTCGTTTCGGGGCCATCGGCGGGGCCATCGGCGGGGCCATCGGCGGGGCCATCGGCGGGGCCATCGGCGGGGCCATCGGCGGGGCCATCGGCGGGGCCATCGGCGGGGCCATCGGCGGGGCTATCGGCGGGGCTATCGGCGGGGTCATCGGCGGGGTCATCGGCGGGGTCATCGGCAGGGCCATCGGCGGGGCCATCGGCGGGGCCATCGGCGGGGCCATCGGCGGGGCCATCGGCGGGGCCGTCGGCGGGGCCATCGGCGGGGCCATCGGCGGGGCCATCGGCGGGGCCATCGGCGGCGCCATCGGCGGGGCCATCGGCGGGGCCATCGGCGGGGTCATCGGCGGGGCCATCGGCGGGGTCATCGGCGGGGTCATCGGCGGGGTCATCGGCGGGGCCATCGGCGGGGTCATCGGCAGGGCCATCGGCGGGACCATCGGCGCTCCCGCTCCAAAGCAGCGCACGGTTTTATGCTTTTTGCTGCATGCCCATTTCCACTTCATATTGGGGGGGGGGGCATTTTCACTATTGGAGGGGCAAAATTGAACATTGAAGGAGCACATGCCCCTCCAAAAGTATACAAAACAACACCCCTGCACGGTGGTCACATGTGAGTCAACGACCTGCCCTTAGGCTGAAGCTTGAGGTGTGCATTATAGAAAGTGATCGACATGGGAGCGCTTTGGAGCACGTGATTCGAAAAAAAAGTGACAAGGCGTTTCACGTATCATGAAAGGTCGCATGGGTCACATTTGGATCATTTTTAACGATATCACGATTTACGGTGCCTTGCAGGATTTGGTCACGAGCTGATCTTCTCGTGTTGCTGGCGTCGGTTGACGCGTGTGCCACGAGTTGTCGTCTCTCTGTCGTCACAATTTTATGACGTATTTTGAGCTGTTGGTGGAAGCCGCCGCGACCACGCACGCTGCTGCACAGAAATTGAACCGGGAAATGGTTCAGTTTTACGAGTCCGACGATATTTGTCGGCTGTGCCCTGATGCTAAAGTCGTTACAGATACAGACATGAATGATACAAGACATGATACAAGCACGAAACGTGTAGTACAAACGCGACTACGTTTTGACAACCAACAACGACGAAATTGTGCCGACTGTTTTTCAAGAAGGAAATGACAGCCATGCCATCGAGTTTAACTTTTGTGAGTCTAAGCCCCCCCCCCCCATTGCGTGCTGACCGACAACAAGGCACTCATGGCGTCTGTGTTTAACCTGTTGATCGCTGCACGTTTATTGATGCATTTCTGACCAACGAGCATGTTTCTACGCTTAGTGGTGCAGCATCGCAGCTGACGCGTCACAACTTTATCGCCCAGACGCAATCGCAGTACTTTAAACAGCTGTGTGACAGTGAACTATCTCTGACAGTGAGATGGTCGTGGTCGGAGCATATTTTCGTAATTTTTCGTCAGTCATCCGGGATGCGGCGCAAGGTTTCATCGGGAGAACTTCCAATGCACTTTTCATCTGTAAGCGCTGTGCACCACCGATTAATGCAAAAGTTTGTCCGTGGCCTAACTCCCCAACTCAAATCGCGGCTGTATTGGCTGCGTTCCGGTCTGCCTTGATTCCTTACATACGACAGATGCTTTCAGAGCTGGAGAAAGTCCACTTACCCTCCGATGGTTGCGCTGGGAAATACGAAAACAACCTTAAGTTGTCAATATTTGCTGCCACCAGGACGATTGCAGTGTCGGTTGTGAGTGGATTTGGTTCTGGCAACCGCGCACGGCAAGAATGATGTGATGACATTGGTGAGTCGGCTAAGCGTGCCGCATTCTAAGCTAGCCTCCAACGGTCATCAGATGGGTAAATCGTAACCATTCAGCATTCCTCGAAAACCGTGAGTCGTCCTTCAACCTTAAGATTGAGTTATCTTCGTCTCAGCGTCAGACATGTGTAGGATCGCCGATAAATCTGCCGCCCGGTTACTTGAATCGCTTCGATTGAAGAGTATAAAGAGACTTCAACACTTTGTGCCGTTAGATGGAAAGAGAGCATGCTAGTAGAGATAGTGATATATCTCCGGATGTTGACCACTGTGTGCATCGCGGCCGAAACTGACATGCGGGGACGAGTGGTCTAGGGGTAAGATGCTCGTCTCACAATCGAAAGGTTGTGGGTTCGAGTCTCACCTGTCGCTACTCTTCGCCCGCGACCAATCGGCGTGAGAGATTGGCGACGCTACATGACTCAACGGTCGGCGTGTCGTAAAACCAATAACCAACCAAACTGACATGCATGACTCTGGCTCGGATAGTGATGTATTTAACTTAGGAGGATCATGCATGCATATGCATATGCACCTGGTATGTCCATGATTCGCTTTTGGCTAGACGTGCTTGCAACTGACATACATGGTGTGATATCAAGTAATTCGCTAGAAAATGGAAGGGTTTCACTGAAGTAATTTCTCAGAAATCGAACGGGGTTCTTCATTGGACGCAAATCTTCATTTCAAGGTTAGGTCAGCGCGCATACCTATGCGACCTCTGCGACCTCACATAGCGGGTTTTGGCAATCTCGTGCTCTCTGAACAAACTGTTTTCGATGACACCCATACCAAATACCTTCCATAATGCGCATACAACCTTCGTTTTGAAGCCATGTCACTGACCCATGTGTGATCTCTGAGTTCTGATACATTTCCATATGTGACTATCGTGGTCGATGACAGGAGTGCTTTAAAATGGGACCCATATCGGTCATATTCTGCAATGCACACAAAGCCACTATGAGGTCACTGACCTCGATGCGATATCTATGAGCTCTGACGTACTTAAGAATATTATCATCGTGTTCTATGAGCGAGCAGCTTTGAAACAACATCCATATCGGCTATGTTCGTAGTCACGCACAATAACGCATGTGGAGGTCAGGTCGGACCCTGGCATTTCACCTCAATGACCCATTATGAAATCGGCTTTTAAAAAAATATTGACGCCAACAGTTACACAATTCATGGGGCGATGTTCGGCTAAAACAAACAGAGAGGGAGAGGAAGAGGGAGAGAGAGAGAGAGAGAGAGAGAGAGAGAGAGAGAGGGAGAGGGAGATCAAAAGAATACTTTTTCAAAAGGCCACGAGGTCAATAAAAGGTCACCGGCTAACATCACTTAAAGTTGACTTCAGAAAATCACAATTATTCGTATTGCATTGGATAGGTCTTCCTCTTTCAAATAATGTATAAGCCTGGTAGTCTTATACATTATTGCTACCATTAAAAAGAAAGAAACATTTTCTATATGCACATTCTCCGTGACCTAAAAAATTCGATCTCTTGTAACTCGTGGCCTTTGAAACCTATAATAAAAAAATATCAGAATCGTAATCTGAGCCATCGATGACCACATGAACCCATCATAGTCAAAATCGGAGAGTGTGTGGTGAACATGCCTTGGTGGCTTGTCCCGGAATCTCCAATACACGACTCGGATTGTCCAATTGCACCACTCAGATCACTCATATACTCCACTCAACTCACTCGCATACACCAATCAGATATGTTGCAGGCACCACTCAGATCGCCCATGTACACCACTCACACCACTCACACCACTCTTATGCACGACTCAGATCACTCATACAAACAGTAATCACTCCGGGGCTTTTCACAACACACAGTTATTGATCCCGCACAATCCAGCAACAACTGCACACAGACCTGCGCCTCGCTACGTCGATCGATCCGAACGCCACCACGAACATTAAACACGCCCATTCCACTGATGCACGCCTACAGGGGCGCACCCACGAGCTGTCATGGGGGCACTTGTCTGGAGGGGCGGCATTTTTTTTCGGAGAGGCACCTATTCCCTTCTGATTTTGCAGCTTCTGGATACAAATCCGCTTAGAGGGGGTGGGGGTGAGTTGGAGTGGGGGGGGGTGAAGTACACTCGAGCCTTCCTGGAGGTACGGAACCCATTTCCGACCGGAGGGGCGTAATCTTCCATGTGGGGGGACACATTTCCCAGTGTCCTTGCCCCCCCCATCCGCCCCTTCATCCGCCTCTGCACGCCAATGCGATCGACGATTAACTGCGGCAAAGCTTTCCAGGACACCAGCCAGCACGCAAGACAGCTCCGATGCGCACTCCCGTGTCGGAAATAGCCAGCAATATAGAGTCGCGGATTTGGAGACGCATCGATGCGCGTCTTGTCGGCATGCATCGCGTCGCCCCCGCCGATATGACGTCCCTGCGAGCGGCGGCTCTTCACAGGCCGGCCCGCACTGCCATGGCAACGGCCAGTGACATCTGTCGGCCAGAATCGGTACCATTCTGCGGCGCATTAACCCTGCTGCGGCGGAATTAATGGCGTGCGAGTTTTGCTCCGTGATATACACATGCAATTAGCATACGCATTGTCAAATGTGCCGGGGCACTGAAACCGTTGCAGGGCAGGGGCTGGATGACGATCAAACAGCATTAGCAATGAAAGATATAGCACAGATAGATATAGCAAAGATAGATGTAGTAAATATAAAGTAAAGATGTATATAGTAAAGATATATGTAGTAAAGATGTATATAGCAAAGATGTATATAGTAAAGATGTATATAGTAAAGATGCGTATATAAAGATGCATATAGTAAAGATGCATATAGTAAAGATGCATATAGTAAAGATGCATATAGTAAAGATGCATATAATAAAGATATAGTAAAGATAGAATGTTGGAAGTAATAGTACGTTAAAAGTTGGATTGTCGCTACATTCCAGTACCCTGCCACACGTAAAGACAAACCGAGCATCGATAACGTTTTTCACAACAAGTAGGTAGAACACGGCAGCCGCAGGAAGTGGGCGTGGCTGTGCGGCGACCGTCAGCCCACAGGGCCGATCGGCGGCGACGGCCAGCCCACGGGGCCGATCTACGGCCGCGGTGCAGTGGGCCAGCAGCGGCCGCAGGACCACCAGCTCGGGTCAGCAACTCTGCCCCTCCGGGCGGGTCGAGGGCCCGCTCCACCGGCAGCCGGCGGCCGGGCCGGTTCTCAGCCGACAAGTCGGCCCGCATGGCCCAACTGAGCAGGCCCTAGTCAACTGAGCGGGCCTGCGGCAGCAGGGTGGGGGTCATGGTGGACGAGCGGGCCTGCGGCAGCAGGGTGGGGCCATGGTGGACGAGCGGGCCGGCGGCAGCAGGGTGGGGCCATGGTGGACGAGCGGGAAAGCGGCAGCAGGGTGGGCCATGGTGGACGAGTGGGCCGACGGCAGCAGGGTGGGGCCATGGTGGACGAGCGGGACAGCGGCAGCAGGGTGGGGCCATGGTGGACGAGTGGGCCGACGGCAGCAGGGTGGGGCCATGGTGGACAGGGGTGGGCCGACGGCAGCAGGGGTGGGGCCATGGTGGACGAGCGGGCCGAGCGCAGGTGGGGCCATGGTGGACAGCGGGCCGCGCCGGGTGGGGCCATGGTAGACGAGTGGGCCGACGGCAGCGGGTGGAGGCATGGTGGACGAGCGGGCCGGCGGCAGCAGGGTGGGGCCATGGTGGACGAGCGGGCCGGCGGCAGCAGGGTGGGGCCATGGTAGACGAGTGGGCCGACGGCAGCAGGGTGGAGGCATGGTGGACGAGCGGGCCTGCGGCAATCGACTGAGGCCAGCGGTGAATAGGTCGTCTACCCCACTCAGATCACTCAGATACACCACTCAGATCACTCAGATACACCACTCAGATCACTCAGATACACCACTCAGATATACCACTCAGTTCACGGACATACACCACTCAGAATCTCAGAAAAATTCATGGGCTCAAATTGACCCTTGCACCACGCGTTAGAAAAAGTTAAAGTAGTGGCGACAAACGAAGCGAGGAAATGAGAAGCATGCGAAGCGAGTAGTGATGAGAGCTTTGAAACGTTCTACGGAGCACCTCAGAAGGTGCCGACCTGGTCCGGCAGCCATATGTATGGATGTTCAAGCAACCATATCTCCAGTCCACGTCAGAACTTCTTCGAAGCCGGACTTCCTCTGGAGGGGAGGCTTGAGGCTATCAGGGCGGAGTGCAACATGATATTATGTATGTGTGATGGGAGGCTAAGATACGATAGTGAAGGAAGAATTGGTAAGTTACCGAAATAGCACAACATTATTTGTCTCCATTATCAGGCCTCATCCGCCGATATAATCTATCATCAAATTACTCCAAACTACTTCGTAATATCACGGAGTCCACATCACGTTATGCCAGTCGGCAGAACCATAGCACATCAATCTGCCGTGGGCGTAGGAGTTTTTTGTCGTTCAAACGTGGGAGAGCAGGCCCCCATCCTGTCGACATGATCACCGCTGACATATGGCCCTCGCACCTGGCGATAATCGATAGCTCATCTCATCCGCTATCCATGTAACAAGTGATTGCTTTGCCTGCTGATTCAGGTAACAT
Organism: Ashinkailepas kermadecensis; assembly: GCA_034440615.1. Lineage (NCBI taxonomy): Eukaryota > Metazoa > Arthropoda > Thecostraca > Neolepadidae > Ashinkailepas > Ashinkailepas kermadecensis. The sequence goes on from JAOTOM010004871.1 coordinate 249,066, forward strand.
TTTCCACTCGTTTGTTGATGAGGTACAAGCCATAAGCATCTCCAATTTCCTAAAGCTACCTGGTTTGCATAACAAGTGGTATAGCGGGTTGCTTTCAAGTCATTTTTATCGTGATAAAATAGGTCAACATTACGAACATGCTATCAACATTTTGCTCAAATCCCGGCTATTTTGAGGGCATTTTAGGGATCCTCACTCCGGGTCCGCTCCAATTGCATTAAATATGTTGAGAGAAAGCAATTATATCCAAAAAATTACATCTTCGTGAATTCGGTGGCCACTGGAGTATTTTCCATAACGTTAGCCAGTGCGGATCGCAATTAAAGAACATCACGTTGCTGCTATGAAAAGCCTGACCTTAGTGACCTCACAGACAGTTCATGTACAAATCCACTTCAGCGCTCCTCGGGGTGCAGGTTTTCCATCCTGGATTTCGCTATTTATGGGACTTAAGGTATGTTCATGTTAGATAAAAATAGAAAATAATTGATTACGTTCATATGGCATAGAGGTCAATTGACCAGGTGATGTCACGTGTTCAATGTTCCAGTTTATTGTGTGGCAGTTACCGCGGCGTATTTGCACGCGGAGTTGGCAACATTTCTGCTCAGCACGGTCACAAGATAATCACCTTCGCTTGCATCTGTTACATTTTATAGGTCACATGAGGTCATGGGGAATCAGAGGTCAGGTCAAGTTCACCAATCTCTGTTGATCATTGTTTCTTCCAAATCCTGGCCAATAGACAGGCCACCCCGCTTGCTTCCCAACTGGTGACCAAATCCTGGCTACGCCACTGGTGGACCCCGGCCAACATTGCTCAGAAGAGGCCCTGCTCGAACCATGGTAGAAAGCTTAGGGTTCTGGGCGTGTCAGGAATGCTATTAAAGAGAGGCTTTAATAATAGAGATTGTGGCTTGCGGCGGTATACGGCGGTATGGTGGGACGGTATCGTAGGGCGGTATATGGCTGTATGGTGGGGAAGTATATGGCGGCATGGTGGGGAAATATATGGCGGTGCGGTGGGGCGGTATATGGAGGTATGGTGGGGAAGCATATGGCGGTATGGTGGGGAAGTATATGGCGGTATGGTGGGGAAGTATATGGCGGCATGGTGGGGAAATATATGGCGGTGCGGTGGGGCGGTATATGGAGGTATGGTGGGGAAGCATATGGCGGTATGGTGGGAAGTATATGGCGGTATGGTGGGGAAGTATATGGCGGCATGGTGTGGAAGTATATGGCGGTGCGGTGGGGCGGTATATGGAGGTATGGTGGGGCGGTATATTGCAGTATGATGGGGCGGTATATGGAAGTATGGTGGGGCAGTATGGTGGGGCCTCCACTATTCACATCATTGACATCACTTCACCGCCCGAAAAAAAAAGATAAAGCCATCTCAGCACCACTAGAACGTACAAACCGCACTTTGTTCCCCGGCCTCGTCGGTGCACCAGAACGACAGCACCGAAATGAAGCGCCAACGGCGTGCTCAAACTTTTACTCCGGTTGCACACCCTGCACACCCCAAATGAACCCAATTTGGATGCTGCCGTCCACAGGATGTCATTCTTCAAAGTGCGCTGCAACTCGTCTCTTCAAAGTGCGCTGCAACTCGTCTCGCCGCTCTTGTCAACACTTCAGCCCCGTGGGAGGTGACACCCGAGCTGCTGCAGCCATCAGCGAGACCCATTGCCCTGGAGCGATGCAAATTGCGTTGTCTGTGCGCGAACACAAGAAGAACGTGGCAACAACGTTTCGCTGCTCGGGCGGTAACGGTCGCCATCGGAAGCTGCTGCGAGCCACAGGTGCACACCGTCCGCGGAGGTGAGCTATTGGTTCTCGGCATCTCAAGGGCATGCTTTAGAGTCTACCGGAGATTGCCTATCTCGGGTCTCGGGCTGGAAGTCCGCGTGCATGTCGAGGCGCGTCTCTCCGCACACCTAAGCCTTTGTATGTGTATTTATGTTATGCTCATGAAGCATATATCGGGGACAATGCATACATGATTGGTGCAAAGGGTGACGGACCATATTTCGTGGTGCCTCTCGCAGACAGGCGTCTTTAAGTAAATCACATTGGCCACCGGCCGCCCACACGGGACGGGGACTTGGTCCTAGCTCACCCCCAGCCGCCCACACGAGGCGGGGACGTGGTCCTAGCTTACCCCCAGCCGCCGACACAGGGCGGGGACGTGGTCCTAGCTCACCCCCAGCCGCCCACACGAGGCGGGGACGTGGTCCTAGCTTACCCCCAGCCGCCGACACGGGGCGGGGACTTGGTCCTAGCTCACCCCCAGCCGCCCGCACGAGGCGGGGACGTGGTCCTAGCTCACCCCAGCCGCCAGCCCCCACCGGCCGCCCACACGGGGCGGGGACGTGGTCCTAGCTCACCCCAGCCGCCAGCCCCCACCGGCCGCCCACACGGGGCGGGGACGTGGTCCTAGCTCACCCCAGCCGCCATCCCCCACCGGCCGCCCACACGGGGCGAGGACGTAGTCCTAGCTTACCCCCAGCCGCCAGCCCCCACCGGCCGCCCACACGGGGCGGGGACGTGGTCCTGCTCACCCCAGCCGCCAGCCCCCACCGGCCGCCCACACGGGGCGGGGACGTGGTCCTAGCTTACCCCCAGCCGCCAGCCCCCACCCGCCGCCCACACGGGGCGGGGACGTGGTCCTGCTCACCCCAGCCGCCAGCCCCTACCGGCCGCCCACACGGGGCGGGGACGTGGTCCTAGCTTACCCCCAGCCGCCAGCCCCCACCGGCCGCCCACACGGGGCGGGGACGTGGTCCTGCTCACCCCAGCCGCCAGCCCCCACCGGCCGCCCACACGGGGCGGGGACGTGGTCCTGCTCGCCCCAGCCGCCATCCCCCACCGGCCGCCCACACGGGGCGGGGACGTGGTCCTAGCTTACCCCCAGCCGCCAGCCCACTGGCCGCCGGACTCCACGCATGGCAACGGACGCTTGTAATTCGCCAAGTTTCAGAGATAATGGCATTGTTTTTTTTGTGTTATGGCGTCCATAAACACAGATAAATGACGAGTAAATACGGAGACCACTGCGTCAGTCCCTGTATAATTGAAATCGTTTTGTTTGTGGAGTAAGGGTTTGAAACGACGTTGCAGCGGAGTTTTCCTCCTTTTGTCAAACTGGTCGTAAAAATAGCTTACATAATGGCTTCTCAGAAAGGTTTATGCGCAACATTCGTGCATTTGTGATGATGGTGAATAGGGTGGCAATTTGGTCATATATAGGAGAGTGAAATGCTACACGCCGCTGCTACACGCCGCTGCTACACGCCACTGCTTCACACCGCTGCTGCATGCCGTTGTTACACGCTGCTGCTACACGCCGCTGCTACACACTGTTGATGCATTCCGCTTCTACACGCCGCTGCTACATGCCGCTGCTACACGCCGCTGCTACACGCCACTGCTACACACCGTTGCTGCATGCCGTTGTTACACGCTGCTGCTACACGCCGCTGCTACACACTGTTGATGCATTCCGCTTATACACGCCGCTGCTACACGCCGCTGCTACACGCCACTGCTGCACGCCACTGCTACACTCCGCTGACACACGCCATTGCAATGCCGACGGATCAGTGCGGCAATGCTTTATGCAGTGGTGCTGATTACAGTTTGCGCCGGTGCCTATTTAAACTACGCTCGCGCAGGGAGAACAGTCTGAGGAAATTATTGCATGTCAGATAAAAGTAATGTGTGATGATCAAACGCACCAACTTCAATTAAACAGATGGGGGCGTCGACATGCACAATAGCTGCATGGGTGGAGAAGCTTTTAAATTTATTGGTGGTGCTCAATGCATGGAGGAAATGCGTGCTGCCAATTTGGTTGGTGGAGCCCACCCCATGGAGTCCCATGCTAAGATAATACGAAGTTGGTAGGGCCAAGGCAAACATAGTGGTACCCAGGCCTCACCAAAGGCACAGGAAGCTTCATCCATGCATTGCTGTGCACAACTTTATCGCATAATGAAGGCCCCATCTGTCATTTTTCTGTCCGGAAATATGTATTCCTGCCCGGGCAGGAATATATCCTCCCGGCACGGAGGAAGTTCCATGGGAACTGTCTCAAAGCTCGAGCCGGGGAGGCGGGAAGAGTCGTGTTGAAGTCGATCCTTCCCATGCAACATGGGTCAATGCTAAGCTCGTCCAAGGATGTGGAGCCGTTCCCCCCCCCCCCACTTCCGGTTTCCGCCTCCTTGCACCGGGGCGACCAGACTGCTGGTGGTAAGCGTCACCAGCCTCGAGGTCACTGAACCTGAAGCTGGCCCAGGAGTGGATGAGCTGCACTGGGAATATGACCCGAGCCCGCATGAGCGTCCGCGGGTTGGAATCAGTGGCGGATACAGGGGGATTGGGAGAATGTGTCCCGCACGGAAAAGTGGCGGCCCTGTGACCGGAAACGGTGCCCGTCCAGGAAGGCTCGAGTGCACCCTGCTCCCCCCCCGTCACCACTCTTTCCCTGCTCAACGGATTTTTTTTACCGAAAAGCGCTCCTCTTAGAGGAAAAGGTATGCTCGAGTGCACCAAGCCTCCCCCCCCCAGCTCCCCTCCCCCTTTCCAGCAGAAGACTCCAGGGACATTGTGCCCACTCCCCATGAAAAGTTCCTCAATTCGGTCTGGCTTTGAATCGACCCGGATCGCGCCGCGGACTCGCGCCAATCCGACAAACAGAGGCACGTCCCAACTGCCGGACAGGGAGGAGGACGTGCCGCCGCCCCGCGCGCATCAGGGACCCGCTGTCAAACTCCCCGGCCGCCACCAATTTGCCACGCACACGATTGTGTGTCGAAATGCGCCGTGACAGTTTTCGTTTCCGATTGCGCCGATATCCCGCGAGGACCCCCGCCGCTCCGCTAATAGATAACTACCACACGGACTTCCCCAGCATTTCCTTTAACTACATTCTAATTGGACCAAGCGTCGCCGACAATCTTGGCTCCACCAGCCAGCTGGCGGCGTCTCGACCAATCAGCGCGCACGTGGCGGCAGCACGCGCTAGGCCGTCGGCGGCACCTCCGCCGCAGCAGAACGGCCGGCAGTGGCGCGCTGTTTGAATGTGGACTCGCGCACGAGCGTCGTGTAATCGGCCTGGCGAAGCGCTGCACGCTTGATGGTGAACTGCAGACGGCCATGACTGACGACAAAAACGCCGACGCAGAGGTGAGTGTTGTGATCGTGTGCCGAGCCAGCCTGGAGTCGTGCGTGGCGCCCTTGGGCGGGGCAGGTTCCCGGCGTTTGCATGTCAATGGTGTAGCTCCCAGGTATCGATAGTCTAATGGCCAAAGAAGTGTTATCGAACCCTTCCATATGTTTTTATGCGCCAATTGTATAGCTACGATGAAAAAGCCCAAGCGCGGCATAACTCTTTCTGCATCCTCCTCAGAGGCCTCACTTTGCATGTGCGTCCCTATATATGTATGGGTCACAAATTTGGACCAAGCTTAAACAATAGAGCAGACATGCAAATATAGCTCTTTTTTAGACTGCTGTCGTTTGGAATTAATGAATTCATGACACTAATCCATATCAATGCTTCCGTATCGCAATAACACAAATGTGAGGCACTTAGAATATATCACACGCTGGAAGACATGGGACGATATATATATGTATAATATTAAAGTAGGTATCAAGTCCTCGTCGCAAGAGTAAGGCTTAACAAACGACCTCAGCATGTCGTGCATTAAAGAGGAAGGCTGAATGGAACAATACAATCGACATCAAGTTCCACTATGTTCTCTCTCGTGTGAGCTGATAAAATATGATGCACGTGACATTATTTATTTTCCTAAGATTGCTACGAATCCCAATGCGGTAATCCGTCCTTTCGAATGGGTACTAGAGCGCATTTCAGGTCATGCTCCGTGACCTGACCTGATGTTGACCTAAGACTTAGCACACTCATATGCATATCTAGCTTACACATATGCTTCGATGTTTTTCGTTGCAATAGTTAGTCTGAAAGTTCTGACATTGGAAATAATAATTACGTATTGACCTTGACCTGACTTCGTCACCTGACCTAAGGTCACCCGAATTATTTTGAGTTTTATGTAATCAAATGCCTACGCCATACGCCATGCGACATACGAAAACCTAAAAGATGCTCAGAACATGATTTTTACCGCCCTTATGAAATTGCTCTCGGAACGACCTTTCCGAAACCAGTGACCTGACTTCAGCCTCGTCTAGCTCGGCGACCCGGGGTCACCCGACAGTAATATGCGAGGAAAAGACTTTCTATTGAACTGTTAGAAGATAGGCCAAGTTTGAGCACGATATCTTTTCGAGCTCGGGAGCTATCCCGGAAAACATGCGGTGGGATTTCCCCACCCCCAGAAGTTTTAGGGGTAAAAATACTTCTATGCACGGCTCTTCTAGAACTAGGTTTCCCTACAAAGATCGCAAGTAAGATTGCGGTTACATTGAACTACCTTTCAATTTAAAACGCTGGTGGGTGGATTACAATGCTTGGGTTGTGGATTGCCTAGATTCCCTTTAATAATTACGTTGTTTATTCCTGTTTAGGAGCGAAGTCAAGGACCTCCATCGAAAAGTTCATTGAGCCCCTAACCAGCAGAAGGGTACAGGAACCTCATGGCGCTGGCAATATTTGGAAACATTGAAAAGAATGTGGCAGGCGATGATTTTGAGCGTCTTCCTCTGTGCACGTCGCACAACAATGCTATTTCCACGCTGAGTTGAAGGAACTGACCGAGCTGTGGTACCCAGAAGGAGGTGAAGGAACTGACCGACCTGTGGTACCCAGAAGGAGGTGAAATGACTGACCGACCTGTGGTACCCAGAAGAAAGGGAAGAGACTGATCGAGCTGTGGTGCCCAAAAGGAGGTGAATGGGCTAACCGGGCTGTGGACGTAGTTAGCGGAAAGGGGAAGAGGAGGGAATGAGGAGATGACAGGGACTAGTCTACCACCCCTCACCTTTTGGCGACACCCTCTGTCTGGAGATAGTAACGACAGCTCCGTCGGTCCCCTCACCTCCTGGTTACCACAGATCCGTCAGTCCCTTCACTTCCTTCTGTGTACCGCAGATCCGTCACTCCCTTCACTTCCTTCTGGGTACCACAGATCCGTCAGTCTCTTCACCTCCTTCTGGTTACCACAGCTCGGTCAGTCCCTTCACCTCTGATTGGTAAAAGACTCGATGCTCGAGGCACCAGGATGCTAGAGTGGACCGTTCTCTCCCTTTGAAATTATCAGCCGAAGGCACCCCTCCGAGTACAAAAGACGCCAATCGCCCATCAGAGGCATCCGAGTACACTCTCCTCAGTACACTGTTTTCTCAGTCAGTGGCACCCATCTGAGCAAATGGTGCCCTCGTGAAAATCGTTTCCCACCCCACTTGCTTTCGTTCCTATGCCCCTGCACCAAGCCATCGTACTTGACCACTGTCCCGACATATAGCGTCACGAAGCGCATGATAGACCCGCTAAGCAGGTGTTCCTCGCAAGCTTTTCAGCTTGTCTGTTTCCACACCAAATCTCAGCAGCGCTCCCGTGCGCAGCTCACTGGTGCGTGAACCGGAAAGAGTGAAAATACCCCATCCATCGCTAGAGTCTCGAGAAATCCCCACACCCACTACCCACGCAGTTGGCCGAGATGTCAACTTCCGCCTGTGCTCGATTCAAAACTAAACATTGCGAGTTTAGTTTCAAGTGAGGAATTATGGCGGAAAGAGACTGGTCTCCGACGCTGAGTGGAAAGTTGTCCAGTTGGAACCTCGTCACGCGCTTTATTTCTGGCTCACTACTGCCTTTTGAGCAGAAGAGATTAATGGACGATTTTCCGTGCGGTAGCGGCTCAACGACACCCATTGAGGCCTTCACAGCCAAAATATGTGCTGAACTCTGGTTAGCTTTCAGGTTGCCGCCTAGTTCGTAGTGAAGTCTCAACTTCTGGCCTCGCCACCGTTATTGCGATGCCCCAACTGTCCCGATTGGTTTGCTTGGCCATCTCGGCCATTATCGTCTCGGTAACTTCGCGACCAGCTGGCGAACTGGCCGATCGTGCTTTGTTCTCCACGTCGCCAAATTGTCGGCCGCACGACCAGAGACGACCTTGTTCGAACACCACCACCCCATCATGACGGCATACTCAGACCGTCAGTATGGCGGCATGCCCAGACCATCGGTATGGCGGCATACCCAGACCGTCAGCATGGCGGCATACTCAAACCGTCAATATGGCGGCATACTCAAACCGTCAATATGGCGGCATACTCAGACCGTCAGTATGGTGGCATACTCAGACCGTCGGTATGGCGGCATACTCAGACCGTCGGTATGGCGGCATACTCAGACCATCAGTATGGCAGCATACTTAAGCCGTCAGTATGGCAGCATACTCAGACCGTCAGTATGGCGGCATACTCAGACCGTCAGTATGGCAGCATACTTAAGCCGTCAGTATGGCGGCATACTCAAACCGTCAGTATGGCGGCATACTCAATCCGTTAGTATGGCGGCATACTCGGCCGCCATACTGACGGCATACTCAGGCCGGACGGTCACCAGCTTCACGGTAACAACTTCACCAAGGTGACGCGGCCGGAAGGAGGGGGTGGGGGGCAGGTCGGCGGGGTCCGGCGATGTGCCGGCGGCGCGGCACGTGCACCAGCACCGCCCGTATTTCGGACGCCAGCCCAGCCCGTCCTGTTTGGACAGCCGAAACGGTATCGCTCCGGCCGGCGATAAATGCTAATCCATCAAGCCGGCGGCGGACGTCCGGAGTAATATGTTAATGGCGGGCGCTCGTCCGGCCATTAATCAGCCGTTAGTGGGCGGCCTTAACGCACTCGCAGATGGGGCTGCCGACTCATCAGTGCGGGCGGATTATTTGTAATCCATTGTTGCCGCTGTCGGCTGGAGAGGCGGAGGTGGATGTTGTGGCTGCTCCCTGGTGGGGAGGCAGAGGTGTATGTTGTGGCCGCTCTCTGGTGGGGAGACAGGGGTGGATGTTGTAGCTGCTCTCTGGTGGGGAGGCAGAGGTGGATGTTATGGACGCTCCAGAGCTGCTCGTCAGGGACAAGTGATGATTCAAGAGATATCTTGGGAGAAACAGGGAGGTGGTGAACGGAGATCTTGGACAGGCAGACGGCGGTCTGGGGAGGGGATGAGGGGGGGGGGGAGATTTCACGTAAACGGGACTACAGGGAGCCGAGAATGAAGAAAAATGGGAATGCGAGGTCGCAACATTGCTGTTCCAAGAAATCCGGTCACCACCTATCGAACAATACTTCTAGGCTCCTGTTAATATTAGGATGCCGACGTTCAACTTTCCCTTCGCAGCCTTCAAGTTCTCCTGTGCACCCTTCCACCGTTCAGGTTGATTCGAACATTTGGATATATCTACTTGAGAGGATCGTGCGTCAGAAAATGGAACAGCACACATTTAAAATTGGCAATTGGTCAATTGTAACTGACGCGTGGACACGGAGCGAATAATCGAATAATGTGACGGCGCATGACTTGACATCACCACGGTTTTTAGGCGGGGTGGGGGGGGAGGGTGGCACGGTTTACAGGTCGATTCTGCCTTTGGAACGCCATCAGCGCAATATTAACTTTCGCGAGGTTTGGGCGAACGCGTCCCGCCCCCCCCCCGCTTTGGGCCCATGCATGCGTGTCGAAGCCGCCGCCGCCATTCCAATCAGGCGATGGGCGCGAATGATCAATTCTGGTCGAAGCGCCCTAAAGCCCAAATAACTAACTAACTAACCAATCAGGCGACTTGTCGGCACGTCCGAGGTATTCACAGTAGAGATGCCACGTTTTATATCGGGGACCGGCCTGCGATTTGAAGAAAGACAGGCGGTACCTTACTAGTCCAGGTTAGAATAGGCCAGTCTATTACCGTTCAAAGTCAGGATAGGCCGGTTAACGTACCGGGTTGAAGAATGCTAAAATGTGTGCATCGCGCGTGCTACATGTGCACTTTAATGCTACATCCTATTTTTGAACTTATGTTGTGGGATTTAATACTGAATAACTACTAATATGCCAAACATATTACTTATTCTCCCATGTTAGTTGTGTTTACCCCTAAACGGTTCTTGCAAACGTGATGCCAAATTTGAAGAGCCCGCTCCGTGGGCCGTGGGCCTAATGGCTAAGGCTAAGGCTAATGGCCTGAGGGCCCAGTGACCGGTGTGGTCCCCAGTTTAATTGTCTAAGCCCGCTCCATGGGCTGGGCCTAATGGCTAAGGCTAAGGCTAATGGCCTGAGGGCCCAGTGACCGGTGTGGTCCCCAGTTTAATTGTCTAAGCCCGGTCCATGGGCTGGGCCTAATGGCTAAGGCTAAGGCTAATGGCCTGAGGGCCCAGTGGCCGGTGTGGTCCCCGGTTTATTGTTAAGCCCGCTCCATGGGCTGGGCCTAATGGCTAAGGCTAAGGCTAATGGCCTGAGGGCCCAGTGGCCGGTGTGGTCCCCGGTTTAATTGTCTAGCCCTGTCCATGGGCTGGGCCTAATGGGTAAGGCTAGGCTAATGGCCTGAGGGCCCAGTGGCCGGTGTGGTCCCCGGTTTAATTGTCTAAGCCCGCTCCATGGGCTGGGCCTAATGGCTAAGGCTAGGTTAATGGCCTGAGGGCCCAGTGGCCGGTGTGGTCCCCGGTTTAATTGTCTAAGCCCGCTCCTGGGCTGGGCCTATGGCTAAGGCTAAGGTTAATGGCCTGAGGGCCCAGTGGCCGGTGTGGTCCCCAGTTTAATTGTCTAAGCCCGCTCCATGGGCTGGGCCTAATGGCTAAGGCTAAGGCTAATGGCCTGAGGGCCCAGTGGCCGGTGTGGTCCCCAGTTTAATTGTCTAAGCCCGCTCCATGGGCTGGGCCTAATGGCTAAGGCTAAGGCTAATGGCCTGAGGGCCCAGTGGCCGGTGTGGTCCCCGGTTTATTGTCTAAGCCCTGTCCATGGGCTGGGCCTAATGGGTAAGGCTAAGGCTAATGGCCTGAGGGCCCAGTGACCGGTGTGGTCCCCAGTTTAATTGTCTAAGCCCGGTCCATGGGCCGTATATACAGACATATTTGCTGGGCCGGTGTGGTCCCCGGTTAAAATGTTTCCCAAAAGTGGCATCTCCAATGCACAGCCCACGTAACGGCGGGCCCACTGCGGCAGCCACCGGGGTGTCGTTTGTGCACGCTCCCACAGCCCACGTAACGGCGGGCCCACTGCGGCAGCGGCCGTGGTGTCGTCGTTTGTGCACGTTCCCACCGAGAGCACTGCTGACAGCCGTGTCGGCACTGAACTGTCTCGCCCCTTCGACACGCCTATGCTATGTGCCGCCTATGTGTGTGTGTGTGTGTGGGGGGGGGCTATGGTGCCGCGTTTTACGAGTGGGCGCTTGGGGCGGATCCTTTTCCGAGCCACATTCAGCGCCGGTGGAGGTGTGGCCGATGCTCAGTGGCGCGGGAAATGTCCCGAAGTTGAAGAGCAAGAGCCGTTTTGAAGTCGATTGTTTCCGTGCGACGGCCGCAGGGTGAACGCTAAACTCGCCTGAAGTTGGCGGGGGAGGGGAGGTGCGCTGCGCTCTCCGGCTACCTCATGAATGGGATCTCATTCCACGTGTTAAATCGCTCGCAACACGCTCCAGAATAGGCGAACGGTGTCTTGACCGCATACCGGCGAGCGCCATTCACAACAGCGCGTCCGGCGCCGTTTGTCACGCTCGTGGCGCCAAATCTGAGGCGCCGCCTGAAAAGATCACGCGACGAGGCAACAGTCCGCCGCCGCCGGATTTGTGCGCCACGTCCCTTTTCCTGGGTTGGCGCCGTCGGAGCTGGGAGCGCGTCCCACGCGGCTCCTCCCCACTACACCCCTCCCCACTACGGGATTGGACGCGGAGCGTCTGCTGACCTCCGCCGGGTTGGGCCGCGCACAGCTGGTTCAATCGACAGGCATGTGGGGGCGGGGTCTGAGGCTGACCTCACTGGCGAAGGAGTCACCATAGGCGTTCTGTGCTTCTCCGCCCTTGTGACATCACAGGCACCAGTGAGAGCAGGGGATCCTGGGACTGACCTCACTGATGAAGCAGTCACCACAGGCGTTCTCTGTGGTCTCTAGCCCTTGTGACATCACAGGCATCAGTGAGAGCAGGGGATCCTAGGACTGACCTCACTGATGAAGCAGTCACCACAGGCGTTCTCTGTGGCCCCTAGCCCTTGTGACATCACAGGCATCAGTGAGGGCAGGGGATCCTAGGACTGACCTCACTGATGAAGCAGTCACCACAGGCGTTCTCCGCGGTCTCCTGTCCTTGTGACATCACAGGCATCAGTGAGGGCAGGTGGTCCTAGGACTGACCTCACTGATGAAGCAGTCACCACAGGCGTTCGCTGCGGTGTTGACAACACACTGTAGTGCATGTTCCCGGCACATCACCGACGCACCCGGTTTCGGCAAGTGCTACACCCAGTTGCACCCAGCTACACCCGGCTAGTTTGCACGGCTACACCCGGCTAGTTTACACGGCTACACCCGGCTAGTTTACACGGCTACGCCCGTCTAGTTTACACGGCTACGCCCGGCTAGTTTACACGGCTACACCCGGCTAGTTTACACGGCTACACCCGGCTAGTTTACACGGCTACGCCAGGCTAGTTTACACGGCTACACCCGGCTAGTTTACACGGCTACACCCGGCTAGTTTACACGGCTACGCCCGGCTAGTATACACGGCTACGCCCGGCTAGTTTACACGGCTACACCCGGCTAGTTTACACGGCTACGCCCGGCTAGTTTACGCGGCTACACCCGGCTAGTTTACACGGCTACACCCGGTTAGTTTACACGGCTACGCCCGGCTAGCTTACACGGCTACGCCCGGCCAGTTTACACGGCTACACCCGGCTAGTTTACACGGCTACGCCCGGCTAGTTTACACGGCTACGCCCGGCTAGTTTACACGGCTACACCCGGCTAGTTTGCACGGCTACGCCCGGCTAGTTTACACGGCGGCTACGCCCAGCGAGTCAGACTTCAGACGCGGGACGGAGACACGGTGTCTAAATCGCCACCAATCCCAGCCGAATTCCATCCGGGCGCATTCCCCAGCTGTTTGATGTTTTCTATTCTCGCCGACGAAATGAGACTTCACGCATAAGTCAATTCTGGTGCCGTACGCAGAGGACACCCAGCCGCCAGTGAATGGATATTGGGTGCCACTGAGTGGCCATTGAGTTACACTGAGTGGCAATTGCGTGTCACTGAGTGGCAATTGAGTGCCACTGAGTGGTAATTGAGTGTCATTGAGTGGCCATTGAGTGACACTGAGTGGTCATTGAGTGCCACTAAGTATCCATTGAGTGCCAACTGCTAGTGAGTGCCACTGAGTGCCAACTGCTAGTGAGTGGACATTGAGTGTCACTGTGTGCCAACTGCCAGTGAGTGGACATTGAGTGCCACTGAGTGCCAGGTGTCATCAAGTGAACATTGAGTGTCAATGAGCGCGAACTGCCAGTGAGTGGACGTTGAGTGCCACCGAGTGTCAACTGCTAGTTGGTGGCCAAGGCAACAACTAGCTGATATCGTTACGTATCTCGAAGCTGCTATATGACCTATGTAGTCGATGCGCCCTAAAGCCCAAATAACTAACTAACTAACTATCTCGAAGCTGACCTTTCAAAATCAGCTGACTCACTTCGTCTTCGTCAAAACAAGGTTCGGATAAATACTGCCCGAATGCAGGGTGTCATATTTGGTCCGCAAACAATGCTTCTGGATTTACCTGCGGTTCTCATCGTCGTGAGATAACTGAGTTAAGAACAGTAAGATGTTCAGAAATACGTCTGTACGAGTTCTTCACATGTCACACAGACACATAGACAATCTGACAACCAAGTCCCTACAGCCACGTCGTACTGCAGTCACCCAGTTCGTAGAAGCGCTGGTTGTCTCGTCTGTTCGGCATTGTTGTTTCCGTGTACGGCACATGCAGCAAACTATAGCTCTACAAAGTCGCGAAGATCAGTAACTTCTGTGCTGGAGTAAGCGGAAGAAAAGAGAATAGGTGCTCACATCTCCACAAAAGGAAACAATCTGGAACTTTCCACCGCCCACAGACAACATCACCACCAACAACAATTCTTCGTATACTCCGCATTGCACACAGGAAAGTAATTGGATTTGGAAGCCATATTGGAACGTGTTCAAACTAATCAGGGAGCCGGACAGACGCGACAGCTGCGCACGCCGAGTCAGTGCTACAAAGACAAAGACAAAGACAAAGACGTATATTCAGGCCATCCACAATAACATCGTGGCTATTACGGCCTATTGTCGAGTTTAATAGTTTTATAACTATTACTATATATATAACTATAACTAGCCTATTGTCGAGTTTTATAACAGATGTCACGGGAAAATGGGCTGTCATAGGCACACATAAAAACATGTAACAATTAATCATACCAGCGGCACGGAATGAGTCAGCAAGTACGGTTATAATAAGAAGTCAGCAAGTATGATAATTAGTCAGCAAGTATGATAAGAGGTCAGAGAGCATGATAAGAAGTCAGGAAGTGGATCAGATCAATCTGACCGGTCCCATGCACAAATGTCTCGTGCACAAATGCCGCCTAAGGCGGCGACCAAACGTGGGAACTGGCAGTTGGGCCAGGAAGCTTGGGCTGTGTCCCGTGGCGGTAGCAATCAATGGCCCAGTCAGGATTTTCCTAAAGGGGGAGCCCGACGAGAAACAAAATGCGGAGAAACAACAGAGGAAGCTTTCGGCGCGCGAAGCACGCCGGAAATTTAGGGTTTTGCGTAATGGAAGTCTGAATATTTCTCGTTTGATCTAGTGTATGTATGGTTTCTAGCCCCCCCCCCCCCATTGGCTGCGCATTTGGTAATAATATACAGCGCGTACTGTCGGTCGTTTGTGCTGCTAACACAACACTCCTTAAACGCGGTATGCCTAGCCATGTTGAAGGCCAGCGAGTTACTGAATGAATGTGATGCGGTACTTGCGCACCACCCACCCATGAATTCTTTGCACATTTCGACAAGGACACTAACAAGATCACCACCATTGCTGTTCCAGAAATATACTGAGCTAAACCGAACTAAGCGGTATGGGATGCGGCATTATTTTATATTCTTCTCGATTTTCATGTTCGACATTTTGCTACAATTGCAAATGTGTGGTTGCAATGAATTTAGATATTACCTTGTGACGCAAGACATCGGAATTTATGTCGGAGAAACCCCCAATGTTTTGCTCATATTGGGTTCTGGGCGAGTACATAACCCTAACGCTCTCGCATGTCTCTTGTACGAGTGCATTACCCCAATGTTCCCACATAACCCCTGTGCGAGTACACAATTAGAATGTTCTTGCACGACCCCTGTGGCTCTTGTGACCCCATGTGATCCCGAAAGCCGTTGCTCAGCTAAGAATCATTCCAACATGAGAACCGTCGCAGCTGTGGGCTCCTACCGCGACTACACCTAGCGGCCCGCTACCCGATCCGGGCGGTGGCGCCGCGTTCAAATGCCCGCAGATCGCGTGGGAAACGCCGGTGCCCGGGGCACCAAACGAGCACCGCTACGGCGGAAGTGGGAAATCATGTGCCGCCGACAAAGCAGTGAGGTGCATGCATCACACCAACACTGCTTCAACAGAAAACAGGGGGCGGAGTGTGCACCTGGTGTTTCCACGTGTCATCTTTCCCGTGGGTGAAACTTTGCACCAACAAATAATTGCGGTTGCGCATTGTAGATTTTCTGCGGCACTCACACCCACTGATGCACATTTGTTTTGATTTGCACATTGATCGAGGTAACTTTCTATACATTCTGATGAACATCTATTGCTTTTTTGTGACTCTGGCGATTCAGGGCCAGAATTTCCCCCAAAACACCAGCAGAAGCTCAAGCTATTGCAAAACCTGTGAAACTGTCAAATATTTATACTCTTCTGGGAATATTCTGCTGTTGATAATGCCCACGCTGCGTAATCTAAAAAAATACCTAAAGCAAGTCATGATAACAGTGGACAAGATCTGCCACCATCGCTTCATGGTAGTAAACTCCACATTTGTGAATACATGTGAAGGAGAGGTGGCGAATATAACAGGTCAGAGAGCCCGTCCAGAACCGGCTGGTTCGTTGCCTGATCTTTCCGATATATACCGGGCTTTTGAGCCCCAAATGCTCGTACTGTCCGTCTTCATTGCTTTTTCTATGTTCATTTTTGGTCCACTGTCGAGCCACGGCCACCAGCTGGTGTTCCTGTCATACTATGGCACCAGCTGGTGCTCCTGTCACACTGTGGCACCAGCTGGTGTCCCTGTCACACTGTGACACCAGCTGGTGCTCCTGTCACACCGTGGCACCAGCTGGTGCTCCTGTCACACTGTGACACTGACTGGTGTCCCTGTCACACAGTGACACTGACTGGTGTTCCTGTCACACTGTGGCACCAGCTGGTGTCCCTGTCACACTGTGGCACCAGCTGGTGTCCCTGTCACACTGTGGCACCAGCTGGTGTCCCTGTCACACTGTGACCCCAGCTGGTGCTCCTGTCACACTGTGGCACCAGCTGGTGCTCCTGTCACACTGTGACACTGACTGGTGTCCCTGTCATACTCTGGCACCAGCTGGTGTCCCTGTCACACTGTGGCACCAGCTGGTGCTCCTGTCACACTGTGGCACCAGCTGGTGTTCCTGTCACACTGTGGCACCAGCTGGTGTCCCTGTCACACAGTGACACTGACTGGTGTCCCTGTCACACTGTGGCACCAGCTGGTGCTCCTGTCACACTGTGGCACCAGCTGGTGTTCCTGTCACACTGTGGCACCAGCTGGTGCTCCTGTCACACTGTGGCACCAGCTGGTGTTCCTGTCACACTGTGGCACCAGCTGGTGTCCCTGTCACACAGTGACACTGACTGGTGTCCCTGTCACACTGTGACCCCAGCTGGTGTCCCTGTCACACTGTGACACTGACTGGTGTTCCTGTCACACTGTGGCACCAGCTGGTGCTCCTGTCACACTGTGGCACCAGCTGGTGTCCCTGTCACACAGTGACACTGACTGGTGTCCCTGTCACACTGTGACCCCAGCTGGTGTCCCTGTCACACTGTGACACTGACTGGTGTTCCTGTCACACTGTGGCACCAGCTGGTGCTCCTGTCACACTGTGGCACCAGCTGGTGCTCCTGTCACACTGCACCCGAGTATTGTCAAGTCGCGCACATTTAGTTCCAGGTCGATGATCGGCAACACTTCTGATACAGGCTGTTAGTATTTAACCCATTGTATCCTATGAGCGAATCATCCTTCATAGCTGCATCAGAGTTTGCACCTTATACATTTTGCATTGAACAGTATAAATGTGTAATTATCATGTATAAAGGTATAATTATAATCTATAAATTTGTAGGTAATTGATCAATTTGTAAGTATAATTGATAAATGTGTAAGTATAATCGATAAATTTGTAAATATAATGAATACGATTATAATTATAAGTCATAGATTGGTAATTATAATTCATAAATTTGTAATTATACTTGATCAAGCTGTAATTATACTTGATCAATTTGTATTATGCTTTATAAATTGGCATTCTAAATTTAGTTTGCAATTTTACCACACTGTTTCCGTCGCCACTGGCACTGCACCAGTATGTCGCCACGGTATAGCATTTTAGACCCAGCAAGTTTTTCACCTCGCGTGCGTTCGAAGTCGCCAGGACGGCAAGGAATCTTCGTGGAATATGTGGCTCGTCCGAAAGATTACACCCAGTCCGCCATTGGAGGCCGTCCGGACCGCCAATAATTTTATTGGACGCTCCTTAGATTCTATCCCGGACGCGCATAATATTTATGGGGTATTTGGTATTATCTAGGGCTACGATCGTTGCGCCGTTGTTTTTATGAGCCGCATGCTTCACGAAGGTGATGGAGGCTGCAGAGGACATTGTAGCGAAAACTAATATTGATTTTTGTAACGTTGTATAATCACAGAACCCTATATATATATATATATATATATATATATATATATATATATATATATATATATATATATATATATATATATATATATATATATATATATATATATATATATATATATATATATATATATATATATACTTTTACCACATATATGACGCTCCAACGCTTAGTCTGCCGCACGGATAGAGCATGGCTGACATCAAAATTATTCTGGGATCAAAAATTATATCGAACGTCTCGTGGGTACTCCTTTCGCCCGGCCCACCTCAAGCGCACGTTTTGTTAGTCTGCCCGACTTGGACTCGGCAGCTCGCGAGACCTCTTTGACGGCGGCCACACCTCGAACCAGTGTCATTTGGGTCGAGAGTCCCGTTCGCCAACACTGGACGAGCGCGGCGTCACCGCTGTCCAGCTGCTGGAGTCAAGTAGGGGG
>JAOTOM010004871.1:272500-415000 GCA_034440615.1 Ashinkailepas kermadecensis
TGGTCGATTTCAAGACTCAGTGGCTGATGCTCGTCTCACAATCGAAAGGTTGTGGGTTCGAGCCTCACCTGTCGCTACTCTTCGCCCGCGACCAATCGGCGTGAGAGATTGGCGACGCTACATGACTCAACGGTCGACGTGTCGTAAAACCAATAACCAACCAAGACTCAGTGGCTACGAGCATCCAGGTAGTGATTTTTTTTGCGAAAGGCGATCACAATAAAATATATCTGATTGAAAGTACACTGGATCTATCTGACGGAAAGAATATGCACAATTTACATCTATAGTTCTCGCTGTTTTCCGCCAAAGGTTCGCAGCCATTTTTCATTGAAAGGGTCGTGCATGATTCAATATTAACGTCAGGAATTCAGCCGTAGAACAATTTGCAAATCATACTTCCAACTGTGGGATCACTTCCTTGCTCTTACCTCACACTCCTTTTAATGACACCCAGCATTTCGATTGCCCTGTTCCTATCGGAGGTACACTTTTTGTCTGCTTTAATGTCACTTGAAACTAACACACCTAAGTCTCTGCTCTCTTCAACAGCAGCCAGTTCCCTACCTCCCATTGTATACCTGAGTCTCACCTCCGGACCCCAGATGCATAACCTTACACTTCTCATAGTTGAAGTAAATGCCATTAATCAGACCACATTTTTAGTTTCACCAAGTCTAGTTGAATGTTGCTAGATTGATCACTACTGTTAGCCACTCCTACCTCCTAATTAGACAATCTAACCGCCCTAATTTAGCCTAGCACCTACAATAGAACAAATTCTCCCTCCACTCACCACCCGTGCTCAAGCTTCTCCTCACCACTTCTTCTTGCTATTGTACTTCTTGTTGGCTCAACCTCTGAATATGTATTGTGTACGATGCACATGCGGATGTACGGTTTCTCCACGAATGCCCCAAGAGCCAGGCTCCAAACGGCGCATGCACAAAGGGAGCCCTTATGACCTGCACCTTGGATGCTTGTACTAGCAAGCATTCTCTTGCTCCGGAATTGGAGTCTAAATTATCGTGTATGCTTCTGGGAATCCAGACTGTCCGTTTCGTTTTTGTTGGCGGCTACCTTCCACATCGTAGACCCAAAGAACCATTTTATTGGTGATGGGTCGAGATCGGGGACCACTTATCGCATCCATGAATGGGCATCAACAATACGTTTACAGCTGATCAGCCGGCCTGGGTCGCCGGCCGGAATGTCGTCCCACGTGCCGTCTGTAAATGTGTCGATCGAGTCGTGGCGCCTTATTTACGGCCGTTGCCCTCAGCTGTCGGCGCGCGACCAATCACATGGCCTCACAATCACGTGGCATCCCAATCACATGACATCCCAATCACATGGCCTCTGAATCACATGGCCTCTCGAGAACATGGTCTCCCGACCGCATGTCCTCGCAATCACTTAGCCTCCCAATCACATACCTCCCAATCACATGACTTCGCAATCACGTGGCCTCCCAATCACATGGCCTCCAAATCACATGACCTCTCAATCACATGACCTCTCAATCACATGGCCTCCCAAACACATGACCTCCCAATCACATGACCCCCCAATCACATGACCCCCCAATCACATGGTCTCCCAATCACATGACCTCCCACTCACATGACCTCCCACTCACATGACCTGCCAATCACATGACCTCCCACTCACATGACCTCCCACTCACATGACCTGCCAATCACATGACCTCCCAACCACATGGCCTCCCACTCACAACCCCAGACGACTCGTGCGGCCGTCAGCCGCGCCGGGAATAGTGGTCGGTGTTGTCACTCGTACCTGCATACAGGTACCGTCACCGCACCTGTACCGCCGGCTGCCTGTAGTCAGGGGAGCTGTCACCGTACCTGTACCGCCAGGTACAGGTACAGGTACAGGTACATGTACAGGTACGGTGGGTACAGGTACAGGTACGGGCACGGTGGGTACAGGTACAGGTACAGGTACGGTGGGTACAGGTACAGGTACAGGTACAGGTACCCGTAGCCAGTGGCAATGGCTCTACCACTGCAAAGCAGTTCAGGGATGCAAGGAGGCATTACGTTCATTCTCTCCATGAAACATTCTCAACACGTGTTAATATAAATATGATGCAAATGAAGAGCATATACTGCCGATGTGACCCCCATGTCGCCGGAGCCTGTGACACCACAGCAGCCTGTGACGTCACAGCAGCTCGTGTCTCAGCCTCCGTTAGCAGAGGTCCACATGTGCCTGCGGTCAATCACCGAGGAAAACCCAATACCGAAAATCAAGGAAAAGGTTCACGTAAAATAGCCACAAATTCGTTACACTTGTATTGTGCATGGACATAATAACGCCGCCGATTGCGAGATTCCCACTGACAGGAATATCCAAACACAGAGAACGGGATTTGTACTTGTCCGCTTCCTCTCCTCTATCTCTCTCTTGCCCGATCCTTGCATGCATCCTTTTATCTTTGTATTGCATGATAATTAACACGCGCATCGCGGAGCGTGAGGGAGCGGAATCCGCCTACCCTCCGTTTCTCGACGATATCTCAAAACCGGGCAGGGATAGTGTAATGAAATCGTAGGATGTTGTTGCAAATTGATCCTCATATCTCATGCTGAAATAATGTATGAAATCCGTTTGGAAACATAGGAGCTGCGGGGGTGCAAAGTCGCCGGACCGGCCGCCCGGCCGCCGGAGTTCAAGGTCACAAAGGGTTCGTAGGCGTTGTGTGGCGGCCGATTCTTGACCTCATTTGACCATGAAGGCATTGGCCTAGGGTCAGGAAACTTATTCTGACTCAAGTCCACTGCAGCCGTTACCTACCCTCTAGATTTTGTGGTTTTAGGTTCAAGAGTTTTCGAGATATTAGGGGGAGGTGGAGATAAAATCTTCCTCTTCAGTTGACCGTTATATGAGATGACCTCCGACGCGCTTGTTAAACATTTGTGGTGACATTTGTATTCCGTACCCGTTAAAAAAAACTAAATCCGCACTCATGCAAGAGCATGCACAATTCAGGCGGCAGGACTTCAGCTTCGTGCCACCCTTGCATGCAAGGCTGGAGATATCTCATGAAGACGTCGAGCATCCAAATCCTTATTTTCAAGACATAAAAAATGTCAGAATTGCTGCTGGGGTGGCTTTATGGACCAGGGCTCTGTTACTAAGCAGAACTTGTTGCGTGAACCCTGGCCTCACCACCCTATTCGTGAATGTTCGACGGCATAATTTTTACAGACAGCTTATGCCGCCAACGCATCGACATCGGTAGCCTCGAACCCCCCCCCTGGCTTTATCGGGCCAGTTGCCAACTAACCCGCCCAGTCGAGGGCTAAATGCGAGCATGTAAAGCGACTCGGACCCTGTCTCGCAAGGACAGATGAGACCAATGTAGGCCAGCGCTCTAACCAACTGAGCTGCCGGGGAAAATTTTCAGATTGAACAGAGAAAATGATAACTGAACATTAGCATGGTACCAAACCAGTGGTTGCAGACCCCCACCCCACCGGGGATCTCCAGCCATGCTTGCATGGCAGACAGTCAGCCAGTCAGACATAACAGACACACATACAGTCAGCTAATCAGACATGATGAACATACGAACAGTTGTTCAGGCATAAAGACAGACAGACTGTAAGCCAGTCAGACACGACAAACATGCCGGTCAGCCAGTCAGACATGGCATACAGACGGCCAGCCAGTCAGACATGACAGACAGACGGCCAGACATGACAGTCAGCCATAGAAAAAAAAGACATGACAGACAGACAGATATAAAGCAGACAGACATAACAGTCAGCCAGTCAGCTGTTAGCAGACAGACAGTCTGATGACACACATACGGACAGATATGAAGTCAGACATGACAGACGGACAGATATGACAGTCAGATATGACAGTCAGATATGACAGTCAGATATGACAGTCAGATATGACAGTCAGATATGACAGTCAGATATGACAGTCAGATATGACAGTCAGATATGACAGTCAGATATGACAGTCAGACATGACAGACGGACAGATATGACAGTCAGCTATGACAGTCAGACATGACAGACGGATAGGCACGTTGCACTGGTCCACCGACAGCCTCCCCGCCGCCCGTTCGCTCAACGGCGGCGCCTGTCCGGAATGTTCGAACACGTCCAACATTACACATGCAAGTTCGAACGGAGCGCACGCGACGCGGAGCCTCAAAGCCCTGGTCGCCTGTTGCCGGACCGAAGCGGCTGTTTGCAGGCAGGTCATGGCCCCGGTCGCCTGTTGCCGGACCGAAGCGGCTGTTTGCCATCCCCCTACTTTTATTCTTCTTTCGACGGTTTTGTCTCCTGGTCGCCTGTTGCCGGACCGAAGCGGCTGTTTGCAGGCAGGTCATGGCCCCGGTCGCCTGTTGCCGGACCGAAGCGGCTGTTTGCAGGCAGGTCATGGCCCCGGTCGCCTGTTGCCGGACCGAAGCGGCTGTTTGCAGGCAGGCCATGGCCCCGGTCGCCTGTTGCCGGACCGAAGCGGCTGTTTGAAGGCAGGCCATGTCGGCAAACCGAAGGTCGGCCACCGAGGTCGGGCCGAGCTGAGCCCACGACGCGGTCAACGCTGCCGACTACGGCCATCAGCTGGGCACAAGGGAAATCAGACGGGAACATGCGTATGCATATATATTCTCGCTCGATATCTATATACGTACACACACACACACACACACACACACACACACACACACACATACATACATATATATTTGTGTGTGTGGGGGGGGGGGGGCTATCCATAGAAATGCATGAATAAGGATGGATGATGACATCAAACAATTTATGAGGAGATGATTTTAACGTAGAGGTTTCAACCTCAAAAGGTTTTGTGTTGGTGAAGACTCTTTGCTTGAGGATTGGTAGCTTTCTGGGCCATACAGTTCCCTTCGTCAGCGAGGTCTCAGATCCATGGATATAGTCGAGCAAAATACGTATTAAAGCACGGCCTGAATCAAACATTCAACCACAATGTTAAACGTCTCCGAACGGAGTATATCAAACGCAGGTCGATATTTTGGCGAAGTTATTTGCGTCTGCTATTTACTGACCAGCCACCTATTCCGCGAAATCGTGTAACTATGGACAGGAATATCGGGTTTGGTGTTCATGGACCTTTCTTGCCTTAGCAATGAAAATACCCTCCTTACTCTTCCTTCTTGTCCAGTCGGTTTCGGGGGCCAGAATTTGGAATTATTTTCAAGGGGCTATGTATCCTGTTTCTTACACGTGTTTTGAAAGCCTTCTTTGGCACAACTGCCAAGCTTTCGCTTTCATGAGACTGGGAGGGACTGCGTGAGTATTTTAATAGCCGTGGGCGGTGAGCAGACGCATACAAATTGAAAGTGAACTCAATGACTGTTGAGGAAGAGATGAGTCCGTGAGAACCGAGTCCAGGTAACGGGAGAGAGGGAGAAAGAGAGAGAGACACACACAAGATTGTGTGTGATTGCAGTCCATGTGTGATTCCAGTCTTGCAAGATTGCAAGACTGTAAGACTGCAAGACTGTAAGACTGCAAGACTGCAAGACTGCAAGACAGGCCGGCAGGCCAACTGCCCGGCTGGGATAGCTCTCGCGGGTCTGCTTGCCATGATGAGGAGCCGGCGACCGTCACGAGCCCTGGCTGAGGCGTCAGCGCGGCCGCCTCGGCGCCAGCCCAGCTCGGGCGTCCCGAGCCTCGGCGGCCGGCGGGCAGACGCGTCCTCCGTGGACCTGGCGCAATTTAACGCGATGTCTGTTGCTTTGCATGGCAGATTCGACCCAACTAAAAGCACTCTTGTCTCCCCCGACTCGATCCCATCTAAAATCCGCCGTGGCCTAAATGGAGTCAGGCCAGGCGAGAGTCAGGTGGAAGCAGCGAGGTCCCAGCTCACTTGAAGTCGGCAGAAAAACGGATTGTGTACACACGGTCGGGAAGTTGGGCAGCCTGAACAGGCTGAACAGGCTGAACAGGCTGAACAGGCTGCGCAGGCTGGGAAAGATGGACAGGCTGGAGCCAGGCTGAAGCCAGGCTGGAAAGTCCGAACGTTTCATCGGCTGGAGCGGTGAAATGTTATACAAGCATGAAACTCTGATGCAAGCATGAAACAAGCATGAAACTCTGATGAAAATAACGTGAAATTACGGACACCACCTATGCACACAGAGCAATTCTGAGCAAACTGAACAACAAACAAGCGAGCGATAGGAAGGTGGACAACATGCACTCGCTGCTGAACTCGCTCAACCAGGAAGAAAGAGAAGCTCATGAAAACACAACACGAAGTGCACCTCAACCTTCTGTAGAAAATTCTACGATTTTCTTACAAAGTGGATGCGCCGGAGGTGGCGGGCTCGTCGGCGGGGTCGCGAGGGTATCATGGTGGTAGTGGTACGGTGGTGGTACGGTGGTGGTACGGTGGTGGTACGGTGGTGGTACGGTGGTGGCGATGGCGAGAACGGTGGGGTCAGGGTTGGATTTGCACTTCTGGACAGGGGTGTCTTTTATGTGCTTTTGAGTGGGCAAGCGTCCCATCAATATTGGTTTTGCCCCTCCCCAATGATTTCAAGTTCTAACATGGCACCCTGTGGAGTGTGCACCCATCTATTTGGGCCCGCCCATGGCCTTCATGTGTTATGCCCCCTCCCCTCCCCGATAATTTTGAGAAATCAACGTCCGTGCTTCTGGATTATTAATCTGGAGGTGGAGAGGAAGATCATTGGATCATACTGGTGTGGCGTGGTACAAATGCATACAAATATTATTTTTAAAAAAATATTTTCTTTCTTTTTTGGCGCTTCTTTCCCTGGCTGTGCCTCTGCTAGGTCAGAAGCGTTGTGATATATACATTGCGAAACCACTAACTTGTGCACACGAACTGGATTACAATACTCTTATAATCCCGTATAATCTACAATAGTCTTGTAATCCCGATTCAAAATACATGACTGCAAAAGTCGTCCATACTGGTGATTGCTTCACAGAGGGACGTAGAGCGAGCCATCAAGTGGGTGGGACATTCTAGTTGTTGCGCCACATACCGAAATACGCACACGGGGAAAAATTCAAAATGCACAGTGTTTTTCAAATAACAGCGCCTTGAGCTGAGGAACGTTTGTTAAGTAGGAGGTGGCACTGGCACGCAAAAGTTTGTTGGACGCGGGATGCGGCATGAAAATTGCAATGTCTAAAATAAAATACTGCAAGCTTTTACACGCATAACAATGGCTTACTTTGTACCTTAATTGTGTTGCTTCTTTCCAAAATTCACCCCTAGTGGGTGTGTGTGTGTGTGGAGGGGGGGAAGAATTAACACAAAAAGTTGACATTCTGAGAACCTCTGAAAACGGGAGCGCAAAACCAGGAAGTGACTCGAACTTACCATGGCCGTTTCCACTCAGAGGGGTGCCTCCAGCGGCTGAATAAGTATTGAGCGGGGCTTCCTCACGCCTCTCAGAACGGGCGCCGTTTCCCGTTCTGAGAGGCGCCACCGTTCCACGGCGGGGGCACACTCTCCCTGCGAGTGCCTCTCTGTATCCGCCCCTGCTAACACGTGGGCTCGGTGTTGGTCCGGCGCGATATTGGGGACTGGACCATGCCACCTCCTAGTGTTGGGCTGTTGCCGTTGGCTGTGGAGTTTGTTTATCGATTTTATTGCTAATTGAAATGCTTCAAGCGGATTTGTTGCTGCTGGCGCTGCCAAAGAAATACCGATCCGGTGGATTGGGTTCGATGCACGGGTATGTGCAGCAAGTCCTGGCGGGTTCAGGGGCGGATCCAGAAGTCTGGCTTAGGGGAGGCCAACTAAAAATCTCCGATTTCTAAAAAAATCACCAGAACTGAACCGAACTGAACATTCGTTCGGGTCTGCTTCAGACAACATGTATTAAATAAAATGTTCTTGGATCTCCATAGGACCCATGTTCAAAGTTGAAATTATTGGTGGGTGTGTGTGTGGGGGGGGGGCGGTGAGCCAACATTAAGGGGACACTTGCCCCCTCAAAAGTATCTAAAACAACACCCCTGCTAAAATGAAATATTTCTGAAATGGAAGCTTGAAGGCATTGCTGTCACCATTTCTCCGGAGGGAGGGACATGTCTGAGACCACTGGTCACGTGGACGCCAGCAACGAGGTGTAGGTAAGGCGCATCCCCAATGGTTTGTGCAATTTAATCTCACGCCAATGACATTGCATGAATATAAATGAAATGTATGCCACCTCATCCTCCCCACCTGAAATCTGTGGCCATGCCAGCGACCGATCTCAGGGGCGAATACACAGGGAATACAGCCGGCATGTGCCCCACCCCCTGATGTACTCCTCTGACCGGGAAAAGGCGTCCCGCCGGAGAAGTTGGAGTGCATCAGCACCTTCGCTAAACGGATTTTTAAGCCAGAGGAGTTCCTCCCAGATGAATAGGCCCCATATTGAGATGGGAAAAGGCACCATACTGAGACAAAAACGCGTCCCTTCAGTCTGCTCCAGTGCGGCCTCACCGCCACCCCACCAAACTCAAGTAATTTTCAGCCGAATGCACTCCCCCCCCAGGGATTTTGACAGTGAGAATTTCACACAACTCCTCAGAAGAAATGCCGCACCTCCAGCCGACTGCTCCCCCACCCCCGATGAAAATTCCTTGATTCCCCTCTGACTGAGAAGCACACCAATTTCATATTGGTCCACACTTCCCTAAATCAACTTTCATAATCTTTAAATCGAGAAATATCGGCGCCTTGGCACCTTGGCACTCTTCTTGGCTGTTCTTCTGCAGTCGTCTCTGCCATTGCGAGCTTCTCCCGAGCCTCATATAAACAGCTGAGTTTTGAAAGTCGACGCGCATTGTGAGGCGATCGTGGCGCGTGCCTGTTTTGTTGCTTTGTGTGGCGTTTGTTCTGTGCGTTTGTTGAGTGCCGGTTGGGTGCGGGAACGAGATGGGTTGGGTTGTTGTGCTGCCGGTGTTCTTTGTGTTATACTTTGCTGGCTGGTGATAATCGAATATAGTTAGTCGAAAAGATCGAGCCCAAGGTGGAACTGCTGTGCTAGACTGAACGGATCAGGAGGTACCTACAATCTAGGTATAAGATGAAGACGCCAAGCAAATGCGCCCACCTAGTCAGCAGATGAGATCATATCTATCTTGATCTATGGCAAGAGTAAGTCTTGGTAGCATGAATAGTAACATTGGTATGCATTGAAGTGGGGAAGTTTGTGTCCCAAATGTTGTATCCACATGGTCCATAGTGACTACTTTTTGGTGTTTTAACCCTACGTCATCAAAGTGCTGCTGGCTACTTCACTTTTGAGCAGAACTAAAGTTATATTTTGAAGTACTGGACTTGGAAACATAGTTTTGTGGAATTTCAAGTTGGAGATGATAGTTTTGCTCTCTTTTTCCTGACATCAAGAGCTCATTTTCAATCTCAGTTTTGAGCACATTCATAAAAATTAATGCATTTGCAGTCATGTTCTAACAACTTGGCTCATCTTTTGGCTAAATGTGAATATATAATTTCTTAGGGAGGATGATGGTAACAAGCATCCAGGGCAAAGTTGCCATTCCAACCTTGATATTCACTATTGACAATGCAGTTGACGTGCCCTTAAGCCACAATGACTAACTAACCATTGACAGTCCTAGATTTTGGGTACCTATGCCCGGTAGACTTTTGCCTATGCCCGCATTGCCTGGTGATATCCACATGTGGGGACATTATTCATCCATGTTGCCATGGGTAGGCATCTACCTATCTACCTACATGGTGAAAAATAATTTTGGTATTTTTGATTTCTTGGCTGATATTCAATAAGTTGCACACATCTCTAACATTGCAAACATTGAATACTCATCCCATTGGAAAATAGTTTCCAGTTCAATTCACCTTAATTCGCACTGCACACCTGTGACAATGATTGCAACCTACAATAATTTCAGCATTACTTACATTTGCCCAAAATAATGCTAATATGGCATAGTGCGCTGGTCTGCCCAGCATTTTAGGTACTGAAGAGGTATTATCAGTGTGCAGCATTCATGTGATTCATGCAAGGAATGGGTGTGTTGTGCCTAGGACACAAGCATGCATTGTATCTCATGTTAAAGCTGGTTGGTACCCAGAGTTGGAAATACCTGGCTGTTTTGGATGCACTTTCCAGAGAGGGCCAGTGTGTGCATAGGCCCTTCTTTCATGTTGTGGTCAAGGTCGACAGCCATTTTGCGGTCGCCACATGGCTCCCTGCCATGTGGGCAAGCAGGCTGGTCTGGAGATAGGGTGCAAGAATGGACCATGTGACTACTTTTGTTCTCCAGAGAGTACATCCAGAAGTGCCCAGTATTTCTGACCCTGTTGGTACCTATGTGGGAGTGGGATGCATCTTTTGTGCATCCACCACAGCCGTGCTGCAAAAAGCTTGGTGGGAAAATTGACACATGCACACATGTGCCATGCTTATACTCATGGTGCAATGCATGCTTAATATTCTAAGCCCAGTGTGTGCCTCCCTTGCATGCTCAGTGTACATAGTATGAATGCTGCATGCAAACAAGATCTTGCTGAGACCTGGCATGTTTTCAGTCTGGCATCACAGTTTGCAGAATGGATCAGGTGTGGAATAGCTAGAACGCTGGATGTTGCCATACTTCTGCAGTGTTTTGCAAGCATTTTTGGCATTATTGTACTTCAAGGTATCCACAAGACCTGGAATGTTGTTTTTTTATAGTCAAATTGGTGTTGTTCCTCGATATTTGAGGACTAGGACAGCCTGCAGTCTTCTCTCATTTCTTATTCTGCTCTGCATCCAGATTTATAAATAATGTGCTTGACTCTTGTAATGAAGTCTAATCAGGGTTAAAAAGCAACTCAAAGTTGGCATACTACTTTGGCCATCTGGCACTTTTTCCTATCTCAAAGCTAAATCTCAGCTTTTTCCTGGGAACATTAAATAACATAGGTGTAGATATCTGAAATGTATTGGAGAGTACAATGCATGAAGGCAATGGATGGCCCATATGGATTGTGGGGCTTACCACACAGGGTCCAATGTTAGAAGTTGTAATTGTTGGGAGAGTACAGCCAACATTGGGAGGATGTGTAGTTGCATGTGCCCACCCAAAAGCATACACAGCTACATTCATCTTTGAATTTTGAATGCTACATGTTTGAATTTTACACAAGTGCCATGCAATTCCTCTAACAGCAAATGATTGCAGTTAACAATGTGCAGATGAAAGTTAGTTAAATTTTATGATTTCTTTGCTGTGCATGGAGTTCAGTTCCTCTTGGCTTGAGTATGGTCATGGTGTGAATGTTGTGAATGTTGTGAATGTATCGTCGTGGTGTGAATGTTGTAGCTGATCTCACTCAACTGGACATGCACATGCGTTCACATGCAGGATTGGACAAATAGGTTGTTTCTGGATTATTTTTTTTTGCACAGAATATTATCATCCCCATAAAATTATCCTCTTATTTTCCCAATTTTTGGGGTTGAATGGTGCTGTTTCAGAATTGGTCTCCGTGAAAAGTGGTCATGATTCAAGGAAGAGGGCAAGCCAAGGCCCTGATGTCAAAAGTTTGAACACAAATATCCTCCATATTTAAATGGCACCAGCATTTCCTTTCCATGTATAGGATTACAAAGCACCATGGCCTCATCCTTGCACTGTTATGCTAGTCCCAAAATCTACACTACTGTGTGTACCTGACAACATCCTTCAGATACTGGCATAGCAGCTGCTAAAGGTGTGGTCTGACCTCCCCTCTCCTCAGATGGCGGCGCTGGTGGCCCTGCCGGTGACGCTGACGGAGCTGCTGGAGGTGTGGTCTGACCTCTCCCCTCTCCTCAGATGGCGGCGCTGGTCGCCCTGCCGGTGGTGATGACGGAGCTGCTGGAGGTGTGGTCTGACCTCTCCCCTCTCCTCCCCTCAGATGGCGGCGCTGGTCGCCCTGCCGGTGGTGCTGACGGAGCTGCTGGAGGTGTGGTCTGACCTCTCCCCTCCCCTCCCCTCAGATGGCGGCGCTGGTCGCCCTGCCGGTGACGCTGACGGAGCTGCTGGAGGTGTGGTCTGACCTCCCCCTCCCCTCAGATGGTGGCCATGCCGGTGACGCTGACGGAGCTGCTGGAGGTGTGGTCTGACCTCTCCCCTCCCCTCAGATGGCGGCGCTGGTCGCCCTGCCGGTGACGCTGACGGAGCTGCTAGTCACCTCCTCTCCTCAGATGGCGGCGCTGGTCGCCCTGCCGGTGACGCTGACGGAGCTGCTGGAGGTGCGCGGACCTGACCGACTGTCGGCGCGGGAGCTGCGCGCCCTGGCCGCGCAGACGGCCCGCCACCTGGCGGCGCTGCTCGACGCCAGCACCATCTGTAAGTGATCCGCAGAACTACTGCTCCACCACGGCGTGCCGCCGACTTAGCGCCACAGCATGAACCGTCTGAAATAAAGTGCACTTCTCAGAGGGATGCTTTTGGCTTACAAATTACATTGGGCAGGGGAGGCCGTGCATTCGGAACTCCCCGATGGGGCGCCTTTTCCCGGTCAAGGTGGCGCCACCTTTCCCTGAAGGGGACGAGTGGTCTTGAGGTAAGATGCTCGTCTGAATCGAAAGATTGTGGGTTCGAATCTCAACTGTCGCTGCTCTTCGCCCGCGACCAATCGGCGTGAGAGATTGGCGACGCTATATGACTCAACGGTCGACGTGTCGTAAAACCAATAACCAACCACCTTTCCCTGAAGAGGGGGCGCATTTCCCCAGTGCCCCCTGTATTCGCTCCTGATTGTGGACATTCCGGTATGTTCAAAACGGGATGATTGGGCGCTGTATAACCTATGCAGTTGATGCGCCCCTAAACCCCAATAACAGCATAACAACAGATCGGGATGCTATCGACGTGCGTGTGCCCTCCACACACGGTCGCCGGGTGCCCGAGAAGCATGGCTACGTGTTGTTTGGCGTACGCTAAATGGAATCGATTCCGGAGCCCAGCGTGTGATTTTCTGAGCAGCTGCTGTGAGACTACCCGTGTGGTCAGGTCAGCGGCGGCCGCACGGCGAGGTGTGTGTGTGTGGGGGGGGGGGCTCTGGCTGTCGATGACGGTCGCCCGTCTACGCCAAAGTTTGCAGTGTGCCGCACCCGGCGTCAACAGACTTCGGTCTCCTGACACACGATTGTTGATGGCTTTCCAGCAAAGTTGGACAGCGCCTGCCATCAGATTGGTCGTGCGGGTCGTCGGCGCTCCGATCTCCTCAGTCTGTGGGTCGTCGGCGCTCCCGTCTCCTTCCGCTTCCCGGTCTTTGCTGTCGCGCAGCGAGTCTGGCACTCAGTCTAGCATGCTCTCGTTCCCTCCGGCTCTCTGTCTGCCCTGGTCTTAACGTCGCGCAGCGAGTCTGGCACTCAGTCTAGCATGCTCTCGCTCCCTCCGGCTCTCTGTCTGCCCTGGTCTTAACGTCGCCAGCTTACCAATTATCTTCGATGGTTAAGGTCTCCAGCTTCGTCCCTTCTGTCCAATCCCCTTTTATCCATCAATTCTTCCTTCTTCATCCCCCTTCTCTACATCTCTTATCCGCTCCATGTGTCTTCTCCATTTTTCTCTAATTCACTCTGTATCTTATTCCATCTCCTTCATCTCCATCTTTCGCTATTTCCATTTTCACTTCCATCTCTTCATGTTTCTCCATCTCCATCTCGTATGGGCGCTGTATGACCAACGCAGTCGATGCGCCCTTAAGCCCAAATAACCAACCATCTCCATCTCGTGTCTCTTCTTGTCTCTCGATCTCTCCTTCCCGTCTCTTCTTCACCGCTCCCATCTTTCCGTTTCATACTGGGCTGGGGGAATTTTCCACTGGTGGCAACATTTTGTGGCGCATTGCTCGGGCGCTCGCTATTTCCGTTGTTGTTGGGTACTGCTTGTCCGTGTACTGCTTACCCGGCGGTGCGCATGTTCAGCGCATCCCCAAACTAACTTTGTGCGCCCTAGACTGGGCGCTAAATGAGCGCATGGGCGCTAAATGGCCAAACCTGGTCGATGCGCCCTAAAACTCAAGTAGCCAACCAACCAACCCTAGTCTGGGCTGAACGGAAAAGGTGAGATCATACATCCGATGCTCTTCAGGTACTCATGTTGATGGCGGTCAGTCAACTGATGGCCTATCACATGCCCTGTGCTGTTTGTGCTGCACTGATATCCGGCAGAGTTAACCTATTACCAGTACTACAGAACGAGTAATTCCTATAGTGCTGGTTCTCCCAAATGTTATTTCATTACCGATACCGTAGGACCGGCGGCGAGACAGAGCTACCGTCAGAGCGCCCGGCGCGGTAACGGGCCGACATTACCCAAGGCACGTATTGGGGCGAGCCAACGGCGTCTGCGTTCACAAGGTGTGGAGCTGATCAAGAACGCGAGGCCTGCCACGCAATTAGCCGCCACCCCCCCCCCCATCCCTACGTTGCCCGATTGGATTTGGTCCTGGCGCCACCGTCCGAGGAAAATCTCCGGCGACGACTCCTAGATTGACCCCCAACATTTTCAGCACTTGATATGACGCCAATGGATGTCGCATGGAAAGAAATAACCCGAAAAGCCGATGTTCTCCCCCTTGCAGATGAATACGACTAATGATATGGGCGACTAATGAGGAATACCGATAATGGACTTTAATGTAAGCTAAAACGTGGACAAATCAGAAAGCTCGAAGCCTACCGACTGTGGCAGGTGTCTGCGGAAGCCCTGGGGCACGGGTACACCATGCCCCATAAAATTACAAGTGGCTGAAATACGCGGTGCCATACCGACGTGTGTGCCATTTCACGACTACAACAAAGATTGGGCTGAGCGAGTGGCAGGGGCGGATACAAGGTGGGGGACGCTGGGGGCATATGCACCTCCCCCCATGAAAGGTGGCGCCCATACGGCCGGCAAACGGCACCCTCCGCCCGGGAACAGACTCCGCTCCAGACAAGTGCCTCCGTGACCATTCCTGGATCCGCCCCTGGCGGGTGTCGCCGTCGACGGCCGGCCGGCGCGCGGGACGCGTCCGGTCATGGCCGGCCGGCGGCTAACGGCGCCGCCGTGTGCAAGAAATACGGTCCGACCGCTGTCGGCCGGGCTCCTCCATTCGGGAGAAGCGGGGCCGTGGGAGTCGGCCGGCCGGCGCACAATGCGGCGATGTCGTCCGACATGACATCCGACAGAGGCTGGACGGGTCTCCGGTGACCGGACGACAGGCGTGCCGGACGCCGACGGAACGGGTCTGGCCGTGTAGAGTGGCTGACTATACGGCCTGGCGGTAGACCATTGTCTACCGCCAGGCCGCGATCTGTGTACTGTGAGATCCGGCAGTACAGAGTGGCGGACTATGAGACCTGGCGGTACAGAATGGCTGACTGTCAGGAGGTCTGGTGGTGTAGAGTGGCGGACTATAAGGCCTGGCGGTACAGAATGGCTGACTGTCAGGAGGTCTGGTGGTGTAGAGTGGCGGACTATGAGGTCTGGCAGTACACAATGGTGGACTATGGGGAAGTCTGGTGGTGCAGAGTGGTGGACTATAAGGTCTGGCGGTACTCAATGACGGACTATAGGGAAGTCTGGCGGTGCAGAGTGGCGGACTGTAAGGTTTGGCGGTATAGCGTGGCGCACTATCAGGTCTGGCGGTACACAATTGTGAGCTTAGGGAAGTCTGGCGGTGCAGAGTGATAGACTATAAGGTGTGGTGGTAGACAACGGCGGAATATTCGGAAGTCTGGCGGTGCAGGGTGGCGGACAATAAGGTCTGGCGGTACACAATTGTGGACTTTAGCTGGCAGTAAGGTCTGGCGGTATAGAGTGGCGGAAGGGGAGGGTGGGGGTAGGAGGTAGTCTGGCGGTGCAGTGTGTCGGATCATTAGATCCCACAGCACCGTGCTGGTATTGGGGCGATAGGTCGGCGACGCCAAATGGATGGCCCGGCCAGTTGAAATTTAATGGAGGGAACTGCTGCTCTCGGAAGATAGAGCGAGAGCGACGCAGAGGTGGGCGTGGTCCGACTCGGCGGCGGTGTCGTTGACCTGTCTCCGGCGTGCCGCCGGCCGCCCCGCCAGACATCGGACATTTGATCGACACGCGTTAAGTCGGCAACCGTGGTCAAAGCACGATTCGAACATCCAGCAAGAAAGAGATTATTCCGGAGAGGACAATGCTCCGGGTGACAGAAAGCCAGGAGCAGCCTATTTTCCGAGTCTGGTTCTCGCTGTGATTGGAGCCGGGTTGGACATGAATTTACCTTCACGCGTCTGGGTAGGTGCAGTTCCTTTGATGCCATAGGCCACGACTAAACATGTAGCTAGCATTGTAGCGTTACTGAACCACATCTTTTGATGCTATAAGCCAGCACTAAGGACGTTGCAGCCAGTATTGTAATGGAAATTAGCAATATATTTTGATGCCATTAGCCACTGCTAAATATGTGTCATCCGATATGGTTGCGTAATCTAAGCGTATACCTAGTTGACTTTAAGATACAATTTGTGTCTCACTCCACTTATAGTTTCGGAGCATTGCCTATCGAACATCACCACCGAAGCGATGCATGGGTAAAGTTTTGGTACTGTGATTATTTACACCGAGATTAGTCCCGGGATGGCTGGTACTTGGTAGTAGTATGGTGTCAGCAATCACGGAGGAAATTGCGTCTGCTTATTTGGGTTTATTATAGACGTGTACTGCAAAGAACATTTAGTGTTGTTCTTTTGGCTCGAATGTTGCAATCCTGACTGGCCCACCGCGGTCAACATGTGCTGGTCCACCGCGGTCAACATGTGCTGGTCCACCACGGTCAACATGTGCTGCTCCACCGCGGGCAACATGTGTTGCTCCACCGCGGTCAACATGTGCTGGTCCACCGCGGTCAACATGTGCTCTGAACACTGACGGGTGGAGGCACCCAATAATATCAAATGATATCATTGCGTCGTGAATTAATGAATGAAAGGATGGAATGGAATGGGAGGAATGGCATGCATCACAATCGGTTGAAAGCGGCAATGCAATTAGTGTATTTAGGTTAGGCTGCAGCATCATAATTCATTATACATATATATATGTGTGTGTGTATAGCAACTTTCACATGAAGTGTGGCGTTTTCACATCGCATTACGTGCAGAAAAAATTGGAAGAAAATGAAATAAACATCTAAGATCCTCGGAGCTCGTAAATTGTCTATGCATGCTATTACCATACGATCGTCGAGGAGATTCTAGAAAAATTGGTGTAAAATATATGTTTTGGAGTATTTTCCATTGCAATCCTAATTTTTATATCAAACCCCAATGTAAGCGGCAATATACTCGCGTGCCACCTTCCAGGATGTTTCGTCGGCGAAATGCGTTGGCGTGATCTACGATCACGGTAATACTCACACAGGCGCCATAAGTCGCGTGCGCTGCTGGCACACGAATCGAGCGGCGAAATTTATCCGCTGCAGCCGCTGCCAACGGCGAACAAAATGATCTCACATCTCGTGTGACCTGTATATCGCGCCACGTGCCCAGTTTGTGTCGTGACGTCAGAGTGTGGTGACCGGGGCTCGATTTGTCCGTTGTAATCCTGGACGTGGAGAGGTAAATGTTTGTGGAATGGAATATGGAGAGGGCGTTCTTCTTCAGACCTGTGACATCCGAATCTCGGTTCGCAATTTCCCGTGAATCTTGAGCACTTTATCACGGAGTAGTTCATCGTCAAACAGCACCATTTCAACGTCCAAATGAGAAAAATGAGCGTAATTTTTCCGCAGAGGACGATGTTCTGGATGCCAAGAACCTCGGGACAGTGTTTTTTTTTTCACCCTGGCCTCTGACGTCGCCGGACCATAGGGCTCCGGAGATTCTCGCGCGCTAAGCTTCCGTCGGCAGTGTTGCGCGTGTGGGCGGACAGTAGGTAGCGTTCCGCCATTAGCGCCGGGCCGCCCCGTTACCGGTCCGCCTCGTTACCGGTCCGCCTCGTTACCGGTCCGCCTCGTTACCGGTCCGC
The DNA here is from genome assembly GCA_034440615.1 of Ashinkailepas kermadecensis. NCBI lineage: Eukaryota > Metazoa > Arthropoda > Thecostraca > Neolepadidae > Ashinkailepas > Ashinkailepas kermadecensis. The sequence continues at coordinate 290,509 of JAOTOM010004871.1, forward strand.
CTCGTTACCGGTCCGCCCCGTTACCGGTCCGCCGGTCTCATCTGTCCAGTGGGCAGGTGGCTTTCCCGGCCGGGAGTGAAACGCGAGCGTGCGGTGCGACGGCAACCCTGACTGGCAACCCTGACAGCAGTGAAGGGGGGGGGGGGGAGGAGGCCAGTGCAGTCTGGCCAGTTGGTCATCAGCACTTGATCAGCTGGCCAACTGGCCAACTAACATGCTGGGCGCGGTTGATGTGCCTGTCTGAAGTGCCTGTCTGATGTGTCTGTCTGATGTGCCTGTATGATGTGCCTGTCTGATGTGTCTGTCTGATGTGCCTGTATGATGTGCCTGTATTATGTGCCTGTCTGAAGTGCCTGTCTGATGTGCCTGTCTGATGTGTCTGTCTGATGTGCCTGTCTGATGTGTCTGTCTCATGTGTCTGTCTGATGTGCCTGTCTGATGTGCCTGTATGATGTGCCTGTCGCTCAAGCTGTGTGCCGGGGAGATCAAAATCAGTATATACAAAGTATTCGTGACGAAAGCATGCTTTGTAATCGGTTCTTCGAATGCCGTCAGAATTGTGAATTTTTATGTCTGTGTGAAACGTGGCTGCTGTCACTTTGTTTACGCGAAGGGGAGGGGAGGGACACTGTTCCCTCAATCGTTGATTCCCCCAATTAGGCTAAAACTTTACCGTTGGGCTCATGGGCGTACACTAGATACAAAACGTTCTGCGGACAGCTTTGGCAATAAAAAGGTAATTACCCCCCCCCCCACCCCAACCAATTCTACGAAGTGACACCCATGCCATGAAGTTATTTAGCCTGGGGTCGCACCCATTGAGGACAGAAGGACCAACATCCGAGGAAGCCAGACTCTCAGTTATGGGACTCCTCTCCTAGTAGTGCTGATGCACTAGGGAATGGTCACTGGCCGAGGTAGGGGCACAACCATGACCCGGGGGTCACGCTGCCGGCGTCTCCACGGCGGGGGACGGGGGCATGTCCCCCGAATGTCGCGAAATATAACATTGCGCCTATGGCGTTGCATGGGGAAGATGGCGGTGGAGCGGTGCGGGGAACTTGTCCCAAATGTTGTTCAGTTGCGGCATGGGGTATATGGACGTTGGCCATGAAGATTGGCATTATAAAACTAATCCCCAGTCACCTTTGGATAAATGGGCACTGTATAACCAATGCAGTTGATGCGCCCTAAAACCCAAATAACTAACTAACTAACACCTTTGGATAATTCCACCCCTGCATTTGGGGGCGTCGGTAGCTCGGTGGTTAAGCTGAGTGTCTGGCAAGCCAGAGGTACGGGGTCTGATTCACCGCGGTGCCCGCCCTTCCTGCCAGGGTGAGAGGCAGGCGACGCCATATGGCCTCAGCTGCTGAGTGCGTCGTAAAGTCACAACCACCACCACCCTCGCATTTGAGTGAGATTGCTGCCCTTCGGAGAGGAAACAATCTCGCTCGAGCAGTGATAAATTATTCGTGAAATAGGGTCGAATATACCACTTTCTGAACACTGAGTCGACATCCTTCCCAAAGAAGTATCGACATCCTTCCCAAAGAAGTATCGACATCGTGCTTCTTGGTGCGTGCTTGTGAAGTATTCATGCCTCGGTTTGAACAGTATCTTGTTTATAAGCGTCATGCTTATGCTTATCATAACCTATCCGGAATCGTGATAACGAACACCCAGTAGTGCACTTCCAGGTAAATGGATTACTTATGATGTGCTATGTTATACAATACCAGTGTACAGCATAGGCATTTGTATCGTTATCGTTTATATCGGTATCCCCAAATTAGGCACCTCTCAAAACATGCGAAATGGGTGCGCAATTATTCTGGCATATTTCGCATGCGAAACATGCGAAATACGTATGCAATTGTCTCACAACTGTGTTTGAAGGACCGAAATATTTTAAACAGCATTATTTCCATGGCGATTTCGACATCCTGCCGTACTCGCTTCGACATCTCACACCTAACGAGAAATCATTACTTTAACACTGCGCTCGAGTTGTCCTCCATCAGTGTCACCGCGGGAGGAGTGCCATCGTCCCTAGATCAATACTTCTGGATTCGCCAGTGCCGCCAATCATCTTGTCATCTTCCCGCTGACGGCTGGGCCGGCTTGGGACCCGTTCGGCACGCGTTTCGATATCCAAAGGCTCGTCATGAGGCACTACATCCCCACACGACCAAAACGTGGACAGACTACGAGAGCCGGCAAATTATCGAAGTCGAACGGAACGAAAACAAAACTGCGATCTGAAGCGCCATAAGCTCACAGAATCGGTACGTCCCGCGCAAATATTACCAGGCAAAAGTAAACAGATCAAGCCAGTTTGTGTACGATGATTTCAATTTGGTTTCTGCCACTGTTTGGGGACCGTACGTTGTGCACATTCTGCGATTTGGGGTGCTGAGAGTGTTGGTTGGAAAATGACGAAATACTAGACGGAAAGGAATTCAGAAGCAAAATTTATGTTGATGTGTGAGGAAATATTAAGCATTCATGTAAAGATGTATAAGATGTAAAATATGCAAGCTGAATAGCATGCGACATGATACACGTGTGTACATTTTCCGTCAAAGTTAGATTCGAGTTTTGAGTCGTGCTCCACCGATACCTGGTGATTGAGTTATTTTTGGGAAGTAAGACTATAAATGCCAATCACGAAAACATCAATTTAACAGTCACGTTCACGTCATGATAATGCTAATTTCTATTGCCGTCTGCTTGTTTATTGATTGGGTGATTCACGACGCACTTTATGCACATTCACAGCTATAGCGCCACCCACACTGTTTCGCCGGTGGGCCGCGGAATTGAGAAATATCCCGAGCGGTGCGAGTGTCGAACCCGGGATATTTCGTACCCAGAGCTCAACACCTTAACCACTCGGCCATCCCCACCCATCTATTGCATTTATTTTAGGATTAAATTTTCGAACATCAATTTCTACGATATATTTTTGTTTTCTGCATGCTTTTCACCAGTTTTCGGCGTTCATTGCCAGGAATTTTCATCCTTGACGAGTGCTCTGAAACTACTGCTGTATCTAGTAACGTGACATGCGTGCGGGATTAAAAATAGGTATCTTCTCAATCCAAATCTTACACCATTTCCAACGACCCCAAGACTTGTTAGCTCACAAACTAGCTTGGAAGCTAGGTCACGTGTGGAAAATGCATCCCATCCCTTCTTGCTACATCTTAATATACATCTCCGTTTCGTTTTTCTCGCTAGATGGCAACAACGGCAATACATGTCGCTGCAAAGTTGTTTGTCAGCTGATTGCTGTTGCCTAGCAACGCAGTTGACGCCGACAGAAGAGCCGCCGTCGCGGGCTATTGCGTTGCAGCGGGGCGATGTGCGCAGATGAAGCCTGGGACTGGAATGTAGGCACCATCTGGTCGTGAACAGCATTAATGTTTACACGATGGGGAAGTAATTTCTGAATTTCATTAGCCGTTGCCGGGTGATATCGGAAACTGAATGCCTATCATCGTAACTTGCGAGGTGTGTTGTTCGTGGCGGACGACACAACGCGTTTTCATTAAAGCACGCAATTAGCCTTCGAGCGGCGATGTAGGGGAAGGTTCCGTTATGTGTCGAATCCCACCTGAGGTTAGGACTTTGGGCACGCCGTTTGGACCTGTTGCTGGTCCGCTGGTGCTGACCCGGAGCTGATCCGGTGCTCCTGGTGTACTGACCGTGATGTAGTCTGGTGCTGGGCTGGTTTTGCCTGCTGGTCCTGCGCTGGTCCGGCGTGCTGCTACTGATCTGGTGCTGGGCGGGTGCTGGGCCGATTCTGCCTGCTGGTCTGGCGCTGGGCCGAGCTTAAGATTGGTTCTGGGATCCATCGTATATAGAATTCCACCGTTTTCAGTTCTTAATTTTTCCAGATTGCGTCCTGAGTGAGACCGCAACCAATTGCCCAGCTGCCCGATCTCTGGGAAATCCTGAATTCCCTCCCGTACGGAAGCACCTCAAAAGCACACTGCACGACGACGACGACATGTACCGGTTGTATTTATATTTTTGGATACACTGGATTTGGAAAGGAGCATTTTTGGTTCACTCAACCCGGAGAGGACAATTTTCCGTTTTTTTGTGACATCGGTAGCTCACTTTTGTGCGGCCCACTTTTGTACGGGCGTCGCAAAGGCTTGGAAGTTTCTCCTCCTGCAGCACTAGCCCGAGTGGGCGCCACCCTGTGGCGCGGCTCCTGCAGAACCATCCTAGTGGGCGCCACCCTGTGGCGCGGCTCCTGCAGCACCATCCTAGTGGGCGCCACCCTGTGGCGCGGCTCCTGCAGAACCATCCTAGTGGGCGCCACCCTGTGGCGCGGCTCCTGCAGCACCATCCTAGTGGGCGCCACCCTGCGGCGCGGCTCCTGCAGCACCATCCGAGTGGGCGCCACCCTGCGGCGCGGCTCCTGCAGCACCATCCTAGTGGGCGCCACCCTGCGGCGCGGCTCCTGCAGCACCATCCTAGTGGGCGCCACCCTGTGGCGCGGCTCCTGCAGCACCATCCTAGTGGGCGCCAGTGGCCACCCTGCGGCGCGGCTCCTGCAGCACCATCCGAGTGGGCGCCACCCTGCGGCGCGGCTCCTGCAGCAGTGGGCGCACCCTTGGCGCGGCTCCTGCAGCACCATCCTAGTGGGCGCCACCCTGCGGCGCGGCTCCTGCAGCACCATCCTAGTGGGCGCCACCCGGTTGCGCAGCTCGGCAGGGGCTCCCCGACCCTCGCCTGGTGACTGGGCCGCAGCTGTTGCACAACTCGTCGTGATGACGATAGGTGGCCGGCTTCTGCGAGAGCGGCCCGGGACGCCCCTGCCGTCCGTACCGGCTGAAGGGCAGCGCGACATTCCCGGTCCGCAAAACGACGCCGGAGATCCTCCGGGAGGTGGACGGTCGCCTCCCACGTGGCCTCCGACGGCGGGAAGCCAGCCCACTCGACGAGGTACTCGACGCTCTCGCGGCCGTGCCTCGCCGCCAGCACTCGAACGATGTCGTGGTCCATGGCGGAGAGCGTCGCTGAGCGGGGCGGGAGTCGGCGCGGTGCACGGCTCGCCGTCCTGTGGCGGTGCGCGCCTCGGCCGACTCGTCAGCACCGGTCGTCAGTTCGGATTGATGCTGGCCTGCTGACAGTGCTGATGTCTTCACGTCTTCGCCAGGCGGCGGCGGTCGGGCGGTCTCGGGTTGCATGCGGTGGTGGGGACCAGAGCCGGTTTTCGTTTCGTCAGCCAATACATGCTGATGCCCGCTGTGATCGGCACCGTCGCCGCCGATATGGACAGTGCTGGGTGGCCAGGTACAGCGTGATACCTGAGCCCACTGGACGTCTGGAGCTGATGGCTGAGTCGGCAGAAGTCACGGAAGTCGAGAGAGGGTGCAGGATGCAGTATACAGGGATGTCCCAAGTAGATAACAGAATCCTGGGCTCACGGTTTTCTCGTTGAGGTGTCGACGAGCCGAGTCGTGATGGCGGCTGTCAAACGTCGTGTTGACAGTGCCTGTCTGTCTGTCTGTCTGTCCACCGTCGCGTGTCCTGTGAGTGTGTGGATGACATGTCCTGTGAGTGTGAGACCGTGTCCTGTGAGTGTGTGGACGACATGTCCTGTGAGTAAAAGCGTGTCCTGCGAGTTTGTGGACATGTCCTGTGAGTGGGAGCGTGTCCTGTGAGTGTGAGAGCGTGTCCTGTGAGTGTGTGGACAGCATGTCCTGTGAGTTTGTGTTCAGCATGTCCTGTGAGTGTGAGGGACATGTCCTGTGAGTGTGAGGGTGTGTCCTGTGAGTTTGAGCGCGTGTCCTGCAAGTGTGTGGACGGCATCTCCTGTGAGTGTGTGGACGATATGCAGTGATAAATTATTCGTGAAATACGGTGGAATATACCACTTTCTGAACACTCAATCGACATCCTTCTCCAAGAAGTATCGACATCCTGCTTCTTGATGCCTATGAAATCTTCTGAATGTCTAAATGTCTGAATGTGGTTATGAAGTCTTCGTGTCTCCTTTCTAACAGTATCCTGTTTATAGGTATCATGTGCACGCTCTCGATAAGGAATGATGATACACGAACATCTCGCAATGCAATTTTAGGTAAAGGGATTATCTAAAATGTGATATGATATACAATACCAGCGTATAGCATAAACAATATTCTCCCTATCCTGAATATAGCTCTTCCCAAATTATGAATCTCAAAACAAACGATGAAGGTGCAGTCATAGGTACCTACACCATTGGTTCAAATGTGAGTCTGAATGACCTCAAAATCATTTTAAGTGACACTAATTCCATGGCAACTTTCGACATCCTGCTGTGCTCTTTTTGACATCTCACACCTAACGAAAAATCATTATTTTAACCCGGACGATATGTCCTGTGAATGTGTGGACGACACGTCCTGTGAGTGTGTGGACATCATGTCATGTGAGCGTGTGAGCGTGTCCTGCGAGCGTGTGAGCGGGTCCTGTGAGCGTGTGAACGTGTCCCGTGAGCGTGTCCTGTGAGCGTGTGAACGTGTCCCGTGAGCGTGTCCTGTGAGCGTGTGAACGTGTCCCGTGAGCGTGTCCTGTGAGCGTGTGAACGTGTCCCGTGAACGTGTCCTGTGAGCGTGTGAACGTGTCTCGTGAGCGTGTCCTGTGAGCGTGTGAACGTGTCTCGTGAGCGTGTCCTGTGAGCGTGTGAACGTGTCTCGTGAGCGTGTCCTGTGAGCGTGTGAACGTGTCTCGTGAGCGTATCCTGTGAGCGTGTCCTGTGCGTGTGAGCGTGTGAGCATGTGTGCATCCTGTGTGTATCTTGTGGGTGTGTCCTAGGACGTGGTCGGCGGGATGGAGCTGTAAAGCCAGGCCGCAGTTCCGGCATCACGGCGTCACGCGCCAAATGGTCTTGTTTGCGCGCGTGCTGTGTGTTCGGCAGGTCGGCGACAATATTGGGACATATCGCCCGCACCGCAGGCGCCCGCCAACTACCCCAGTCCCGCGGTAGCCAACGTCCGGCAGTGCTCCGGCACCCATGGTGTCCTGTCGGGCCTCGAGGCTCATAGTGTCCTGTTGGGCCCCAGCACCCACGGTGCCCCGCATGAATCAGGCACCCACAGCGCCCCGTCAGGCCTCGAGGCTCATAGTGTCCTGTTGGGCCCCAGCACCCACGGTGCCCCGCATGAATCAGGCACCCATAGCGCTCCGTCGGGCCTCGAGGCTCATAGTGTCCTGTTGGGCCCTGGCACCCACGGTGCCCCGCATGAATCAGGCACCCATAGCGCTCCGTCGGGCCTCGAGGCTCATGGTGTCCTGTTGGGCCCCAGCACCCACGGTGCCCCGCATGAATCAGGACCCATGGCGTCCTGTCGGGCCTCGAGGCTCATAGTGTCCTGTTGGACCCCAGCACCCACGGTGCCCCGCATGATCAGGCACCCATGGCGTCCTGTCGGGCCTCGGGCTCATAGTGTCCTGTTGGACCCCAGCACCCACGGTGCCCCGCATGAATCAGGCACCCATAGCGCTCCGTCAGGCCTCGAGGCTCATAGTGTCCTGTTGGGCCCCAGCACCCACGGTGCCCCGCATGAATCAGGCACCCATGGCGTCCTGTCGGGCCTCGAGGCTCATAGTGTCCTGTTGGGCCCCGACCCCGGTGCCCCGCATGAATCAGGCACCCATGGCGCTCCGTCGGGCCTCGAGGCTCATAGTGTCCTGTTGGGCCCCAGCACCCACGGTGCCCCGCATGAATCAGGCACCCATAGCGCTCCGTCGGGCCTCGAGGCTCATAGTGTCCTGTTGGGCCCTGGCACCCACGGTGCCCCATGAATCAGGCACCCACAGCGCCCCGTAGGCCTCGAGGCTCATAGTGTCCTGTTGGGCCCCAGCACCCACGGTGCCCCGCATGATCAGGCACCCACAGCGCCCCGTCAGGCCTCGAGGCTCATAGTGTCCTGTTGGGCCCCAGCACCCACGGTGCCCCGCATGATCAGGCACCCATAGCGCTCCGTCGGGCCTCGAGGCTCATAGTGTCCTGTTGGGCCCCAGCACCCACGGTGCCCCGCATGAATCAGGCACCCATAGCGCTCCGTCAGGCCTCGAGGCTCATAGTGTCCTGTTGGGCCCCAGCACCCACGGTGCCCCGCATGAATCAGGCACCCATAGCGCTCCGTCAGGCCTCGAGGCTCATAGTGTCCTGTTGGGCCCCAGCACCCACGGTGCCCCGCATGAATCAGGCACCCATGGCGTCCTGTCGGGCCTCGGGCTCATAGTGTCCTGTTGGACCCCAGCACCCACGGTGCCCCGCATGAATCAGGCACCCATGGCGTCCTGTCGGGCCTCGAGGCTCATAGTGTCCTGTTGGACCCCAGCACCCACGGTGCCCCGCATGAATCAGGCACCCATGGCGTCCTGTCGGGCCTCGAGGCTCATAGTGTCCTGTTGGGCCCCAGCACCCACGGTGCCCCGCATGAATCAGGCACCCATAGCGCTCCGTCGGGCCTCGAGGCTCATAGTGTCCTGTTGGGCCCTGGCACCCACGGTGCCCCGCATGAATCAGGCACCCATGGCGTCCTGTCGGGCCTCGAGGCTCATAGTGTCCTGTTGGGCCCCAGCACCCACGGTGCCCCGCATAAATCAGGCACCCACAGCGCCCCGTCAGGCCTCGAGGCTCATAGTGTCCCGTTGGGCCCTGGCCCCCATAGTGCCCATTTGGGCCCTGACACCCATAGTGCCCATTTGGGCCCTGACACCCATAGTGCCATGTTGAGCCCTGATATCCATAGTGCCTTGTTGGGCCCTCGCACCCATAGTGTCCCGTTGGGTCTTAACAGCCACAGTGCCGCGTTGGGCCCTGACACCCATAGTGTCCCGTTGGGTCCTAGCAGCCACAGTGCCGCGTTGGGCCCTGACACCCATAGTGTCCCGTTGGGTCCTGACAGCCACAGTGCCGCGTTGGGCCCTGACACCCATAGTGTCCCGTTGGGTCCTAACAGCCACAGTGCTGCGTTGGGCCCTGACACCCATAGTGTCCCGTTGGGTCCTAGCAGCCACAGTGCCGCGTTGGGCCCTGACACCCATAGTGTCCCGTTGGGTCCTAACAGCCACAGTGCCGCGTTGGGCCCTGACACCCATAGTGTCCCGTTGGGTCCTAACAGCCACAGTGCCGCGTTGGGCCCTGACACCCATAGTGTCCCGTTGGGTCCTAACAGCCACAGTGCCGCGTTGGGCCCTGACACCCATAGTGTCCCGTTGGGTCCTGACAGCCACAGTGCTGCGTTGGGCCCTGACACCCATAGTGTCCCGTTGGGTCCTGACAGCCACAGTGCCGCGTTGGGCCCTGACACCCATAGTGTCCCGTTGGGTCCTAACAGCCACAGTGCTGCGTTGGGCCCTGACACCCATAGTGTCCCGTTGGGTCCTAACAGCCACAGTGCTGCGTTGGGCCCTGACACCCATAGTGTCCCGTTGGGTCCGGACACCCATGGTACTCCGTCGGGTCCCGGCGCCCAGAGCGCCCCTCCTGGCTCGAACACCCACGTCTTACGGCGTCTCACTTGTGGCCGAATATGCTGGCCGATGCGCGTAAAGAAGAACACCGCAAGCGCCAACGTCCTGGAACTGCGCGCGTTCGATCGAAACGGTCACCTAACTCGACTGATTTGTGCCTGCTGAGTTAGCGACACAGCACACCCGTCTTTTGTCTCTTAGTCGGCGGTCCATCGCTTGTCTCTTAGTGGATCCACCTTTTTATCTCTTAGTCAGCGCATCCATCTTTTGTCTTTTAGTCAGAGGATCCATCCTTTGTCTTTTAGTGAGCGGATCCATCTTATGTCTCTTAGTTAGCCGATCCATCTTTTGTTTCTTAGTCGGCGGATCCATCTGTCTTTTAGTCAGAGGATCTATCTTTTGTCTTTTAGTGAGCGGATCCACCTTTTGTCTCTTAGTCAGCGGATCGATCCTTTGTCTTTTAGTGAGCGGATCCATATTTTGTTTCTTAGTCAGCGGATAAGTCCTTTGCCTCAGTCAGCGATCCATCTCCTAATTGACAACACGGAGCGGCACATTCAGTCCAAGATCTCGGGAGAAAACCTGAACTGCCGTGTCACCACCCGATTGGCATGACGTTAACGGACGCGGCGAACAATTCACTAAAGCGCCGGATATATCTCCAGATTGGAGCCAACAATAGATAAAAACAGTCTGCAAACAAGTCTCTAAAGCGCCGGATATATCTCCAGATTGGAGCCAACAATAGAGAAAAATAGTCTGCAAACAATTCTCTAAAGCGCCGGATATATCTCCAGATTGGAGCCAACAATAGATAAAAACAGTCTGCAAACAAGTCTCTAAAGCGCCAGATATATCTCCAGATTGGAGCCAATAGAGAAGAATAGTCTGCAGCCTGCACAATCCTCATACTTCTATAGTTATACGACTAAGCAACTATACTTTTTAAGTTCATTGTCCAAATTATCTGACGTCAGCAATATATTCGTCAGTCTTTCCCGTTGCTGCTTTGTGAGCCGTCTAATTTTCTTTCAGTACTTAATTATTCATCTTGATACCTAAGCGAAGAGAGTTTCATAACACTGCCCGTCGTTCTCACATGTGCACAGCTACGGAATGTTGACTACGGAATGTTGACTGGGGGGATACGGAATGTTGACGTTAAAGACAACGGGAACATCATCGAAGCCGACCAGACTTCGCCCCATCCCCCACCCCCAGTATTGCTAAGGCAATGGGGAACGGCCACTGAATGGCTGAATGGGTACCATGGCCAGGACTGGTGGGATGTGGGGGAGGAGGGGGGGGGCTAGGGGTCTCCAGCGCGGGTGGTAGAGGCCCTGGTGCACAGTGCGAACGCACACAAAAGAGCGACGGTTGGTGAATTAATTTTATAGCAGAAAAGTATTCGCTTGGGCAGAGCACGCATTCATTCATTGTCTGGACTTACCGCTTTGGCGTCCTCGCCCGCCGGTAGTGCTGACAGACCAGCCCCTCATGCACACCCACCGCGCTTATTGTCTTAGTTTTGGCTTACATTTTCTCTTCCATCGTGTGTTTTGTGTGTTATGTCGTCACGCCACAGCTACACGCTGTAAAACCCTGTACCGTGTCATATGTATTGACACGGCTTTTCATTCGTGGGTACTTCGACGTCTTTGTCGGCGGAAAGTGCAAGCCTTGTCTATTTCTGGTTATTTCAGTGATTATTAGACTTGCATTATTAGATGGTTATTCCAGTGACTGTTCCTTCCGATGGTCTACGCTGGTGTCCAAACCGTGCACGACCTGCTGTGACCTGAGGTCTGGGGGGTGGGGGACGCACTCTGATTGCCCGCCGGCGGCAGCCTTCGTGTCACGTGACGTGTGCCGTGTGTTTCAGCCGCGCTCCCGCTGCGCCACGTGACCGCCGACTGTGTGCAGCTGACCGGGTCGGGTCAGGTCAGGCTGGGCCACTCGGAGCTGTGTGCGGACGTGCACAGCGTGGAGCCGACCGACGTCCAGGTGAGGACTGCGAGCGGGTGGCGGTGGCGAGGTGCATTTGTAGCCTGGGTCCTCCCTACGCCCTGCAGGTTGCATGCGTACGTACATATATGTACGCATACATACATACACGTCCATACTACATGAATGTGGGGACGAGTGGTCTAGGGGTAAGATGCTCGTCTCACAATCGAAAGGTTGTGGGTTCGAGTCTCACCTGTCGCTACTCTTCACCCGCGACCAATCGGCGTGAGAGATTGGCGACGCTGCATGACTCAACGGTCGACGTGTCGTAAAACCAATAACCAACCAACCTACATGAATGCATACGTGCATTAGTAACTGGTAACATGCATGCATGCATGCACGCACGTACTCACTCACTCACTCACTCACTCACTCACTCACTCACTCACTCACTCACTCACTCACTCACTCACTCACTCACTCACGCACGCACGCACGCACGCACGCACGCACGCACGCACGCACGCACGCACGCACGTTTCAAAAAGGCATCGAAACTACGGATGTTTCACGAAAACAAAGCAACAAAAACAGTACATTGAGTGAACGGAATATATATTAATACTTACATGCATGCATTCATGCACGTGTACATACACACACAAAATCAATTCACGAAGCAACGTTATTGGTGCATGTTTCCAAACTTTTCAGACAATTTAGGCTAATTTTCAAAAGTTCAGCAGGACAGACTCATACATAGCGTCTTATGCATTCTTTCGAAAACAACGCACTGGAAGCGAAACATATTTCACGACAACAAAACAGAAATGACTGTACCTTGAAATAGAACAAAACGCAACGACTGGACATTGAAAAGCCAAATATGTAAGATGATATTACTGGCTGAGGAGAAACTGCGCTTGGATTTACATAGGCGTTTGGATTTACATTGGCACTCTGATTTAAATAGGCGTTCGGATTTACATAGTCATTCGGTTTAGATAAGTGGGTACGCCTCCCTGATGTTTTAGTGGAGTTTCAAATACTGGTTAGGTCACCAGTGTTCATCGCAAGTGCTTGGGTATTGGGTCGTTCATGAGTGGCCAAGGCGGATGCCCCGTGGCGTGACGTGACGTACTGTAGACGTGACGTGACGTACTGTAGACGTGACGTGACGTGACGTGACGTGACGTACTGTAGACGTGACGTGACGTACTGTAGACGTGACGTGACGCACTGTAGACGTGACGTGACGCACTGTAGACGTGACATGATGTACCGTCGACGTGACGTGACGTACTGTAGACGTGACGTGACGCACTGTAGACGTGACGTAACGCACTGTAGACGTGACGTGACGTGACGTGACGTCCCAGGCGGACGTCACGTCACGCTGACATGTCGCATCAGACGTGCGAGTCGAATGTTTCATGTGGAACATGGCCAGGGTTGGAGATACGTCTTGGAATCCTAGATTTTGAGAGGGGAAACAGAGCCATCAGAGTCTGCGAGGAAAATTTTCGTTGTCTTTCTTGCACATTCTTGCACATTCTTCTCTGTATGTCTTTCTTTTTCAGATTTACCAAAAAGTCATCGAAGAGGATTGTTTTTTTTTTGTAGAGGGTAATGTTCTGAGTGAAATATTCCAGGACACGGTTGTTTTTGCTACCCGGAACATGGGCCACGCTGAAAGCACTCGGCTCAAGCAAGTTTTTCTAAATAACGGATACTCAAATTGAGCACTTGAGCCGCTACCTGGATAAAATGTGATGACACAGCACAGCTGATGGCACGCCCAACACAGCACGTCACCATACATGAAGACCGTTTGCGGTGATTATATGAACACGAACATTAAATATCGTTACATGCACAGAGTGGACGAAGGTGCATTAAGATAATTCGCTGTGATTGCTGTAACACGGGGACGAGTGGTCTAGGGGTAAGATGCTCGTCTCACAATCGAAAGGTTGTGGGTTCGAGTCTCACCTGTCGCTATTCTTCGCCCGCGACCAATCGGCGTGAGAGATTGGCGACGCTATATGACTCAACGGTCGACGTGTCGTAAAACCAATAACTAACCAACCAGCTGTAACACCGGTCAGCACGAACGATCACTTTTTTGCCGGCACTTCGACTGATACTATGGTTAAACTGTCGAAGTTTCTCTCACACTATTTTCATTAGTTAGTTAGTTATTAGGGCTTGGGGCGCATCGACTTCATTGGTCATGTGGCGCCCAACACTATTTTCATCGACACAACTTCGAATACTATGGTTGATCGAAACTCCAGTGTTATGTCAGCACTATGTATGCCACCCGAGACACGTCGTTTTTATCGCATCAGGGTGTCGCCCGTTCCTGTTGCGGTGCCGATGTCAATGTTCGTGCTCGGCTCGTGGCGAGCCGCGTCGGAATGATTTGCGTCGTCTGTGCCGGTTTTCCGCCTCCGCACAGATGGAATCTCGGGAGCCAATTTCCGCATAAAACAGCGACGCTGACGTATTCTCAGTCAACGAGCTCGGCAAATGGACGCCCATTTCTCTGATACAAATATGTTTACGCCGCGCGGAAGATCCGCCTCGCACATTCTGCTGTCAATCCGGCAATTTTTCTCGGCCGCCCTGGCACTGATGTACTGGAATTCATTTCCGTAGCGTGGAGGGTAGCAAGCGAGACGTGAAAGCTTTCGATGACGTCAAATCGAACACCCCGAGGGACAACATGGACTAAGGGATCGTGCGCAATTCATATAGTCCGGGGATGGTCAGGGTTCATATCCGCTAGGGCAGTTCCTTTATTTGGCGCTTAAAGAAATAAATGTGGAGCAGACAATATATAGCAGTAATATAATTTACTCTGCTGCACAGTTTGGAAGCAAAAACACGGGCAGTGCTTCGCCGGTTTGGCAAACCGTGCTATTGAGTCCATATTCCGAAGCATATGATAAACTTAATGGAGCATGCAAATAAGAAAGCCTGTCACGTGACTGTTTTCTTGCCGCTACCGAGATTGTTTTGCCCGTTAATAACGTTTTATTGTCCGCTGCTGCTAGCCTTGCCAATATGCATTAAAAGGCCGTGATATCATTCGAAATGTCCATAGTATGCAATACGTCATCTTCATACATAGTACGGCAGTGTTAAAATACTGGTTTCTCGTTAGGTGTGAGATGTTGAAACGAGTACACCAGGATGTCGAAATCGCCATTGAAATGTTAGTTCAGATACCTGCTAAGTCCTTTAAATCCAGCTTTGAGACAATTGACTGTCTCAAAGTTTTGTACGTTTTGAGAGGTACCTAATTTGGACATATCGATATCAACGATAACGATGCAAATAGGGATGCTAGAAACCGGTATAGGGCAACATGGCACATCATAAATATTCCCCTTATAAATATTCCCCTTCACCTGGAATTGCGCCACGGGATGTTCGGCATTACGATCCCGGATCCGTTATGGTAGGCATAGGTATAATCTTTATAAGTGGGATACTGTTAGAAACGAGGCACGAAGACTTCACAAACACGCGCCAAAAAGCAAGATGTAGATACACCTTTGGGAAGGATGTCGATTCAGTGCTTAGTAAGTGGTATATTCCACCCTACTTCACGAATATTTTATCACTGTAGTACGGGGCTACTAATTATTGCATTCAGAATCTGGGGTCCCATATTTCAGGCATGCCCTTTCGATTACTGTGATTACTGTGCCTCTTTCTCAGACTTTTGTTTTCTTTCTTCGACGTTTTTTTTCGGTTTGTTCCATTATTTACATGACGGATAGCTCCGTTCTTACCCAGTAATACAGAGTAGGAATGTTCTAATAAATTCACCCTTGTATAGTTCCTCCCCTCCTTAGTTAAAGATGATTGGAAAATCGATGCTTCAAGAAAATCGAGGGGGCCGGGTTGGGCGTTTTTCACAAATCGACATTTTGCGCAATACTTTGGCCGCGGTACCTCAGTCGGTAGGGTGTTGGACTCTTGATCGCAAGATTGCGGGTTCGAATCCCGCAACCGGCAGGATTACCGATTCCACCCGCGACCAGTCGGCGTGAGAGGTTGAGGTCGACGCTCTGTGACATAGCAGGTGAATGCTTGGCAAAGTAACCCACTGATGGGGATGGAAGAGCCTTCGCAGCTGACTGGTGCGGCCCTGGGACAGGCGAGACAAGATCTGACGCCCACGCGTCATTTGTCGCTACACCTGCGAGTGTCAATACATATATGTGGGAAACACGTGCAGTGGCTCAAGCACAAAGGAGGGCGGGGGGGGGGACATTAGATGGCGATCAGTAAAACGCAAAGCACTCTGGGTTTCCAAGGTGTGTGTTAGGAGCAGGGCTATGCCTGTCGGTGTCAAAATGTTTATATGGGGGAAGCGTGCAGGGGCTCAAGAACAAAGGAGGGGAGGCATAATCAGCCTATCGGAAACTTGGATACGTGAAGGCTACTCTGAACTTCCAAAGCGTGTGTTAGAAACAGGGCTGTACTTGTCGCTATAACCGTCAGTGTCAAAAGGTCCATGCTGGGGAAACGTGCAGGGGCTCAAGAACATAGGAGGGGAGTGGTACATGAGAAGCCTCTCGGAAACGTGGATGCATGGAGTTCACTGCTTGCTTCCAAATCGGGTGTTAGAAGTAGGGCACACAGTCTCTTCGGGAGATGTCGAAATCATGTCCTGTGCAGCCGAGTAAAAGACTAGGAAAATGGAGGAGGGTATTTTCATCTTAAGACGAGGCCGGAGAGGCTCATGAACACCAAACCTGGAACTCCTATGCCCCAAGCGTCCAATATTTCACAGCTACGGGCAGGCCTTTAAATGGCTGACGTAAATACCTCCTCAATGTAGCGTTATTCTCGATTTATTACATTCGCTTGCGTCACTTCTGAATTCATAGTGTAATTTTGACCAAGGCTCGTGTTTTGCTGTCACCTTCGTCCACCTGCATTGATTGGCCCGACGGTGTCAGGTCGACGAAGGAAATTGTCGTGTTCTCGAACATTCGACGCATTCGACTGCTAGGCCGTGTCAGGCCATCCCCTGACGCCGGTTGGTCGCGAATGGACTCGGTAAACCCGCGCCGGCTGTGGGATTCGAACCCACGATCTTGCGATCAAGAGTCCAACGCCCCGCCGATTGAGTTGCCGCGACCCCTCACCCCCCTCGCGACGCCAGCGTTGACAGCCCCGCAGCTATCAGTTATCGGCAGATGATGTGCAGGGAAAGGGGAATGACACGTGACCTCGTCGAGGTCAAGGTTCAACCACCCCACACACAACCAAAAGGGTATTTCAGCCGTGTAAGGTGTATAAGGTGGTCCAAAAATAGCGGGGGGGGGGAATCCTGGTTTACAGGTCCATTATTTTACATGCAACGCCATATGGAGAATCTTACATCCTGCGAAGGATGTGGTGAGGTCACTGCTGACCTACCGTCACTAATCGCTGCTGGGCCAACCGGCAGTCGGACCGACCCCACATATTACAGCAATTGGGGATACCGGGGTGACAGGAAGCGCAGGGTAGCCATAACAGCTGGTGCAACATAGCACTCTAATGAGCATCAGGTGGGGAACCCTGTCCTCTTCCCCCGGGTGCAAGATTTTTCACCATAATGGTTGAGCGACCGGGGATAGGAAGGGCTCGGACCGCTTCCAGAGGCGCAGACAGGGACTCCCCTGGCACGGTAACTGGGGACGGGGGCGTGGCCCCGGTGATGGCCGTACCCGTTCCTAATCAGCGGCCTTCCAGCATTGCTTTAGCTGGCTAGATGGCTGGGCGACTAGTTCTTCCCCAACCTGTATCTTTCTGCACGAATTTGGACCGCAAAAGCAGTTTGAAACATTTGCCTGTCAAATCAATGCAGTTAATTTTCCGTCGGCCGTTTTTTGTTTGTTCCATTCCTAACTTGATTGGGGCACCTCCAATACGGAGACAGATCGGCCAGCATTTTCTGTAATAACGTCGGACAAAACAGCGCATATAAAAAGGTAATTCGGTTCGGGTATTGGACAGGGCGGAATAAATGAATGCGATTCGAATGATGGCACCAACATCAGGATTGAATGCGTTCTCCCTGTAGATAATTCCCTTGGTACCAACATCAGGATTGAATGCGCTCTCCCTGTAAATAATACCCTTAGGCATTGGTCATCTCAACACCATCATGAGCGACAAGAAATCTAAGCGCGTGAACGTACAACAAGCTTGCTCGTTGGTTTCAATACATTTTCCTCGAATCTTGCTCGTATTTCACCCCGCTCTCCGTATTCCACCGTCTCTGGTAGAGTGGAACATGTCTCTGGCAGGGTGGAGCATGCAGAAATTGAGTTTGTGCGGTCGTTTTCCCAATTGCAAGACGGTCGATTCAGTTGGAGCGACACCACGTGGACGAGCTGGGAGAGTGCGAGCGGCGCAGAGGCATGAGGCGGCCTGAGCGGATTGCGGATGGTTCTGAGTACGTGATGCAATTTAACGTCGCGCTCTGCGATTAGTTCGCACGAGGTGCGTTTGGCGGTTGGGTCGGCCGTGCCCTGTGTGCTGTGCCCTGTGTGCTGTGCGTTGTGCGCTGGGTGCTGTGTGCTGTATGCTGTGCGCTGTGTGCTGTGTGCTGTGCCCTGTGTGCTGTGCGCTGTGCGCTGGGTGCTGTGTGCTGTATGCTGTGCTGGTGCTGTGCTGTGTGCTGTGTGCCGTGCCCTGTGTGCTGTGCTGTGTGCTGTGTGCCGTGTGCTGTGTGCTGTGTGCTGTGCTTGTGCTGTGCGCTGGGTGGCCGACTGGGACGCATGGTTCACGCTGGCAGTGCAGGGGAATGGCCATCTCGTACGACATCGCCGCTAAAGTGCGCCTGTCACCATGTCAGCGCTTCAAAGCAATTTGGACTCTGGATGGAATGGCCGACACGGGATCAGCATGCGAACGTGGCTGGGCGTCATGCAGACCCAGGCCGGGGACGGTGGACTGGTGCATGTAGCTGCCGGCTGTGTGTCACTGTATGACTGTCATGCATACAGCATACAGCATACAGCATACAACTAAAGTGTGAAAGGGGAGTGTCATTCCGAGAGGATCGGGGAATGACCAGAGCGGTCACTACGACTGGCTCTCACGCGGCCGTGGTGGCCAGCTGCGCGCATCCCTTCCAACCCCAGCTATCCCTCCAACCTCAGCCATCCCCTCCAAACCCAGCTATCCCTCCAACCTCAGCCATCCCCTCCAAACCCAGCTATCCCTCCAACCCCAGCCATCCCTCCGACCTCAGCCATCCCTCCGACCTCAGCCATCCCTCCGACCTCAGCCATCCCCTCCAAACCCAGCCATCCCCTCCAACCCCAGCCATCCCTCCAACTCCAGCCATCCCTCCAATCTCAGCCATCCCTCCTACCTCAGCCATCCCCTCCAAACCCAGCCATCCCTCGAACCCCAGCCATCCCTCCAATCTCAGCCATCCACCCCTCCCAACCCCAGCCATCCCCTCCAACCTCAGCCATCCCCTCCAACCTCAGCCACCTAGGTACCAACAGTCATATCATCTAGTGCGCCGGCACCACGAAACTGTGATACCCTGGTAGCAAAGCTCTGGACAGGATGGCAGCCCGTCACTTGATTGGTATTTTGAAGGAATGTGGTCTGGTTATGATCCGGGTAAACCCAGGGGAGGAGATCCCGGTCACAGTAGTTGGAGTTGCAGCCGGTTACGTCTCACTCCGTTCCCGTGCAGACGCAAACTACTTGCAATCCCCGATATGACGTAATCCTGAGCGGCGTGCGGTCGCCTGCCAGACGGCTGCCCCCGCAACTCCGGTGATCGGGCCGACCTGTGTGGCGTCCACCCACACAGCAGCTCGAGGAGAAGTCCCTGAGGCACCGTCCCCACCGGCTATTTCGTGTCTTCGATCGACCAACTCGCTGTCGTCACCGAGGATTCCCGTGCGAAGTGCAGCGCGGGACCTGACCGCGCAAGGTCGAACAGAGCGAACCGCGGGTGGCGCACCTGACTCGGTGGCGCCGAAGGCCGGGTGGGGAGAACCCCGATGGCCGCGAGGTTCGGAACGTGAGAACGCTCGCCGTCGACGCCGCGCGCACCGCCCGGCCTCTCGGGACAGATAATGGATCAGCCGCCGCCTCCAGTCTGACAGGCGTACCACTTATACCGGCTGCGTACCGTAAGCGGATGCGTGTTTCGCCACCGACCGAAGGGAGTCCCAGGGGGAGGGTGTAAGAGGGGAAAATTTCCTTTTCAAAAAAAAAAATTTTGGGTTTTATTCGCCGGTTCGAAGGCCGTCTCCGCACGGAATCGCCGGTGACGAGGCACCCATGTCGCCACCGACTGAAGGCAGTCTCCGGTCACGACCCCGCGCTGAGTGGCCGGTGACTTGGTGCCCGCCTGTACAGCTCGTGTGGACAACGCTCTAGCCGGAATACTAGTAAAACGCATCATATCCTGTTTATAACCGGCTGATTGCAAATACATGTTTTAACTGGAACACTATGTGGGGAGATGCATCTGAGCATGCTGGGAATTACCCCTCAACAAAACACTTTTTTTCCCCGATTTTTTTTTTTTTTTTTTTTAAAAAATTTTTTTTTTGGTTTTAAAAAATTATCGAAGAAGCCCCCCCCATACAAAAAAAAAAAAAACAAGCAAAGAGCATGACGCTGCTTGTCCATGGTTTTCGTACTGAGTTTTCATTGACGAGCTTGCTATTGACGCCGCATGATCTTTGCAGTTGATGCTCCCTTTAAGTCCAATAACCAACTAACTCTTGCCCGCCTGCGTGAGCATAAAAGTATAGGTGTGCCCTTTTCCCCTAGCTCACAGATGTGGTTGACTGTTGGCCGATACTGACCATTGTTCATTCGGGACAGACTTTCCGATTCCTCCGGGAAACGATTTTTCCGTGACTTCACTCGGTGACTTCGTGTCAACATTCTATGTCTCGCACTCTATAACACTCACTCGTGTCAATCTTAGTCACTGACATGACTAAGTTGTTTAAACGACTGAGTTTTCATTAATAAGCTTGTTATGTGCGCTATTCTTCGTACGAGATGCAGACCTAGGTCATGCGTGATTCAGACTGGACGTCTATTCGAGTTTCTGTCACAGGTGCCGTTTGTTGTTGTCTACCCTGGGAGATAAAAACATTGCACTGTGTTAATGTACAAGCCGATTCAAGTTTTCTGTGGTATATGAGCATCACTGTTACCATACCGGGCAGGTGGTAAATTGTAAACTCAGGGTGATTGTACTGTGCGTCTTGACCATCGCAAGTTCGACAATGTATTGCATAATACGTCGTCTCCACTAGTCTCCGCTTGGATACTTCGGTATGACGATGTTATGGGCTGGCTGATATGGCGGGGTAATGCAAAGGTCGTGGGTTCGAATCTCAATTCGTACCGAGGTTATTTCTTCGGTCGCGGCTAGCACATGACTTGTCCCTGCCGAATGACCTTAACACGTGATCTTGGATGCGTCGAACTTCACACACGTCTTAATGTAGGCGACGCTGGCGCGTGCGGCCCAAGTTGACCCGATGTGACCTGACCTGTGGCGTCCATTGACAGGGTATCCTGCGCTCTCTCGGTCGAGTGCTGCTCGCCGCCGCCGGCGCCGGCACTCCCGAGCCCCTCGTCGGCCTGCTGACGTCACTGGGAGATGGTGACGTGACGCTGGAGCACCTGCCGCAGGTGAGGGGGCCGCTGCCACCGCCACCTTGGCGGCGCCACGTCCCGGTAAACACTCCCTGGGCTTGTACACGACACCGTTTCTTGTGTGGCGGCGGTCTCGATGAATATTTCCTGCCATTGTCCATGGGGGACATATCCCCTGTGGCCTCCTGAACCCGCCCCTGGAGATAGAGATCATGCAGCTGCTCCTGCGCGTTGTGCGAGTACCTCGCGGGAGCACTCCTTGGGCTTGTATACGACACAGTTTCGTGTGTGGCGGCGGTCTCTGTGACTACTCCCTGGCCTTGGTGACATCGTCTCGTGTGTGGCGTCGTTCTCGGTGACCCTGCGAGTACCTATGACATCCACTCGCGGTGCTGAAGCTGTCGCCGAAGCTGTCGCCGAAGCTGTCGGCCGTATTTGGACCTTTGGAGGAAAGGCTTCTAACATGATGCAACGTCTGACGTCACAGTGCATTTCGACAAAGAGCTGGGTTCACTTCGCCCCGTATGGAAATTGCAATGAAGTCAAAGTGGTCTGGAACAAAGTGCAGCATTATAGATCGGTTACCGCACGGTCGCTGCCTCTCGGAGCTCTGGTAACCGGCGGGCGAGTTGTGTTTTGAAGAAATTCGCCACTGTTCTCCAAAAGTCCACAAAACGGATCCGTTTCCCGTGGTGGGGCCGGATGCAGCCGGCGGGCTGTTGGAGCTCTGCACTGTTGGTGTCCCAAGACATCCAAGATTTTGGTGGAAAAAGGTGGCAATGAATTTCCCCTCACACCTGCCAACATCATCCATAATTGTTGTACTTCCATCGTGTTCGGCTGGCATGCATGATGCCAGCTGAACCGATGAGAACCAGAAGTTAATCAAGTTAATTAATTACAATTACATTTGAATCTTCAAGATGAACCAGTGTTGCCAACATTGATTTGAAGTCACCGGATCGTAGGTAGAAATTCGTAGCTTCGCTGAAATCCTGCATTCTACTCTTTTTCTCACTTCATTGTTTTCAGTCCTTCGCCACCTTTTCTAGAGCAATTTCCACGCAACACCTTCGCCCATCACGTACCGTATGTTGCCATCTTTAGCACATTCTGTCCGGTCGTCGATCTTCAGCGAGACTAGTTTGTGTGCACGTGTTTCAGTGGGTGATGGATACGCGGCCACCGGTTCGCCAAGTTGCACGTGTTGAAGAGGCAGTGTTAAAATAATGGTTTTTCGTTAGGTGTGAGATGTCGAAACGTGCATAGTAGGATGTCGAAATTTGCCATGAAGCGATGTCGCTAAATACGTTCTTTCAACACAATTTTGATCCAACAGCGTACTCATACGTGCACCTTTTTCGCTTCTTGCCAGATTCCTAATTTAGGGATGACTATTTTAACGATAACTATACAAAATACCTATGCTTACCAACTGATGTTGCATGACAGACCAATGTCATAGGTAATCCTCTTACCTGGAATTATGTTAAGATATTCGTGTATGATGAACCGCAATGGTGGGAATAAGCATGCTACTTATCGACGACATACGGTTAGAAATTAGACATGAAGACATGATAAAGATTCATTAAGAAGCACGATGTCGGTACTTCTTTGGAAGGGATGTCGATTCCTTGTTCAGCAAGTGGTATATTCCACTGTATTTCACGAATAATTTATCACTGTGAAGAGGCCGCAGGCAGGCCCGGCGGGTGCCGCCTGTCGATATCGACCTCTCATTTTACCGTCAGAGATACGAGTGGGCTACGCACGTAGAAGCAAAAGAAACTTGATTCTTTCACGACGCATTCAACCGCTAGGTCATATAGCGTCGCCAACCTCTCACGCCGATCGGTCGCGGGTGGACTCGGTAAATGCCGTCGGTTGTGAGATTCGAACCCACAATCTTGCGATCAAGAGTCCGACGCTCTACCGACTGAGCCACCGCGGCCCCTAATTGTTTTTTTTTTTCGTTGAGGCGCCCGTAAACCCCGGTAACTAACTCATTGCTGACACATGGGAAATTCAAAACGAGTCCTGCTGAATGTTTCGGCCCAGCTATGCGTAATGTTTCCAAATACTTCGATTGTTCTGTTTTCTAAATCTACGAGGCTAAGACCTAATCTGGTGCGGGCTGCGCTTATATGAGTGGTGAGATTAAGAAAAGGCATGCTTTACGTGCCGAGTGTTGTCTTTACCGCATAATTATTCGCAGAATGAAAGACGTTCTGTTTTATTTCTGAACAAGGCTATTTAAATATGGTAATTGTTCCAGACTGTACAAGCTCGTTCCACGTTCTCATTAGCTCATTGCATTCACCTTACATAGTATCACACATCTTAAGTATACACTATAGTATACACTCTCGTACAAAAGCAATGCTTTATCAGTTTTATGTCGGTGCCAAGTCACAATGGAGACCATGGAATTGACAAACCAGACGCTGCTGCCAAGGCAGCATCAGAACTTCCTCCCTGCCTTTGCTGGTAAAAGGATACCGTCGACATATTGTTCACCGTGGCGAACTTGGCTACCCTGGTAGAGTGACAACAGCGTTGGTCTGTGGAGAAATTGTGTAGTGAGAAGTTAAGCCATACAGGATGCTGGAAGTCCGCGGTTCGGAAGAACAGAAGGGAAAGGTGGCACTGTGCAGATTGCGTACCGGTCATACACAGGGGCGCTGCCACGATTTTCTTACGGGGCCGACCGAAAAAGGTATTAAGGTATAGGTAAATGAAAGAAAGACCGTTTTCGGCGCGCCAAGCGCGCCAAAAAATTATGGTTTTGCGTGGTGAAAATTGGATACGTTGCGACAATTAGGTTACGTAGGCCATGCCATCCCAATTTTTTTGCCGAAGTTTTGCATTAAAATAACATCTTCTCGAAATATAAAACATCGACATATGTATTGCCTTAAACAGACCCAACGACTGTTAGCTGTCCAAATCCGATCAGTTTTCAGAAATCCGATTTGTAAGATCCCCCCCCCCCCCAGTCTGGCTTTGGGATCCGACCCTGCTCCACAACAGCTGCGCAAGGTGACATTCCATTTGCATTCTCACATCCTTTGCATTTACTTGACATTTACCGTACTTGACATTTGAATCCTTGGCGGCCAAACTTAGCATGCCTTTTTGCGTCTGACGTCCGACCGGAAATAGATGTTGACGCACCGTTCCGCCAAGACTGGCCGTGGGGAGCGGGGCGACTGATGGGGAATACATCGCCGTGTGTTGGTGCGGGACTCGACGGCACTGTTAGCACAGGCAGGCAGCTTCCTTTGGTATGGGAAGCTTTTATTGGATCCCGCCGAGCACCAACGTTTCCGACGGCGCGCGATCCCCGCTGGGTTTGATCTTCAGAGTACGATGACAATAGGAAAGAAAATGAGGAAAAGGAAAGAAAAAGGCGATACAATACAGGTAAATTTAGAACATGGATCGGCTAGTAGCATGCGTGCAGATGTCCTGTTTTCACGTGCATGCAATGAAGGAGAAGGAGACACACGGGTGACACAGGCCATAGGTGCAGCATCGGGTGAGTATCTACATTGCCAGCGAGGCTCGCGGCAGAGACGGCGGTTCTCTGGCGGTACCTTTGGGGTATCCGCCAGGCCCGCGGCGGAGACGGCGGCACTCTCCCACCTTTGGGTTGGGTTCCCGCGCGCCGCTATTGTAGACGCAATGTAGTGGATATTGGCATATGGAACCACAGGCGGGTCCGGGGGATGGTGGTGTAGGGGGTATGCCTGCCAAGAGATCGATTTTGTGCCGATATTTGGAACTAAAACGGCATTTTCTCGAATATAAGACAATTTAGGACATAAATTGTCTTAACAGATTCGTCAGCTGTTCAAATGAGTTTTTCTAAATAGTTTTTTTTCATTGCTCCCCCAAGCCAGTCTTCTGGATCCGCCCCTGACTCTGACCACCGCGAGACATAATCGCCACGACCTCTCGGCTTATCGACATGGTCACCGGTCCGTGTGTGCTGGCAGGTGGGAGGGGGCAGAACGTGGGCGGATGCCACCCGTTACCTCTAATTGTGCACGCTCGTAGTCACGTGCGCATGCTGATGGCTAATTTTGTGCACTGATATTTCGCTTCGCGTGTCGGATTTGGAGGCCAGTGGTCGGCGCGGCGACGTCAGTTTTCAGTGCTCCGAACCCTGAGGCCGCCGGGTGACTGGTGGTCACGTCCGTGTTGACCGATCTGGCACCGGTGCTGGGGTTGTGTGCCGGTCCCAAATCCGGCCTCGGCCGGCCGGTGCCAATATCCTGCCGATCGACTCGAAGCGCGTCTCGATCGGCGCGGCAGTGACCCGTGATCGATGGTGTCACGTGGCTGGCGCGCCTAATTCGCGCCAATTTGTGGGCCGCGATGTGTGTACTCTCTGGCGGGTTGGCGCGGCGGCATGGTGAGGTGGCGATCTGGCCGCCTGGCGGCCGCCGATTACAGCGCAGCGCTGCGGCGGCACGGAGAGGTGGCGATCTGGCCGCCTGGCGGCCGCCGACTGCAGTGCGGCGACGCGGCCGGTCGCTTGATCTGGCCGCCACGTGCCGGCTGTGCCGCGTATATGTCGTGGCGAGGAAAACTAGACCAAGCAGCCGGACGGACAGCATGGGGTAAACGAGATCCGACTCGTCCGCCGGGAGTCATCGTCTGAAATCCAATTGGGTCGCGCCAAGGGGCGTAGCCAGTGGGAGACCAGAGCAGTGTCCCGAAACGGATTTTTTTTTGTAGTGTGATGGGGGAGGATGGTGATGTCAAAAAGCTAACTGATGTAAACAGAACCGCAAATGTATTGGGGAATGCATATTGATGAGTTATTTTGTATGACCTTTGTTAACTATTCGATGGTGGTATGATGTCAGTAGTGTATCTGCTGCCTTCACCAGTCGGCAGTGCTGCTGCCAGCAGCCATAAACGCTTTTAAAGATGCAAATCGCACTCGTAGCCTGTAGCAACAAAAGCGAGTGGCACCCAATGGCGTCCAACAGAGAAGGTGATGTCAAAAACAGTTGGCATTACGCGTGGGTCTCCACTCAAATTTGGCAATTGCAGGGCACTGTCAGCGGGTGGGTCCGAGTCGGCCGGTCGAGGCGGGCGACAGGCGGCGCTGTCGGTGCGGGTGTGGTCAGTCGGGCTGCCGGGCCCCGACACAGGTCACGCCACGACACGCTGCCGAGGTCAACTGTGCGCCGCCGGCCGTCACTCTAGCTGCCCGGCGGCGTGTGACGACGTGCGCCACCACCAGCGACCACCCACCGCCTGAGGCCGACACCTGAAGCGCGGGGACGGCGAGCGTCAGGTGTCGAGCACGCTCCCCCGCCCCGCCGGCCGACACCTGAAGCCGGAGACGGCGAGCGTCAGGTGGCACCCACCGCTAACGCGGGAGCCGTCCGCTGACGTCACCAGCTCGCGCCACGGCCGCCCGGCGTCCAGCTGCTGGCGCGCTTCTCGCCGCTGAACGCGCGCAGTGGCATCTGGCGGTGTCTTCTTCGGGAGGGTGTTTGGACTTTGACGCCGGGAAAGTCCGACCTTCCGCGATGGGTGGGACGTAATACTTGCGAACAAATCTTGGGCGCGTCGACGGCTTCAACTTAGTTGCACACCGAATTTGTTCCTGTGGTGGCCAGCCGTGAAGATCACTGGAGAACACGCGAGGTTCGTGCCGAGCTGTCGACACCGCTTCTGACCTCGTCACGTGCAATGTTGACCGCTCTGATCAACTCCTGCCACCTAACGTTTTTGTAACACCTCAGTGTTTGTGTTGTGAAGGGCCCCGTCACACCCCGGAAATATCCGTTCACGAGGATGACTGGTTGAGTCCAGGCGTAAACAGACCCCGGTGCACGCGAGAGGGCTTCTCGTCCCGGTCGTCGGGCCCCGAAGTTGATGCAGTTAGTTGCATTGCTTGGCTTTGGTGATCCGCCTTTCTCAGTACAATTCAGCTGGTACCTGCGACTTGCGAGACTTGCAAGACCTGAGAATTGACATTTATCATCTGCTTATCCCAGCAGGTGATCGGTATTTTACTTAGGAGTGTTGTCATGTGATCGCGATATAGTTTTCAAGTGAGTTTGTTTGTTTTTCTTCGGTTCGGTGCGGAGTTGGAAATCCGGCTTTGTCCTGGGTGTTTGTTATCAAGAACATTATACTCTCCGGAAAATTATCTACTCCTTTTTCACCAAGAGATGAAAAGAGATGGAAGTTGTTTGAAAATGATTCCTCCAAGCTCATTATTCCTGTTTGATAGACATGCCCGAAATTGGCTAGAATGTACAAAAATTAATTCTTCACATCAGAAACAAATAGCAAATTACCCGCGCCGATCTGGAATGTCCCGCAATGTTCCTCTCCAAATTCAGGATTCCAAAACATAACTCTAAGCCTAGCTCGGAGTGCCTGGGTTCAATAATGCATCTGCCGTGTACAAGGATATCTGTGAATAATGCCACATATCGTGCACAAGGCTGTCTATAAATAATGCCACCTATTGTATACAAGGCTATCCATGAACTAGATGCTCACGAACTCTAATACCATGTTGGTGTGTTCAAAGTCGATCCAAGCCATTGTCCTCCCAATCGGATTTCAACAGAGTCAACCCAAAATTGGCTAATCTACACTAACCTAACCTAACCTAACGTCACCTTAGCCGTTTTCAAGCACCAGACCAATCGTGAAAAACGATGAAAACGGGCGCTTTTTCTTTACACCCCTCCCCTAGTGCACGTGCCACGTGCGGCAGAAATGTTCGCACTGCCGAGCTTGGAGATTGTCTTGACTACACCGTGGCGTCGGTTTCGTGTCCATCGGTCCGTGGGTTCGCGAGCAATGCCGGTTGAAACCAGTAGCTCAGTAGCTCAGCTAATAGCTAGTACCAGTAGCTCAGTGGTTCAGCTGAGCGTCTGGCATACCAGAGATACGGGGTTAGATTCCCCGCTGTGCCCGCCCTTCCTGCCAGGGTGAGAGGCAGGCGACGCCATATGGCCTCGGCTATTGAGTGCGTCGTAAAGCCACAGCCAACCAACAGCCGGTTGAAACTAAGCCAATTTGACGCCCTAAAATTGGTCATATTCGGATGTAAAACGTCCCGTTTCACACACTAAACCAATTCACGACAGAGGATTTCTGCGCAACCCGTTCCCTCATCAAATTGATGTCGCTCACGTACAGCTTGTTCACCCGGTGGCACTGAAATTTTTCCCAAAGGTAGCACTGCGGCCTTTCACGTGGTGTCACACATCACTCGTTCCGTGCGATGTGAGCCGAGCCGGGCGCCAATATGTGACGGTCGCGTTTTTCGTCGAAGAAGCCCCAGCCCCATGTTAAGCAGAATTGGGGATGTCGAGCGAATCTAAGGCGCATGACACATACTACGCTTCGCCTACCCTTTCAAATTGCACATGCCCGGATAGCCCCGTTGTCAGGCTACCCGTCCACCGAATTTGATAGCTCTCGTACGCGCCGATCTGAGGTTGGAGGTGCCCAACTCAACACAGATGCACGCGCCTGACGGTCGCAGGTGCGGTGCACCCGGCCACCGACCACAAAAGCACGCAGTTAGTTCTCTATCGGGCGCGTGCTTCCACGAAGTTTCACATTCGTGTGACTTGTGGTATGTGCTGTGGCCCTGGCTGACTGATGTCGACATGACCCCAGTTGACGGCACGTGGCACGTGCCCACGTGACTCGCGAATACAAAAAAACCGATACGGTCGTCACGATTTTAATTGCTTAATAGCTGTTGATTGGGAAGAGCTAGCAACTTGCTTCCTGAACCATGCCAATGTTGCGGCATTCAAACGTTGTTCTGTGTTGTCACACGGCCATTAATTAACTAATTTGTGATTCATTATGAAAAGGGAATTTTTCTCAAATTTTCGTGACTACGCGTTTATCGACGCAATCTCGGCCATCCACGACGCTCAGAAAGGTGCTCCGATGTGGAACTATTTAATTGCAACTAATTAGTGCAATTCATTATGAAAAGGACTTCTTGTGACTACGTTTATCGACGTCTGTAATGTTTCGGCGTCATCCCCACAGTTCCCTAATATCTCGGCCGCACACGACGCTCAGAGTGGCTTCAGTGGGCGGTAGTCGTCTACCTGACAGATAAACAGTTCCATAGTTTATCAAGTTCAAAGCTATAGTCCCTAATTAAACAAGTTCTTTAGTTAGTTATTGTGGTTTAGGGGCGCATTGACTGCATAGGTTATATAGCACCCGAAATTAAACAAATTCAAGCCACACTTCAGCGTTTTAATCAGGGGGGCCCCCCCAATATTAAAAAAAAAAAAAAAAGGGAGAGCCGGGGAAAAAAAAAAAGGGGTGAGACTTTATTGCGTTTTAAGATCATGTTTTGGTATAAAAATGACACCTTTGTAGAAGAATAGCACGAACAACAATGATAATAGTTCACGGTTTTTCCAATCACCGGAGGTTGATCAAACGCTGATTGGTCGGATCAAGTTTATAGAATTGATGGTCCTCTCAAGCGTTCCTTTTTGGAACCTGACCTTGCCCTGGTTTTAATCATGTTTTGGTATAAAAATGACACCTTAGGAAGAATCACGCACACCAATGGTTAGGAGCCATACGGTTAAAAGTTGTCAGGCCTTTTGACCAGAGACGTTAAGCTGGGGGGCGTCGGCGACCCTGACTCCCCCTCCCCCCCAGGCAGTCCCGTGTAACGTGTCTGGTCCACGTCAGCGCTCTGCTCGAGTATCGCCGGCCTCGAGGTTACTGGTCGGGAGAGCCGGCTCGATTGACATTTGGCGATGCCGACTCGGCTGTGAACGTGGAGACGTCGACGAGGAGCCGAGCGCCGAGTGGCGAGCGACAGCTACTGCTGAGGCAGCATCGCTGGTCACCCCTCCCCACCCCACCCCCGACCGCCGCGCCACCCCAGCTTCGCTGTTGCGTTTACCTGCGGCGTGATTCACCTCCGTTGTTCGAAAGCGCGCCGGTCGCCTTCGGCGCACACTCGAGGCTGAACCCAGGCATCCACCACCAATCCACCCAGGGACCTATCCACCACCAAGGGGCGGATCCAGAAGCCTGACTTTTGTCTCTTGGGGGTGGGGGTGGGGGATAGCGATATAAAACAAACTCATCAGATTTGTACAGACGGCACTCGTCGGGTCTGTTTAAGATACAATTTATCTAATAGAATGTTTTTAGATTAGGAAAAAGCGCCATTTTAGTGCGAAATGCCGGCGATCTTCATAGACCCAGGGATCCACATAAGTGATCTGATGATACCAGACCCTCAATTTTTGTTCCGCCTGCTTGCAGCTGACAACGGCCTGCTGCACAATCCTCGGTCTGCTTCACAAGCCCGCCGAGGAATGGGAAAACTGGCGCTCGCTTCGGGAAACTGAATAGTTGGCCAGAGTTGTGTAAAAGTCGTTAACGACGCCGCGGATCTAGATAACCGCCAGCATTCCCCGCGCCCTTAAGCCCTTAGCGCCCTTCAGCCCAAGCGAGGCTGCGGAGCGAGGAGGTACGCTCATGATGGGATGTGCAGCCATCACCGCTGAATGTGGGGACGAGTAGTCTAGGGGTAAGTTGCCCGTTTCACAATCGAAAGGGTGTGGGCTCGAGTCTCACCTGTCGCTACTCTTCGCCCGCGACCAATCGGCGTGAGAGATTGGCGACGCTACATGACTCAACGGTCGACGTGTCGTAAAACCAATAACCATCACCATCATCGCTGAATGTGAGTCAGCGCCAGGAATTGGTGTAGCTTGCTGAAGAGCATCGCCGAGCTTGCCCAGACTGTCGCAAGGCGACCGCTTCAGAAACGGCAGTGACTGACCCGGTGGTCAGTACGTAGGGTGTTGACTGCCGTCATATACCAACCAATACCTTTTTGCGTCAGTGCAAGAAAAGGTAGTTTAGGTAAGTAGGTAAGCCAGAAAGGTAGGTAAAAAGTTAGGTAGATGGTACAAAGGTGGAAAAGTAAAATGGCGTAGTAAAGCTTAGTATAGTTTTAACGTTTATTAAAAAGGTAGGTGGTGTAATAAAAAAGAAACAATATTTCCGTGACAAATGCAACCATTTTATCGAAAGAAACCGTTAAGTTGCATAGGTCAATCCACACAACACAAATTCATCATGTTAGCTTTATATTCTACATGAGTCAGTGGAGATCTCAACACCGGGAAGGCGAACCTAAGTCAAGGGCATTGAGCTACCCTTAGCATGATTTTTTTAGGTGGGGGAGCGGTAGTGCAAATTATACCAATCAAACATCAAATTCACCATAGCACGGGAAACCACTCCAAGCGAGCGAATTCCAAGATTTCCGCTGTTTTGGAGAGGCTTAATGCTCCTGCCTTGACCTTTTGCTGTTTTGTTCCGCATTCATTCTTCTTCGTTTCTTGTTTGACTAATTGTTACAAGCACACTCGCTTCAATGTTACCCCACTAACACCGGAGCATATTTAACCCTGAGGTCCTCAAAGACACCTTGGAGTATAGCTAACTCTGGGGTCCTCAAGGGCGTCATAAGCTGGCCTATTTGCATGAGAGGTCCCCTTGGCAACTTTTACTATTTCGGACTCTATTGGGTGAGACCATACTGATCAGGGCAGTGCGGCCGAGTCAGGCTGAGCTACCCGCGGTATACCCGCGGGGTCAGACCAGACTAACCAGGATAGTGCTACTGGGTCAGGCTGACCTATCCGTGGTAACATCGGCGGGGCAGGCTGATCTACACACGGTAACGTCTTGCGAAAAAAAAAACTGAAAACAAATGGAGTGCCGTTGGCGGATCAGGCTCATAAGATCTACTTTCAGAAGATCTATTTTCAGAAGATCTACTTTCAGAAGATCAAACCGTTCGCGCCGCCTGGAATCTAACGCAGTCACGTCACGCGGCTATTTCTGTCTCCCCAGAATATGGCGAGGTATTTCTGTCCGCCTAATCAACAGACAGGGAGTTGAAAACAAACCGCGAAGAGGAGCTCCCGGCGGTGCGCGTTCGCTCGTCAGCGGCAGTCGGCGGGGCCGGACGTGACGCCCGCGCGGATGGTGCGCCGGTCAGTGTGTTTTGAATGTGGCGAGTTTTACGCAACATTGTCTGGTCGGCCACCACGTGGAAGTACCCAAAAAAAAAAATATGAATATAACCGCATAAAGGCGCTGTTCCACCCGGACATAACTGTATCACACCATACCCGTCGACCACATCAGAGACTGTATCACACCATCCACCCGCCGACCACATCAGGACTTTCCACCATCCAGTCGACAATCAGCACCATCCACCCGCCGACCACATCAGGACTGTATCACACCATCCACCCGCCGACCACATCAGGACTGTATCACACCATCCACCCGCCGACCACATCAGGACTGTACCACACCATCCACCCGTCGACCACATCGAGACTGTATCACACCATCCACCCGTCGACCACATCGAGACTGTATCACACCATCCACCCGTCGACATCGAGACTGTATCACATCATCCACCCGGCGGTCGGAGTATCTGCATTCCCAGTCGGCGTCAAGCCGCCGGCCAGAGTTATCGACGAGGCGTGCGGCTCCGACTCGGGCTCAGGAAGCCATCAGCGCGGCCGGCCGACGGCCGGCTGACGGCCGGACGAGGTGTGCGGCCTCAACAGGCGGAGACAGCCACCAGGCCGGCCGGCCGGCGGCGGACCGCGCGGCTCCAGAGCGGACTCGCCATCAGCGCGGCCGGCCGGCTCGGGTCCGGCGAGCCGGCGGGCCCGCGTGTCGCCTGGTGCTCGCGACAGATGTCAGCAGCACGCTGATTGGCTGCCGGTCGTGAGTTGACTGATGAAGCGGCCGGCGGGCACGGCTCCCGCGGGTCGCCGGCCAGATGGCGGCCGATGGTTCCCCGCGGGCCGGCCCTCCCAGCTGTCGGTCACTGTGTGCTCACGGCAGACGGCGCCAGGTGAGGACGGCACATTTTGTGGGCGGACCTCGCAAACAATGCCTACTTACCGGTAACGGATCAGTGCGCAATGTCATCAGTGGATAATTGAATGGATTCGGGAACCCCGGAACATGTGGAGGGGGAGATAACCATCAGAGGGGAACTTATCCAATCAGGTCTCGTCAGAATTACACCCACAAACACGTACCGTCGCCGTGACGACGCTCTCTCTTGGCTGGTGGCGGTGGTGGCGAGCGGAACTGGGCGGTGGGGAGAGCAGGATGAAGACGAGGCGGAGGAGAGTGTCGGGTGATGGTGAGCGCATTAAATGGCTCGTCAAGTCGGCGGGAGCTGCTCGGCCGTGGCCGGGCGCTGCATAAGAGGCGGCGTGGCGCCCATGAGCGCCAGCTCGGCGGTGGCAGGCGGGTGGGCTTCGTCTATGCTCTGTCAACCATTACACATGTGAAGCAGGTGAACGCCGGCAGCGGATGCACGTGCTGCATGGAAACTATGCAACGCATATGAGTTGCAAGTGAGTGCTGCGCTGTGGTAACGAGTGTTGTGTCCGTACTGTAGTATGCCCTGCGCCGTCTGTGCTGTAGTCTGCACTGTAGTCTGCGCTGTAGTCTGTGCTGTAGTCTGCGCTGTAGTCTGTGCTGTAGTCTGCGCTGTAGTCTGTACTGTAGTCTGCGCTGCTGTAGTCTGCGCTGTAGTCTGCGCTGTAGTCTGTCCTGTGACATCTATGCTATAGTCTGCCCTGTGCCGTCTGTGCTGTAGTCTGTCCTGTGCCATCTATGCTATAGTCTGCCCTGTGCCATCTATGCTGTAGTCTGCCCTGTGTCGTCTGTGGTGTAGTCTGTGCTGTAGTCTGCCCTGTGCCGTCTGTGCTGTAGTCTGTACTGTGACATCTATGCTATAGTCTGCCCTGTGCCGTCTGTGCTGTAGTCTGCGCTGTAGTCTGCGCTGTAGTCTGCGCTGTAGTCTGTGCTGTGGTCCGCGCTGCAGTATGTCCGGTGCGGTCTGTACTGTAGTCTGTCCTGTAGTCTGCCCTGTGCCATCTATGCTATAGTCTGCCCTGTGCCATCTATGCTGTAGTCTGCCCTGTGCCGTCTGTGCTGTAGTCTGTAGTGACATCTATGCTATAGTCTGTCCTGTTCCGTCTGTGCCATTGTGTGAACTGTAGTCTGCTGTTGTGGTGTTGCCCCGGTTGTTGCGGTGTGACCCCGGCTGTTGTTTGTAGTCTGCCCCGGTTGTTGGGGTTGCCCCGGCTGTTGCTGTGTGACCCCGGCTGTTGTGGTGTTGCCCCGGCTGTTGCGGTGCGGCCCCGGCTGTTGCTGTGCGGCCCCGGCTGTTGCGGTGCGGCCGTGACCTTTGGCACGCCCGATGGGCGTGGTTTGCTGGCTGTAGCGGTTCATGACTCACCCGTCGGTGCTCGTACCGGGGGTTTGTGTCGGCACGTTATTAAAAGGCCGTCGCCGCGCTGTCACTGGGCCGGTGACATGGCCGGCTCATACCGCTCTGTCACTGCTCTGGGGACACTACCGCACAGTCATATCACCCTGTCACTGCTCTGGGGACACTACCGCACAGTCATATCACCCTGTCACTGCTCTGGGGACACTACCGCACAGTCATATCACCCTGTCACTGCTCTGGGGACACTACCGCACAGTCATATCACCCTGTCACTGCTCTGGGGACACTAGCGCGCAGTCACACCGCTCTGTCACTGCTCTCGGGCACTACCGCACACTCGTACTGCTCTGTCAACACTACTGCAAGTCATACCGCTCTGTCACTGCTCTGGAGACAACTGCACAGTCATACTGCTCTGCCACTGCTCTGGGTTATTATAAATGCAACAGGAATGTAGGCAAAATTGCAGAAACATTAGCAGTACGACACAGCCTCGCCTTTTCACATTCTCCAAAAGCAGACCTTGAACTTGAAATTAAAA
This sequence comes from Ashinkailepas kermadecensis, assembly GCA_034440615.1. Classification (NCBI taxonomy): domain Eukaryota; kingdom Metazoa; phylum Arthropoda; class Thecostraca; family Neolepadidae; genus Ashinkailepas; species Ashinkailepas kermadecensis. The sequence goes on from JAOTOM010004871.1 coordinate 325,497, forward strand.
CCACGCAAAGCAGGTTTTATTATGCTTTTGGTGAAATGTACTGTGCTAGCCCTCTAACTCTTTCCGACCTACCCTTTGCAGACTTCAACGCCAGATGATTACCAAATATTTTCAAAGAACGAAAATTTGGGACATCTAGATGTTCTTTGATGAAACTTGTTTTTTTTTGTGATTTTACTTCCTTTGACATGCAAAGAAAAGTCAGATGACCGCTGCCGAACATGGCTCACATTTTCAATCCGGCCTGGTGCAGATGCATCAGCGATTTCTCGTCGTCACCCGGGGATATCTGCTCCGACTGTGGGCGAGTTAATGTAGCCGACGCAACGTGGACATTGAGCCGCGTATTGTGCAGAGTGGAGCCTGTCTGTGGTGGTATGATCCAGTGCGCCGTCTGCCCACCGGACGGCTGGACTACGTCAGCGCTGTCACGTTCTTGCATCGTTCGAACATCTTTGACATCGACATTGTTCGGATATCGTTGTGACATTCTTACATCGGCATCGTGACACGTTCCGACATCTACCTGCAATGGTAGGAGGGAATAGTTTTCCATATCTTTTCCAAAGCTTGCAAATGTGCAGACGTCTGTTTGACGGGGAGTATAAGTAGTTCGCCGATTTGAATTGAACCATGCCCACAGCCGCTGTTACCTCGTGCAACCCGCGTTCCATTATGCGGGAGCAAATTTCGATGGCACGCGCAGGGCCCTGGAACTGGTTCCACGGGACATGATCGACAACATGTCAGTCGAAGACGACGGCCATACAACATATCAGACGACGACGACGACGGTCAGAAAACATGTCAACATGTCAACATGTCAACAACGACGACATGTCAAAATATGACAAAACATGTCAACAACGACGACGAAGGCCAGACAACATATCAGTCGACACGTTCTGCGGTGTGCTGAGGGCTGTTGGTGATGATGTTCCGTCTGGACTGGTGCCGCGCCGACGTCCACCCTGGTGTGACCCCTCCCCCCGATGAAAGCGCTACGGGAGAAGGACACCGTTTGCAGCCGCGTTAGGATCAACAGCAATCCCGAAACAGTCCGTGGTTTTAAAGATAAACACTCGCTGCTTTAGGAGTTTGAGCTGCTCGAGGTACCGTTGGTATTGTAGGTACGATGCGTTGTTTCTGGCACAACCGTTCGAACGTGAGCGGTTTTATCGCTTTTGAAGTGTATTAACGGCTGGAAGGGCCAGTTGCCAGCTGTCGTGGATGGAGACGTGGAGCCACTGGTGATGTAGAACTCGCATACCTGTTGAATCAAACTTTTGCGTAAAGGTTCGATTTCGCTAAAGTTTTCCGTTTTCCAGAAATAGCATCGCACGTGCTACCATGTCTCGATGAATTTACAACCACAGACGATAATGTTAATGACATTATCCCGGACAGGATGAGGGGACGAGTGGTATTGGGGTAAGATGCTCGTCTCACAATCGAAAGGTTGTGGGTTCGAGTCTCACCTGTCGCTACTCTTCGCCCGCGACCAATCGGCGTGAGAGATTGGCGACGCTACATGACTCAACGGTCGACGTGTCGTAAAACCAATAACCAACCAACCGGACAGGATGACATGGGCGCAATATGACCCGAGTAATCAGCACTCCCTGAAGCACCAATCCACCACTACCACCACCACCACCACCACCGGGCAGGATAATGTTCTCGACCTAAGAAATACGGGACTGTGCGGTTGCACCATGGTCGCATGGTCGCACCTCCCGACTTATTGATCCCAGGACCCGGTCGACAAGATTTACCAGAGTAAGGCGGCATTCAATACCCTGTCGCATTTGGGGTGTCTCGTGGGCACACATGTTTGCCTTTTGGGTCATGGTTCACGTCACACGGTTAACATCGTGGACAGGTCACATTAAAATGGAAATGTTGCGAAGTCACACCTAACCAATTTGCCTCATTAATCAATGCTGTAGTAGCACATGGTGATGATATGCTTCCGGCGATTGCAAATTAAATATTAAGACATTGGTATTGCGCGTCGTTCATATTTGAACTTTGATGATCTTGAACAAAAGTTAAGGGTGCCTGGGCATGGGTTTTCTGGTCTATGAACATCATACTGCTGATTCTATGTTATGAAATGCTCAGGTGCGGTTTAGGTTGGTATCTATGATATAGACCAAAACCAATTTGACTTATAATGACCTGGAAGAGCTCGCATCACACGTGCTTCTATGTTTAACCTCTCGTGACATCGGAGTTATTTTTTCCATTTGCGACAGTTACGTCATGCCGTTGGGTTCACTACGTTTCTGCCCGGGCTTTCAGCCGAAATTATGAGACTTGTGATGACGCGGGACGAGGTTCGAATTTGTGTACTTTGATTCTACATGGGTCTACATTGACCTCATGCGCTACTTGACCCATGCATGGCTATACCTACAAGCAAGCTGCAGCTCTAACCTACTTACCAGAGCATGAGTAGCCAATTCAGTGTCGAAACGGAAAACAGTCTCCTTGATTGCATCACAGCCAGTAACCTGGCATGACCTGTGATCACCTGTGATGACCTCGGATGACCTCGGATGACCTCGGATAAGACGTTATGGCGCAAGGTGCAGACTTGACGACCGAAGGGGGACCGAACTTTTGCAGTATATGTCTTATTCAGTTGTTGAGCTATATGGAAAAGCTACCGGGAGGGGGTAGACGCCCGCCCCCAGTCAACACAGTGTTAACTTGGTGAGTCAACTTAGCAGATGCGTTGTGCGTTATTCTACATGACGAAAGGCAGTGATGCGGGCTTAGAATAGCCACAATGATGATGCTCCATGTAGCAGACTTGAGTGACGATGCCCGGTGTGGTATACTTCAGTGACGATGCCCGGTGTGGCAGACTTCAGTGACGATGCCCGGTGTGGTGGACTTCAGTCACGATGCCCGGTGTGGTATACTTCAGTGACGATGCCCGGTGTGGCAGACTTCAGTGACGATGCCCGGTGTGGCAGACTTCAGTGACGATGCTCGGTGTGGCAAACTTCAGTGACGATGCCCGGTGTGGCAGACTTCAGTGACGATGCTCGGTGTGACAAATTTCAGTGACGATGCCCAGTGTGGCAAACTTCAGTGACGATGCCCAGTGTGGTATACTTCAGTGACGATGCCCGGTGTGGCAGACTTCAGTGACGATGCTCCATTGTTAAAATAATGGTTTTTCGTTAGGTGTGAGATGTCATTCGAGTACAGTAGGATGTCAAAATTTGCATGGGAAATGCCATTTTAAATTATCATTTATGACCTTGACACTCAATTTCGAACCGATAGCATACCTATAAGGGCATCTTTTCCTTCGTTCCACACATGCGTAATTTATGGATATGTACCTATGTGAACGACAATAATCAAAATACTATACTATGTTATGGACTGGTTTTGAGCAACAGACCACATCATAAGTATGCGCTTTTCTTGGAATTGTGTTGCGATATATTCGTGTTTCACAGTCCGGAGACGAGCGGTCTAGGGGTAAGATGCTCGTCTCACAATCGAAAGGTTGTGGGTTCGAGTCTCACCTGTCGCTACTCTTCGCCCGCGACCAATCGGCGTGAGAGATTGGCGACGCTACATGACTCAACGGTCGACGTGTCGTAAAAACCAATAACCAACCCAGTGAGCACAAGCGTGATATGTGTAAATGAGATGCTGTTAGAAATGACGCATGCAAAAAAAAAAAAACATTTGAAGAAGCATGATACCGATTCGTCTTTGGAAAATATGTCGATTGAGTGTTTAGAAAGTGCTGCATTCCACCCTAATTCACGGATAATTTATCACTGCGATGCTCGGTGTGGCAGATTTCAGTGACGATGCTCCATGTCATGGCTCTCGTGATGGCCTCTCCTTGCTGAAACCTCAAATAGCCAGAAGCTACTTCGCTTCTACCGACGTTTCGGATGCAGTGCTTTTTCAGGCGTCGTTTTCATTCCACACAAATTGACAGATTTCGCTGACAAATGATCTTGTTATTGTTGAAGCACTTGCAGGGCGCTATCGCTTCCTTTCTGTTCGCTGTTTGGTGCCACGATTGATTAGCAGCGGCCACCAACCAATAGTAGCCAGCTGATGTGTACCCGGTGGTAGCCAGCTGATATGTACCCTGTGGTAGCCAGCTGATGTGTGTATTCGGTGGTAGCCAGCTGATATATACCCTGTGGTAGCCAGCTGATGTGTGTATTCGGTGGTAGCCGGCTGATATATACCCTGTGGTAGCCAGCTGATGTGTGTATTCGGTGGTAGCCGGCTGCCGTGTACCCGGTGGTAATCAGCTGATGTGTACCCGGTGGTAGCCATCTTCCGTGTACCCGATGGTAGCCAGCTGCCGTGTACCCGGTGGTAGCCCTCTGCTGTGTACCCGGTGGTAGCCATCTTCCGTGTACCCGGTGGTAGCCAGCTGCTGTGTACCCGGTGGTAGCCATCTTCCGTGTACCCGGTGGTAGCCAGCTGCTGTGTACCCGATGGTAGCCAGCTGATGTGTACCCGATGGTAGCCAGCTTCCGTGTATCCGTGGTAGCCGGCTGTCTGCGTGACGCTTTGGTCACTCGATTGCGAAAAAGGCTACCAGCAGCGAACAGCTGACAAGCCTTAGATCTGGGATCATCTGATCTGAGCATTGTAACCACACATGCACAGTTCATGTTTCAACAGCCCCGTTGAGGTTTATCTCCGCTTTGTTCCGGTTTTGGCACTACCCGAAATGACCCGGGGGAAATCAAGAGTCGCCGGCGGCTCGAACGTTTCCTTGAGCCGCCCATGACATCCTGATATTCCCCGGAGCTGAACAATTGACCTATTACCTTGGAAGTGCCATGCCAGCCGCCAGCCGGAAGCTGGGTAGGCGGCGGTCTGAGGTTCTGGCGCTCAGTAGTATTCCCATGGCAGACAGAAGTCCGCCTTCCGCCTTGCAGCTCCCGGTAGATCCCAAACTTCCCCCCGAGACTGACCGCAGACCGACTCTTCGGACTGACTCCACACCGCCCCGGAACTGACTAGGCTCGAATGATGTCGAGGTATCATCGTGCATTCGTGGGCCGGACAGGCCGTCCGGGCCTGCCAGCTGTTTCTATGGTGACCAGCCACCTCGGGCGGCTTGTTGCTATGGTGACCGGCCACCTCTGGCGGTTTGTTGCTATGGTGACCGGCCACCTCGGGCGGCTTGTTGCTATGGTGACTGGCCACCTCTGGCGGTTTGTTGCTATGGTGACCGGCCACCTCGGGCGGTTTGTCCGTCCCGTTTCATCGCTGTTCGTGCGGCTCTCCGTGGCTGTCAGCTCGCCCTCTGTTATGGAAATCGGAACGCACCGTTACTCGTCGATAAAAGCCAGTCGTCGGACCGATCGCCTGTGTTTCGTCCCGTGTGATTCTCCTCGAGCCGTCTTCACTGTCTCCAATTCAGTGTTCCCCCAACCGCCTTCCATTCCGTAGCAGTCCCCTCCAACCCCGCCCACCCCGTCAGTCGGTGCTCAGACTCGGTACTCAGCTCTTCAGAGCTGTCAATTTTCCCCCACCATATATTTTCCATATACCATATCACTCCATCACGTTTCACACATCAATCACCCCACATCTCCAGAGCTGTCGATAACACTGCCGTCGTCACTCATCTCTGGCACTCGATTGTCCCCCCCTCTAGATTAATTGGTCAAAATTAATATCCACATACCTCACCATAGCACCAACCTAGCAAGCCTCGCCACCCCCCCCCCAGACAAAACTCCTGGTTGCATGGATATTGGTATAGGAAGGACCTACCAGCAACACCCAAAAAGGAAGACATGGGGTAAAAATACCATATATTAGTGAATTTTGTGTTTTCTAGAAACAACAACGGACATTGGTATGCTTTTTTGCACGGAGCTAAAGTTAAAATATGTATCGTTTAGATACCTATATTACATATTATAAAGAAAACATTCATTTAATGTATGGTTGTGTGTCTTTGGTCTGCTGCTTGAACAAAAGCCACCTGCTACAAGGCCAATAGCAAACCGAATACCTGGGGATTGTTTGCGTGCTGCATTGATTTCAGCGAATTGATAGAGGTATTTCGAATTAAATTAATTGGTTTGGCGTGCGTTTCTGGCGTAATAATTACCCACAGATATATCTGTTTTGCAGAATGGAAAAGCCATAGCTGCAATGCGCCCGGGGGCTAGCTGCCGCCAATGAAGGGGTCGAGAGGATGACAATGGCAATGGTCGCAACGAATATGTCTATTGCCATGAGAAGAGTTTTGGTGTTAAAAAAAGAACGAAATGTTGTCCGAATTCTTGCTGGGGTGGCTTCACGGACCAGGATCCTATCGCTGAGCAGAGCTTGTGGCGTGAACGCTGGTTCCGCCACCCGGTTTGTGCATTCCAGCTTGACGGCATAGTTTTGACCGCAGGTTAACGTGTCGTCAATGCACCGACACGGCCGCCCCGGCAGCTCGTCCCCGGCCTTATCGAGCCGGTCGCCAGCCGACCCTCCCAGCCGGGGGCTAAATGCGAGCGCGTGAAGCGACTCGAACCCCGTCCTGCCAGGACGGGGAGACGAGTGTGGCCCGGTGCCCTAACCAACTGAGCTACCGGGGTCACAAGCTAATGATGCTTTAATCTTGTCTGCTGAAAGACTGCTACATCACATGAGGGTTCTTTGGACTCTCACAGGCGTGACGAAGGGATATAAATCAAACGCCCAGATATCTGTCACGACCCAGCGCTGCTCAAACGTGGGTTGTCAGATTTGACCTTTGACCTAACATTGATTAAAAGTTAAAGCCTTCCATGCTCTTAGTTCGTCTTATATCTAATATTTTTTTGCCATTGCTTTCTGGATCATACACACGAGTCTGGCTGGTAAACACGGAGGTGGGAAGGGGTGGTGTTTTTCGCTTCTCCCTTGGTATGTAGGTGCTGTTTGACCTGGGGAGCAATAGCCAGTGGCGCAGCGAGGATTTCCTTAAAGGGTGTCCCAACCCTAAGAAATGTCATGACACGGAGAACTATTACAGGGCGTGGAGCGCGCCGAAAATTGTTGGCTTTGCGTGGTAAAAAATTTCAACTTCTTTGATCTAGTGTGTTCTTGGTTGCCGGGCGGAGGTTCCGGCCCCCGACCCCTTGGCTGCGCCTCTGGCAATACCATAGCACTATTTAACCGAGCAACGAGCAGGCTAAGCGGCTCTAGTATTGCACACATTTTCAAGATTGGCAAACCAGACGTGGGTCAGTGGCTGGAGCCCGCAGGATTTGTTTTTCTGGAGGTAGATTTGGCGATTTTCTAGCTCAACTGTGCTTCCTGTGGCTCCCAGGGCGGGCGCCCGGTTATCTCTGCGGCTTCTGGGGCCGGCGCCCAGTCATCTCTGTGATGAACGCCTCCAGGGTTTCTATAAACTAAGTCACGCGTCTGCCTCAGTATGGTGTTGAAGACCTCGCATTTTCTGTCTGGATCAGCGTCTCGTCGATGTTTCTCTTCAGAATATTCTGCCTTTTTTTCGTTGAGGGTTGAGGTGGCGAAGGTCGCCCACCATCTGATGTTAATATTGTCGATGGTGGGTTGTTCATATCAGGCCAAACTTCCGCCAGGCGCCTGTACTGCGTGGCGCCGCTCGAGGCGCGTCGGGGCGAGCATGTGTTTGTTCGTACTTTGTGTACACATACAATGTGCAAACACTGCAACTTACGTTTGTGCGAAGCTGACGCACGCTGGACTGTGGAGGACGTTGGGTATTGCTTGTAAAGAAAATATACGACCTTCAATATACCAGGAGGTGCTGAGTTGATATCAAAAGTAACGATAAAGGTTATATTTTATTACTCAAGGTTTCGGCCAGGGGCCATCCTGACGATGGGCCCTGGCCCGAAACGTTGAGTAATAAAATATAACTTTTATCGTTACTTTTGATATCAACTCAGCACCTCCTGGTATATTGAAGGTCGTATATTTTCTTTACACGTAATGTCTAAAACCCTGGAGCATCTAAGAGCCATTCTTCGTTGTATTAAACGAGGACGTTAGGTGTGGCTTCCATTCAAAGCGGGCAACTATTTAATCTTTTGCCAATGGGAGCGAGTTATACGGAACTTATGCTGTCTGCAACCAAGTAGCTGAGGCTAAAGTACGGAGGAACTGAAGGTAAAGTACGGAGGAGCTAAGGCTATAATACGGAGGAGCTAAGGCTGAAGTACGGATTAGCTAAGGCTAATTACGGATGAGCTAAGGTTAAAGTACGGAGGAACCGAGGATAAAGTACGGAGGAGCTCAGGCTAAAGTACGGAGGAACTGAGGATAAAGTACGGAGGAGCTCAGGCTAAAGTACGGAGGAACTGAGGATATAGTACGGAAGAGCTCAGGCTAAACTACGGAAGAGCTAAGGCTGAAGTACGGAGGAGCTAAGGCTAAAGTACGGTGGAGCCAGCTCTAACCCACTTACCGTGAACCATGTTTTAGTAGGCTGTGTACTGTTAGAACCTCTACGACGTCAGCTTTTAGGACGGCTGAGTGCTGACGCTTCTTTGCATGTGCTAATAGGGAACGACTGATGTGGCGTCTGGGAATATTTTTACCTTCCTTCGACAAGCTGGCCTTGAGGTGATATACCGCCACCCGTGAATATTAATAACAAGCTATTATAGTAGCACCGTAGATTGATTATAATAGTTATGGGCGCAAAATTGCCCTGGATGTCGACGCGCCCCTAAACTCCAATCCACCACCACCATCAGGCTAATGTACGGAAGAGCTAAGGCTTAAGTACGCAGGAACTAAGGCTAAACTACGGTCGAACTAAGGCTAAAGTACGGAGAGCTAAGGCTAAAGTACGGAGGAATTAAGGCTAAAGTACGGCGGTGTGGGGGGGGGGGGGCGTCCGGTCACCTCGGAGACGTGGTCAGCTGCTGTGTGTCTTCTCAGTGTGGAAGGTCCCTGGCTCAAGTCTGACCCGGGGCGGACTTTTCCTCGGTGGATGCCAGTCGCTGGAGACTGTTCTCCGCACCGCGGGATTAACGCTGACCGACCAGCGCCCCCGCGCCTTCGAGTTCACGGGCATGATCTGCCCTGAAAAAGATCCTTCGGTCCGGTGGCACGGCCTCGTCTCGTCATCAGATCGGTTCTCTGTTTACCGGACCCGAGACATCGTGATATCCCCCCCCCCTCCCCCCGTGTGTACGTGTCATGGCGGGGAATCTGAGAGCGAGGGCGTGAACAACACTCGCAACGGTGCAGAAAAAGTCACCTCTGCCGTCTATATAGCGTTTGTGTGTGTGGGCGAGTGTGTCGCGGAAGTCCGCAAGTGGAGGACCAATTGTCTTACGATGTGCGTGTATAGGGGTGGGGGTGGGTGCGCCCTCTGGCGCCGCTCCCGACCTGCACGGGCTGCACCAGCGGCGTGGTGGCGGCTGTCGGCGGTCGGCCGTCACTGGCTGGCCAGACGCGGCTGGAACACGTCGCATGAGGCGGCCGTGGCGGCGGCGGCTCATGGCTGCCGTACACGATGACGCCTGCGGTTGGTGCTGGTTATGGCGGCAGCGGTGTCGACGGCGACGCCGGAGGTGTTGGCGATGGCTGCAGCAGTGACGCCGACGACCGACCGACCGACCGACCGACCGACCGACCGACCGACCGACCGACCGACCGACCGACCGACCGACCGATCGACCGACCGACCGACCGACCGACCGACCGACCGACCGACCGACCGACCGACCGACCGACCGACCGACCGACCGACCGACCGACCGACCGACGACGACCGATGGCAATGTTGTCGGCATTGGCGGTGGCGCTGAGGGGTTGTGTGAGTGGAGCATGGTCTGAGGTGTTGTGTTTGCGTGGGATATGAGCCGAGCTGTTGGTGTCGTGTGTACGCGTGGCATGAGCTGAGGTGTTGCCGTTGCAGATGCTGGCCGAGATGTCGGACGGAGGTCGGCCCGATCACGAGGTGGTGGCCCTGCTGCACGAGGAGCTGCTGGGCATGGACAGTCCGGTGAGTTATCGCGACACGCCTTCCTGCAAAGGCACCTACTATGTGTGGTCAGTCAGGTGCTGGGTGTGGCCAGTCAGGTGCTGGGTGTGGCCAGTCAGGTGCTGGGTTTGGCCAGTCAGGTGCTGGGTTTGGACAGTCAGCTGCTGAGTTTAGCCAGTCAACTGCTGGGTTTGGTCAGTCAGGTGCTGGGTTTGGCCAGTCAGGTGCTGGGTTTGGTCAGTCAGGTGCTGGGTTTGGCCAGTCAGATGCTGGGTTTGGTCAGTCAGCTGCTGGGTGTGGCCAGTTAGGTGCTGGGTTTGGCCAGTCAGATGCTGGGTTTGGCCAGTTAGGTGCTGGGTTTGGCCAGTCAGATGCTGGGTTTGGTCAGTCAGCTGCTGGGTACACCATCACATATTATGGTGCAGCTTGTAGTAGCCTAATGTGGTAACTGCTACCATGTGACTGCGGAAGATCGTGTTGACTTGAAGTATGCCTGTATCAGCCATGGCAGGCCAATGTCATGCACCTATTGGTTATCTTACGTCACCAGTAAGTGGATGGTGTGATATTTCGTCCCGTCATTTCAGGGGAACACACTTTTTGGTGAAATATAATGGAGAGGGATTTTGTCGATCACCAGGGATGTAACGTAATTCAACAAAATGAATAACTTCATTCAGAGAGAAGGCGAAAAATAACTCTGTGCTTGCGATGAGCGACTATAATTATTTAATTCAGTCACGTTCAGTTACCAGGATCCGGGGACAAAGAACATGGCTATCTGGACATATGAAGGGTGTCGGTGCGAATAGGCATATGAGTTCGGATACTAGCTAAGGTCTGGAGGCTGAAGGTACCTATATGTGGAATATGGGCTGCACCCACGGGTGGAAAAGGTAGTATCGCAGGTATTATCGATGCGGCACCAGCTCCGGCTACTGCAACGCCACCTTTGTATTTGGCATGTTCAACACCAATCCACAATGCGGCTCTAGATGTCATGTCACATATTAGTAAATACAGAGACATGTTGATTGATTGATTATTTGGGCTTATGAGTGCATCAACTCCCACTGGTTATGTAGCACTATTTCGGAGACATGTCAAGCCTGCAGACAATCACACGCGCAAATGCGTTTAAAAGTACGCACACACACACAATGACAAACGAGTTAAGGCTGGGAGGAAGAGACACATTTACTGGGATAATCTGGACAAGATTTTGTTCAGCTGACGGCTTCGCTCTGATGTATGCGGTGCTAAGCGCCAGCCGACTAACCAACGGGAATTTGCGCGCGCGTACGTACACACATAACGCACGCATAGCATTATCACGCACGCACGCACATCATCGCACGCACAGCATTATCACGCACGCACGCACATCATCGCGCGCGCTAATTACGTGGCGTAGCCCCCGAGCGTTACGGCTGCACTCAGCCGTAACGCTCGGTCGTCTGTCTTGAGCCGGCGCTGGTCGGGTGCTGCCGCCGGCACCTGACCCGGCGGCGGCAGCTGGTCCTGGTCCTGCAGGTCCTGCTGTTGGTGCGACGGACCACCACCTCTCGCTTGATAACGTGAGGCCAGCACAGGCCATGGGCGCGAAATGACCAACGCAGTCGACGCGCCCTAAAACACAAATCCACCACCACCACCACCAGCAGCACAGGCCAGTGCGACAACAAAGTCCATCCTTCAGATGCGCGGAACGAGTAGCTTGGTGACAATTCCTCGACGTAACGTTATACCCGTCATCTTCGAAGCTGGCCACGGTCGGCAGCGACCCACGTGGCTGCACAAGCTCTCCTTGTGACGTCACACATGCTAAATTCGAGCCGTCCTGCTGACGTCACAGGCCGGCGGCGATGGTGACTGGTCGCCGGGACTTGCCGCCTGCTGGTGAAGCTGGTCACAGCCAGCTTTAATGCATTTTCCCCAGCGCACATGATCTGCTGAAGATGAAATTAATATGCATCGGTTAAAGACAAGATTGCAGTGCTTCTCATCGCAATATTTCACGTGTATGTTTTAAAAAAATGTATTCAAGCTATTTCACGTTACATTTCCACTCTTCCGTCGTTTTTTAAAGATAATTTTCCACTCTGACACCCTAGCATAAACTGAATTTGAACACTGGCTCAAACCACACCGAGGACCCATCACAGTTTCGCGCATAACATAAAACAAATGTTGCACATACCGATCGGCCTTGACACACACGACGCTTCGCTAAGTACTTGCTACTGGTAGCACTTAAGCTGTAGTTTTACCTGAAAAAAACCGTGACTAATCTACCTCCGATCTTTCACGATAACGATAAAAAAACAAGCTTAGCAGTCAGCCCGCAACAAATCGAAATGCACCGCCTGATTTTTGAACACCATCACAAAAACGCGAAACTTCTATCTAGTAAATGTGCGGCTTCTCGATGCGCCAATACCTTATGTCCACATCATGTCACTCCAATAGCAGCCGGCGAGGCATGGGCACGGCGCCAAACAAACTTTGATGGCTCATAACCGGCTTCCTACGTGGCCCAAGACACTGAATAGAATACACTGAATAACAGTCAGGCAAGTCAGCATGGAAACTCTCTCAACTCAAGGTCGGCCCCGTCAACGTACGATCGCTGAGAAGCAAGCTGGACGATGCGCACATTTTGCTACATCATCATAACTTGGATGCGTCCAGGATCTCAGAAGCGCGCCTGACACCAAATTGCTAAGGAAATCCCTGATGTTTACCGGTTTCATCATAGCAAGAATAGACCGCAATAGACCGAAGAATAGACCGCAGAAATCTGCGTGGCTGGGAGTTGCGATCCTTCACTGTGAGTACTTGCGAAGAAAGCAGTTCCGTTTGTCTGGCGGTGGACCACTCAGACACCTGTTCTAAGTCGCGTGGCGAGGCGGTAGATCAGCAGCGGTCTGTGTGGCATGTCGCTCACCTGACGACCAACTGATCTCAAGTCTCGGATCAGCTTCAGGACGAGCTTCGCGCTGTGCTCTGCACCACTAAGCCGGTTCTCCTGCTTGGCTTGGCTTGGCGGTTTGGCCTGACTTACCCAACAACGTGTTAGCACGAAGTAACCCGAGCTTCCAGCGTTACGCGAATGTAGTCAGCGACCTGGGCCAACTTCAGCTTCAGCGGCCTGGGCCAACTTCAGCTGGTAAACCAGACTTAGAAATTCAGCTAGTAAATCTGTCTAACTCCCGCAGCACTCCCATGCCACTCCCTTGCCACCACCAACCATCGGAACTCGCTGCCGGCAGTTGCCGTGCTTCCAGACGTCGTCAGCGCGCAGTTGGGGAGAGTGGAGAGTGGAGAGGCGAGTTTAGAGGTGCTCCTCTAGAAACTGCAACCACGCCGAGTCGAATGCTGTCTGTCTGGCTCTGCCGGTACCCGATTGGCGCCCGTTGAATGGCACCAATAGCGTGAACGGCACGGTGCAGAACATACGAACAGCATCGTGAACACGTGCAGCAACGTTGTCAGCCAGCAACGTTAGCAAGCACTGCCCGGAAAGAACAGGACACGAAAGTATCCCCGCCTGCCGTTGGCTGCATGCCAACGCACGGCTTCGGGGCCTGCTGGTCGAAAAAAAGACGACGTCACAAGCAGTCACAAAATCTGGCGCAGTGCAGAACTTCAGAGTCTGGTGCAGAATGTGGTGCTACTCGGAAATCGGAAGTCACTTCGTAGCTGCCAGGCGGAGCTATTTATACAACGAGATGACTTCTGATCAGCGCTGTACCCTTCGCCCGATTTTCAAGATGTTTGCGATGTCGCCCTCGGCGTGCTCCAGTGACCCTGGTGGGAAACTTGGATCCGATTGACGATTTCCGTCGTCAATTCGCGGCGGTTGACTCACGAGCTTTCGGGCGAGCTTTCTTCGGAATGACGTCACAGCCGGCATAATATCTCAAGGTCACCGGTGGTTGCGCAGCTGCTTTTCACTGCCGATTCGTGACTCTCTCCCGGCTCTCTTCAGCCGCGGGGCGCCCGAACAGCTCGAAGGCCGTGTGGTTTGACGGCATGCCACCACTCGCAGTGCGTCGGTACTTCCCAGTCGTGGGCGCCATTCCTGCTGCGCATCAACTGCCATCTGAGAACTCAAGTGCTTGAGCTGAGTGGAAAACTGTGTGCGTGTTCTGAAGTCGGGCGATCCCAACTTACCAAGCAATAACCGGCGAATCTGAAGTGTGCCCTCCAATATTCTAGATGAAGCTACTTGATACCAGCTGCGTACTACTTGAGTACTTTAATTACTTAGATGATAATTTAAGTACTTGAATAATAGCTATCCCTCCAGTCTGACTCACTAAGCATGCAGATCAGGTCACTCCCTGAGGACGCTCTTCTGTATGTCACCGAAAGCTTAGTTGGAAATGCAGATAATGTACGTATATAATGGCGGGTATCATTGATCGTATCGGTGGATTTCTTCAAAGCCTTCGACAGCGTCAATCATAATTTGTTGCTCACCAAGCTACAGTGATATGATGTCGATCCTGAGTTCTTCAGAAGCCGGGTGAAAGCTCACCGTGCAGGACGGAACACTGACCCTGCCGATAGCCCTGGGCGCTGTATGACCATCGCAGTCGATGCGCCCCTAAGCCCAAATAACCAACCAACCAACCTGCCGATAACCCGTGACATTCTCCGGGGTACATGGCAGGACCTTTACTGTTCGTACTTTTCACAAACGATCTGCCTTGTTACCTGCTCCACGATCGAATCGTCTCATATGCTAACGGCACCCAACTCCTGGATCATCACTTCTTGACACATGGTCTTGAAGCGTTGAGTTGACGAGACCCAGGAGCTTAACATGCGCGCCGGAGGTGGCAGGAGCTTCTTGCTCACATAACGCGGCACAGAGGGGAAGACAGATTTACCCCCCCCCCCCGTAAGATCTCGGAAACTACTGAGGCCAGAAGCACAAAGTTTGGAGGTACTGTACTAAGGTTGTAGCGAACTCGCTGCAGTATAATTTATGACCCCAGTTGAATGCGTTAAAGGTCAAATGAGGTCGAGATCGGTCGCCACACTACTCCGCTGCGCTACCGCACCGACGAAACCTTGGCAACCGTGAGCGCTCGGCCGCCGGCCGGTCGGTCGGCTTTGCACCCCCGCTGTTCCTGTAGTTACTAGCGGATTTCAAGTAGTTTTTTCCCATGGGATGTGCATATCAATTTTTACCAGTCCCAATATTTCCTCACAACATCTCTACACCCGTTATAAGATATTGTCCAAAAACAGGAGGGTGGGTGGATAACGCCTCCACCTGCCGTGCGCGCGTAATCGAGTAGTTTAGTTCAAATTCACTGGAAGTGAACCAGGATAAAGCCGCCTTCCTTCTGGTCGGAACCAGACAAAGCCGTGAGAAAGCTGGTCACCTGAATGCTCGCATCGATGCTGCGACCATCATTCCTTCACCTAGTGTTAACAAGTCAGTGTGATCATCGGTGAAACGCTGTCACGGGGGCAAATGTCGCCAAGGCAGTGCAAAAGTGTTATGCAATATTCATTTCATTGTACAGACTAAGGCATTATTTTACACCCGAATTCTTCAAAATTATCATTGATGAGTGCTTGTTCACTTGTATCCCGCTTTGGCTTTGTGTGTGTTGGGGGGGGGAGATGCAGTCAGCTGTCTGTTCCAAAGAACACAAACATTATGAATTTTGCAGCCGGGCTCGTAGCTGGCGCTGAGCGCAGCGACTACATCGCTATTGTTCTGGGCCTCCATCGGGCGGCGCTGAGCGCAGCGACTACATCGCTATTGTTCTGGGCCTCCATCGGGCGGCGCTGAGCGCAGCGACTACATCACTATTGCTCCAGCCTCCATCGGGCGGCGCTGAGCGCAGCGCAATCACTGAGTGTTGGGTCTCGTTTCTGGCTGTGACGTCATTGGTAGGAAACTCGTTCCGCTGTCGAGTCGCCAGCTGTGGCGTTATGTCAGGCTCTCGGATGACATGCTATGGTATGTTAATTGTAGGGGCAGTTGTCCCGCGGTTATGCTATTTCCCCGCAGTCAAGCTTCGCCTTGGAATGGCGACAGCTGGGTCGGTAGCGCGTTTGACTTGATCGTTTGTTTGTCTGTTTGTTTATTGGGTGATTCGCGGCGCACTTTATGCACATTCACGGCTAGTGGCGCCGCCCACACCGTTTCGCCGATGGGCCTCGGGATTGAGAAATGCCCCGAACGGGCACTGCCGAACCCGGGACCTTTGGTGCCCAGAGCTCAACACCTCAACCACTCGGCCATCCCCGCCCCTGAGTCTTGATCGTAAGATCGTGGGTTCGAATCTCACAACCGGTGGGCTCATCGGGTCTATCCGCGACCAATCGGCGTGGGAGATTGGCGACGCTATGTGACCTAGCAGTTGAATGCGTCTTAGAAGAACCCAAGGTTCTTCTTGGACTTCTTCAAGCCTGGCTTTGCATTGTTTTGACATATTGTGGGGGCAAAGCCCCCCCCCCCCGGCCATGCCACGACTAGAACACCAACGGCAAGAACGACGGCAGGCATGCTTTGTCAGGTATGCCTACCTCTTCAGACAATTTGGTATTCATGAGTTGCATAAATGATGCGCGAATCACAGGACGAAATAGGAGGTGATTTGCGCCCTCAGCCAATTTTCGTAGCCGTGCCGCTGTGGCACACGCGTGGATGTGTGCAGCACATGGCGGTAAGACTCCCCATGGCCCGTTAGGGCCGTATGGCCTCGTGCGTTCCAGTTGACGTATTCCTGCTTTGGACAACAGTGTATCAAAGGCTGTAAAATACAGTTTTCTTTCGATCTACAGCTTTCCGAGAGTTGCTTTGACGCTGCGTGTGTTGGTCTGCTTCATTCAGTTGTCGATTATGTGTGTCCTTCACATCAATTACATATGGCGCAATGGGCATTAAATGACCTTGCTGTCGACGTGCCCCTAAACAACAAACCACCACCCACCACCATATGGCGCAAATCCCCCAGTACTGTCCTTTCAAGGTGTCGGCAGTTTCGCAGCAGACATTGGTTAGCTCACATTTGGAGTCGGCGCAAAACAATTGCTGCCAAGATACATTCAGTAAGTCCCGTTCACGATGTAAATTCTTGACAAGTTTCATGAAACATTGATCAGTTTTTGGTAGCAAGCTAAGAGCTAAATCGGTACAGTAATTATAGGTAGTAAAGCTGTGTGTGACAAGGACTTCGAGTCGCATATCACGTGCGGCGAATTGTCGGCACGTGCAGCTCGCGCGCGGCAGAGTCGGCAGAGTCGGCAGAGTCGCCACATGGCCGTGTAGCACGTGTGTCGAACTGCTTCCCTTCCAATGATTGCTGCCGCTGGCGTCCCGCGATTTCAGCTGTGAAGTTCAGAATTGATGCGCTCGTCGAACGGCGACAAGCCATTCTCCGGTCCGTGTGTGCACCTTCAGCCGGAGCGATTAAATCCAGGATGCTGCGGGATTTCATCGCGTGCCGCTCGCAATTTGTTAAGACTCCAATTTATGACGTCAACAAGGAGGCAGCTGGGGATTGGTGGGATTTGATCATTGGTTGAGGAGCGCTGCCGGCGCCGCCGCCGGTCGTCGGGAGTGGGTCACACGTCAAAACTGCTCACACATTTATTGCTTGCGATAAGGTCGCTCCAACACTACGTGACGTCATCGTGACGTCACGTACGTCGCTGCGTGACGGTGTTACTACGGACGTCGCCGCTCTCGGCATTGTCTTCGCACGACAGCACCGCTGCACATCACTGCTCCATCACTGCTTTCGCTGACAGTTATTCATTTGTGGTGCAGGATGCAGCTCAACGCTTCCACTGGGGGACCGAGTGGTCTAGGGGTGAGATGCTCGTCTCACAATCGAAAGGTTGTGGGTTCGAGTCTCACCTGTCGCTACTCTTGGCCCGCGACCAATCGGCGTGAGAGATTGGCGACGCTACATGACTCAACGGTCGACGTGTCGTAAAGCCAATAACCAACCGTCCCAGTGCACCGTGCACCCGTTTGTAGTGTACTGGCGTGAGGACGAGGTACGGTGCCATCAGAGCTACAGCTGTATCTCTGACGGCACAAGGCACAACACCGACATGGTGCATGCGTTCATGCAACGGCTTATCCCAGAAATTCGGACCGCGGTACCTGACCTCAAAAAAAATATTTATTTCACAGACGGCAGTATGCGAATAAGCAGGACTTCGTCAATGTTTGTCACCATCAGAAATATTTTTATTGGGTAACCTGGGAGTGTTTTTTTTGTCACATCTCATGGCAAGGGCGCTTGCGACGGCATCGGGGGCACAGCCAAGCGTGCCGCGGCTCCAGAGAGCCCCAAGCGCCCGCTTAACAACCAGGTACTGACGGCGAAGGACATGTTTGAGTATCTGTCACACAAGCTAGCCAGCTGCACAAATTCATATTTGTATCAAAGCAGGAGGCAATGGACGTCACGACCCACCCCAACGAGCGCTTCTCGAAAGCCATCACGGTGAAGGGAACACAGGGGCACCACAGGTTCGCACCATTGACCCACAGCACCGTAGTAGTTCATGAACTGCTTACCGATGCAGAGCGTGTGTTATTGGTAGTTGGGTGAAGTGAGACGTGTTAGTGTGCGCGTTGATACAGATTGTGTTGATTAATAGTATCGCAGTAACAGATCATCAGTCTGAACTGGGATTCTGACAAGGTAAGGATTATCGGCAGATATGTAGACCATTACGTTGCATTGCATTATAATACTGTACTGCAACACATTGTTGTATTGCATTGCAGTGTGTAATTATTACTTTATTTTATTACACCGATGTAGACGGCTCATGATCCAATGCGATTCATTTCAGGCTCAGCATGCGTCAATGCATGCGTCTGCGCCAATTTTGTTCTCAAGCAGTTCGAGATGAATACGATTACTCAGTTCATCCTTTCGTTTCCAGAATGTGGGGTTCGAAACGACAGAAGGTTGATATTACAGTGATTGGCGGCGATAACACCCTCCAGTGTTGTCGGTGAAATATGATCGTACATTTTTTTGATATGCTGACATTGAGGAAAAAATATAAATAATAAGGGGAAACATTTCTATCACCTTTCTCCTTACAATTGACGATCTAGGATTTCACAAATCACTGTTGTTCTCTGACAAAAGACAAAAAAAACTGCCGTCAAGATTCACACCAACTTCGTCTGGGTGCCGCCATGGCACCACGACTGCACCAGACATCCCCGGAACATACGTGAGTAACGCTGCGGCTATGAACCCCCACGGCGCCACTCAGACGTCCCCAGGGAAAACGTCACGGCCAGACCACAGCACCACGACTGCACCGGACATCCCCGGAACATCACGTGTGTAACGCTGCGGCTATGAACCCCACGGCACCACTCAGACGTCCCCAGGGAAAATGTCACCGCCAGACGGGCCGACATAGCAGTGGGCTCGCATTTGGGTGTGCTCTTTGCAGCAGCTTTCATGTCCAGAGTGAGGACTAAGTTCGGGCTGACATCAAGCTACTACCACTGCTGGTACTTCTGATAGGCTGACATCATAGTAGATGCTCGTGACGCTGCTTCACCGTACGACCCAACACGCACCGGCTCGAAACTACCGTGTCGAATGAACGACACAACCGACGAAGTCATCGAAGACAAAGTTCAGAAGGGCGCCGCCTTCTTGACGTGACCTTCGACGCGGCTCTGCCTGCTCCACGGACGTACACCACACAACAACGGACGAGGGGCAGTGCTGAAACGGAGCCGGCCAGTGCCGCGAGTGTTCTGAAGACGGTGTGGTTAGGTCATACGTCCACTGTGCTCTCAAACCAGGGTCCTGAAATTGTGAAATGTGATTAGAAATGCACACTTAATAACCATTGTTTAACATCACCTTTCCTTCTTGACATCATTAAGTACCATTTTGCTTCATTTAGTCCCGATATTATGAGTGAGTTGTGGGTCTTAAAAAGTGTTCATGGCCTCTGACAGCAGCACTGCCCACTGGTAAAGGCAGCAGGTGCAATACTGACATCATCACAGTCATCGAACCAATATAGGTCATAGCAAACCACTCATTAAGGCATTATCCATATATGTTTCAACATTGTTGGGACACAATCAGTTTACTTTTTTGACATCACCCATCTCCACTCTACAAAAGTCAACCTCCGGACACTGCCTTAAACACAGCTCCACGTGGATGCCGTCCATCGCGAGACCGCCAGTGTCAGGCAAACACTGGTAAACAACCAGGATCGTTTATTCTCTAACTAGTGTATAGTCTATATAGTCTATAGTCTATATAGTATATAGTCTATAGTCTATATAGTATATAGTATATAGTCTAGTCTATGTAGTCTATAGTCTATGTAGTCTATAAGCAAACAATCCAAAAAGGCCCTACAAAGCACCGGAATCCAGTCCAACAACCCACACCAGCTGGCTACATCCACAGCTTGTGCTACAAAAACACTACGTCATCATCAGGGTAAAGCCCGACGGAAGGCCCTCCACGGGCATAGCGCAGACACCGTCCAACTCAGCAGCCATCGACAGCCACCAGCGTGAACGCGTACCACCAGAGTGCGCTCTGTTCAATCGGACACGTCATACATCACTGCTGGGGACGAGTGGTCTAGAGGTAAGATGCTCGTCTCACAATCGAAAGGTTGTGGGTTCGAGTCTCACCTGTCGCTACTCTTCGCCGGCGACCAATCGGCGTGAGAGATTGGCGACGCTACACGACTCAACGGTCGACGTGTCGTAAAACCAATAACCAACCAATCGTACATCACTGCACATGCAACACGGGAGACGAGCACTCCTACCGAATGGTGCACACAAGTCGACCGCCCGACCACCACACTCAGCCGGCGTCTCACAATGCCAAGTGCACTTGCAAAGTGCACCTGCAAAGCGGCTGCCCGCCGGTACGCACCCAACTGTACCACCACGCGCTGCTCGCGCGAGACGAACACTAGAGCAGAACACCACAAGTAGTGCTCTGTGCTGTTGACCAACGCCGCTGACTGACTGTCGACCAGCTTCGTTGTAGTGTTCTGTCTAGTGTTGCCGCCAAAATGTTGACAGCGCTGAACGACGAGCGGCGACTAACCGCAGCACCAGCAATATGCATTAATCAGGCCGACCCGCTCATTAATCGCACGGAAAACGTGCGTCGAGCCAGCTACTTTATGACTGGCCACCGTCAGAACCATAAATGTGAAATACGACATCCTTTGGATTCGGAGGTGATATATAGGTGCTGCAGTTTTGCGCCACGAACGATTTTTACCGAGTCCAAACCACGAGCAAACGTTTTATTGTGCCTTGGAATAATCGGACCCACCACCCACTGACCGCCCCATACAATACGATACGATCCGACGCGATATGCGTGGGTAATTCGTGACGGTGTAGAGAACGCCGCGGGTCCCGTGCTGTCCCGCCCAGTTTGTCACCGAATTGTCGGTTTTGGCATTGGCGGTGCGTGGCTTTTGGACACGGGGTACATAGAGTACTGCTAAACTTCGCAATGTTTGGGTCACGCATCCCCTGCAAGGGTAGTGTCATGTATCAGTGGTGTCGCGCAGATGTGGTGGTGGTGGACTAGCGCTGCAGCGTGCGCCGTCTACTTGGGTCGCTTCGCGCACTGTGTCGCGAAGAAGTAAGCAGGTTCCTGCTTCAGGTAGCAGGTAGTTGCTGTTACATTACTGGCTGCAGGTAGCAGGGAGTTACTGCCACGACATAACTGCTACATGTAGCAGAATACCTGTAGCAGTGATGTGCAGCGGTCTGTAGCAGGCACATTCCACGACAAATCGGCAAGGGCATAACACCCAATACTTTATATTTTGATGAAAATATTCGTGTGGGGTTATCTGACGCGCCGAATCCAGCTGGGCCATTTTTAGACAGATCAGGTCGACGGTCCAGGAGTTATATCCTCGGGAATTTCTGAGATGTCACCAAACAAGGGAGTCTTTTGAGGTCCTTAATACAAGGAAGAACAATCCGAATTGTGCAAAAGTATATATCGGTGAACTCACAATAATCCACTGCATCTTTTGGCTATTTCGAAATTTTCGTTTACGGGACATTTGAAATCGTGACATCGTGACCTACTTCTGTCGTGATAGTCACAATGCGATTTGAAAAAGTGCAGAAATGAAGTTCGATATCTTATACCCCCAGTTCCCTCATTTACTTGACGCCGTACGTTCCCACCTGGTTTGACTGCCGAAGTTATGGGCGCTGTATAACCTATGCAGTTGATGCGCCCTTAAACCCCAATAACAACAACATCTTTAGTATGGCGGCGCTTGCTAGATTGTGGCGAGCCACCAGCAATGAAGGAAGCAATTCAAGCACTATTTTGATTTTAGCCGGCACTAAACAGGACATATCAGAATTGGTCTCATGAGCAATATTTTATTTTCAAGGATCATATCCAGATGTAAGTAGGATGTCACTGTGATTTATGTAGGTTCGAACGCATCGTGACTTCGTGATCATACACTAAAATTCAGCGTATTCCAGGAGCCACTGAACCCCCACGCACGCACGCACGCACGCACGCACGCACGCACGCACGCACGCACGCACGCACGCACGCACGCACGCACGCACGCACGCACGCACGCACGCACGCACGCACGCACGCACGCACGCACACACACACACACACACACACACACACACACACACACACACACACACACATGCACAAAGGCAAGCAAATGAGTTTCCAGAGGGTGGAGTAAAAAGATAGTTTAACCTCTATCATTTTTGACAGCGGGGTTTCTGCCCCCCCCCCCCCCTCCCCTCCCCCACACACACGCCTTTCTTATCTGGGCTGCCGCACCTGGTAGTATATTATCATGGTGGAGAAGCCAATATTAACCTGTTCAATTAGAGTGGTGAGCGGGGGTGGAGGTGAGGTCAGGTCAGGTGAGATGGATTCCACCTCCCCTTCCAGCAATTTTCTCGCAATCACCGAAATATCGCGCGCCGCAGCTCGCCGAAATTGGACACGACTGACAGGGTATTCATCATCCCCATGTCGGTGCAGGTATGTAATGAACTATGGCGCCATAACCGGACACGTATTTCGAGCCTCTCTGGCCGAAATTGTACCTTTTGCAGGCTCCTCTGGAAGTTCATTTGCAGGGTGCTCTTGTAGATGAGCCATGTTTTGGGCTGTTTTGGGTGCCTGAGGACCGTACTGTGATATTCCATCAGGGTAGTGACCTGTTCAATACCGAATGAGTCCATTGGTTCGAACAGTATTTTGTTCCTGAAACTGCTCTGGGGTGTTTATTTATGCCCATGATTTAAGAGCAACGACTTTTTTTTATTCCGACGAACTCCTGCCGTAACTGAAAATTTGTATTACATTTCATCTGAATCTATAATGGGACGGAACGGGACGGGATGGGACCGAACCTTAATTCGGCTTGGCAAATGCGTCACTATGTTTCATATCCGGGCACATTGGCTGTCTTCACCCATCAACAGAGGGAGAAATGTCTTCTTTTCTCATGTCACTGGTAAGGAAGGAATTGAATATATGCGCCTCGGTAAGGAGTATGGAGCCCTCATCCTTGGGTGGGTTCAGGAATTATTATGCATTGCTCCAACGACTGCAACGTTGTATCTACATCGAGGCTCAATTATCACAGCTTAGCACCCGCGCTGCAAGAGGGAATTTCCAAGTGTGCGGTTGGATAACGAATTGCCAAACCTAATCCGACATGACCAGCCGTTCCTGACCTGACCTGACCTGACCTTTCAGCGGCGGACGTCAGTGCAGCGGTCCCCCAGTCAGCTGGAGCTGACGCAGAATCCGACCCTGACCGACACGGCCATCTTCAACGACACCTGTCACGGCGTCGGCCTCCTACCGCCGGACAGTTGTTCGGTCTCGCACGCCGGCTCCTTCCCCGAGGTGACCGTGTCGCGGTCGGGTCGCGCGCGCGCGACGTCGGCAGCAGCCTCGCCGGGTCGGCGGGAGGTCGGCGGCGAGGCGGAGGCGGAGGCGGAGGCGCAGGCGGAACTGTCCCCTCGGACGGACGGCAGCCGCGTGGATGTGATTGAGGTGAGGTCACCGCTGTGTGGATGTGATTCAGGTGAGGTCACCGCTGTGTGGATGTGATTCAGGTGAGGTCACCGCTGTGTGGGTGTGATTCAGGTGAGGTCACCGCTGTGTGGATGTGATTCAGGTGAGGTCACCGCTGTATGGGTGTGATTCAGGTGAGGTCACCGCTGTGTGGGTGTGATTCAGGTGAGGTCACCGCTGTATGGATGTGATTGAGGTGAGGTCACCGCTGTATGGATGTGATTGAGGTGAGGTCACCGCGTGTGGGTGTGATTCAGGTGAGGTCACCGCTGTGTGGATGTGATTGAGGTGAGGTCACCGCTGTATGGGTGTGATTGAGGTGAGGTCACCGCTGTATGGATGTGATTGAGGTGAGGTCACGGCTGTGTGGGTGTGATTGAGGTGAGGTCACCGCTGTGTGGATGTGATTCAGGTGAGGTCACCGCTGTATGGGTGTGATTCAGGTGAGGTCACCGCTGTGTGGGTGTGATTCAGGTGAGGTCACCGCTGTATGGATGTGATTCAGGTGAGGTCACCGCTGCAGCCGCAGTCCGGCTGCCGACGCAGCCATGTATTCTTCAGAGAGGTTCAGGATGCAGGTTAACTTCACAAGAAGGCTCAGCATGATGTAGAGTTTCATCCTATTTCGGTAGATTGTGTTCCTTTCTTTGGTGAACTACTTCACAGATGGCCACTGAAGTTGACGTATGACTGGGGTGATGAGGTCACGTCGGTTAGCTATGGCCACGATTCTGGCACCGTAGTTAATGACTCGCTGCAGGCTGCGCTTCATAGTGGAAGTGCAGCTTCCCCATGCGGTCGAGCAGTATGAAATGTAGGAAAAGACCATGCATTCCACCAACTTTTCCTGACGCCTTCCGGCAGGGCTGTGGACTATTTCGACAGGGCTAGCAGGATGCCGTAGCAATTCCTGCAGGTTGCAGCGACATGTTTTTTCCCAGGCAAGGTTGGAGTCCACAGTGACGCCCAGCAGCTTGGTGTTGGCCTCAGGCTTTATCGGTGTGTCGCCCATAGCGATGGTGGAATCATCTGGCGGATCTGACCAGCAGCAGATGGGTCTTTTCGGGTTCAGCTTGAGCTGGTTCAGGTGGAACCACTGCAGCGCTGAGCCGAGCGACAGAAATGAGTGGTTCCAATATTTGGTGAATCGGAGGAACTAGTGCTGCTGGCTCAATTAATCGGTGGACACTGCATGGCATTTTGTGGCACTTGTCAGGACGGTGCCAAGAACCTGTAGAACCTCCTAACAGTGCTCCATCCGCGCCTGACAGAGCTGGTGAGTCCAGTGCTACAGCGCAAAAGGTACTGGGCTTACTCTGAGGCACAGCTTCTGGCAATGATGTCTGACGTGAGTATGGCAGCTCACGAGAGGGCGGTATCTGCAGTACTGTACTGCCGGCTCAGGGACGAGACATCGGGCTATCTGCAGACGAGAGAGGGCGGTATCTGCAGTACTGTACTGCCGGCTCAGGGACGAGACATCGGGCCAAGTCCGCCCGTTCCGTTTTCCCGCCGTGCAGAGGGAGCCAGCGGACTAGACAGAGATCATCAGCTGGGATAGTGAGATGAACTCCGAGCCTCCGATAGCCCTCACCATGTCAGACGATCACATCGGAGGCATCGTCCATACTCCTGTCAGCATTTCAGCGTACCCTGGTACACGCGGACCGTTAAGACAGCGGTTCAGCTGGTCACCGAAGCATCTCAGAAGGTGATCGGCTTGGAAGCCAGAGACGGCTACGTAAGTGCGACTCTACGGCGCAGGAGTGACTTTCCCAGTCCCTTCCGCCAGCGTAGCTACTTGCCGGACCATGCATCAGACCTTGCTGCTGATAGTTTGGATGATCATTGACATGACAAATGCGACGTGTTCCATTGTTGTGCGATGCCAACCCGTCGTGTTACCGTTTATAACTCTAATAGTGCGGAATGGAGATTTGATGCGTGCGTGAGGTGCGGAATGAATGCTTTGTGACAGGTTTCATTTCCATTTACTGGCATCTATTGTGGGTATGTGTGGTGAACTGGAGCTGCCCGACCAGTCAACACCAAACGAAGCCTTGCGTGCATATAAGACACAATAACTAATCTTCCGTTCACGCAAGCAATCTATGCTGACATTTGTGTTGCCATGCAACGTATGGCAATACGCTTACCGTCTCGTAATCCCGCGCAAATATTTTGCCTCTGAAGAAGGGAACTATTCTGGACAAGTGGCGTGCAAATATGTACTGTATCTCTTG
The DNA here is from genome assembly GCA_034440615.1 of Ashinkailepas kermadecensis. Lineage (NCBI taxonomy): Eukaryota > Metazoa > Arthropoda > Thecostraca > Neolepadidae > Ashinkailepas > Ashinkailepas kermadecensis. The sequence goes on from JAOTOM010004871.1 coordinate 351,827, forward strand.
TGTGGAGTTATGACGTAGCTTGTTCTTTGAGACTGTTTGGCAGTGTTTTGCTTCCAGCTAAACTTTGTAACTTTGAACGACAGTATTATGGCGAAGTAAAGTCGGAAAAATTGTTTGAATATGTTACGTGTTGACACATTTGACTCGAGAGTGGTTTGTAGTAAGAAAAAGTCGTCGGAGGTAACTCACCTTATTTGACCTTATAAAGGTCATTGATCTTTCGAGAATGACTTCAGAACATGGGAACTCGCTGATTGTGTCTATTGCATACCCAGACGTCCTCTTTGATCCACGTTTACTGCCCTACAACTGCCAATACAAGCACTTGTGCACAAACACGGCTCTGCATGCCTCCACAAATGAAGTCATAGCTTGGTGACATGACATGACCTGGGTCAATTTCGTTATTCGGAAGCCGTGCAAATAACGTATCATCGGGCATGCCAACTTTGAGCTAGCTGTTGCGCGTCGTTTTCACATGGTCCTGGACACATCTACAGAAATGGTGGTAACCACCCCGATGGATGACCAACATCCATCGGTGTTGGTCATATTTGTATAGCTAGCCTGTCGATTGTGCCCATAGTATCACAAAAGTTAGACGGTACTTTGCACATACAAAAAACATGCAGAATGTGCTGTTTCAACGTGTAGTTTTCGATTTAGTAATTACGCGTCAAATTTGACCAATGGTTGGCACCACGACCGCCCACCAACCGATAAATGGGGCGTAAAGTAATCATGAGTTAATTCGCGTTTGCTTGGTGTTTTCCGGGGTTTTTGAGCATGCTCCGTTACATTTCACCCATGCTTCAATTTCAGAAAAAAAGTCCGATGATACGCCCTAACAATTTGTAGTGTAAAGTCAAGCGCAGTCCCAGATGGTTTGCATCAATTTCCCTCAGTTTTGTCCTCTTGACTTCGCCATTTCCAACAATCAGAAATTTTGATGTTTTAAAGGCGTAGATTAGGCCAGTGGAATTTGTTTGATCTATTCAGTTTTGAAATCGGCCCATTACATTCCTTGGGGGGGGGGGGGTCCTCTTCCTACATACACAGCTCTCAAAGATTCATGCCGTAATAAGGCTAACACTCGCACTGGGCGTAGGGCGAATCCGCCTACCCCTCCCGTTTTCAGAGAAAAAAGAAATATATATGATACTAATGGCATGTGGAAACCTCTGTCATGATGCGATTAACTAACGGATGTAGTGTCGGGTGTGGGGTCAGGTGTGGCCGGCGCAGGTGAGGAACACACCTCTGTCGATGTGTGACTAACTCCTACAGTTGGTGTCAAACGACCAATGCAGTCGATGCGCCCTGAAGCCCAAATAACTAACTGTCTGGACGGGTGTCGGGTCAGGTGTCGCCGGCGGAGGTGAGGGACACCTCTGTCGATGTGTGACTAACTGTCTGGACGGGTGTCGGGTCGGGTGTCGCCGGCGGAGGTGAGGGACACCTCTGTCGATGTGTGACTAACTATCTGGACGGGTGTCGGGTCAGGTGTCGCCGGCCGAGGTGAGGAACACACCTCTGTCGATGTGTGACTAACTATCTGGACGGGTGTCGGGTCAGGTGTCGCCGGCCGAGGTGAGGGACACACCTTGTCGATGTGTGACTAACTATCTGGACGGGTGTCGGGTCGGTGTCGCCGGCCGGTGAGGGCCACCTCTGTCGATGTGTGACTAACTATCTGGACGGGTGTCGGGTGGTGTCGCCGGCCAGGTGAGGGACACCTCTGTCGATGTGTGACTAACTATCTGGACGGGTGTCGGGTCGGTGTCGCCGGCCGAGGCGAGGACACACCTCTGTCGATGTGTGACTAACTATCTGGACGGGTGTCGGGTCGGTGTCGCCGGCCGAGGTGGGGACACACCTCGTCGATGTGTGACTAACTATCTGGACGGGTGTCGGGTCGGGTGTCGCCGGCCGAGGTGAGGGACACACCTCTGTCGATGTGTGACTAACTGTCTGGACGGGTGTCGGGTCGGGTGTGCCGGCGGAGGTGAGGGACACCTCTGTGATGTGTGACTAACTATCTGGACGGGTGTCGGGTCGGGTGTCGCCGGCCGGGTGAGGACACACCTCTGTCGATGTGTGCTAACTATCTGGAGGGTGTCGGGTCAGGTGTGCCGGCGAGGTGAGGGACACACCTCTGTCGATGTGTGACTAACTATCTGGACGGGTGTCGGGTCAGGTGTCGCCGGCCGAGGTGAGGGACACGTCTGAAGTGCTGGCCGGCAACTGTGCCGAGCTGTCCACACCGCCGTCGGACCTGCTGCGCCTGCACACCGCCGGCCACAGACACGACCTGATGCTCGAGAAGGACATGATCCACCTGATGGCCAGAGAAGCGTGAGTGTGTCGACTGCCGGACGGTCGGACGGTCGGCAGTCTGCACCGCCAGTCAGTCCCAGATGAGAGCATTATTGGCCGTGTGTTGGGATATGATGATCAGGCTATCATATCATATCATCAGTAAGGCTATCATAGTCAGGCTACCATAGTGTGTCAGGCTATCATATTATGTCAGGTTACCATAGTCTGCCAGGTTGTCATAGTCTGCCAGGCTACCATAGTCTTCCAGGATACCATAGTTTGTTAGGTTACCGTAGTATGTCAGGCTACCATAGTTTGTCAGGTTGCCATAGTCTGTCAGGCTACCATAGACTGCCAGGCTACCATAGTCTGCCAGGCTACTATAGTTTGTCAGGTTGCCATAGTCTGTGATGCTACCATAGTCTGCTAGACTAACATAGTCTGTCAGGTTGCCATAGTCCGCCACGCTACCATAGTCTTTCTTCAGGGGAGGGGGGGGTGCATAATAGAAGGGGAGCACTGGGGCCATGTATCTCTCCCCCAATGGAAAGATCCCGCCCCTCTGGCCGGGAAGGGCATCCCTCCAGGAAGGCTCGGATGACCCCATCCCTCCCTCACTCTCCCTGTAAAAGGATTTTTTTTTGTCAGCCAAAGGAGCCCCGACTAGAAAATGGCGCCCCTCCAAAGGCGACTCCCCCCTCCCGATGTTTCCTGGATATTCCCGTGCATTTCTTGGCGCATCTAAAACGTGGTGACCGAATGGTGGCTGACTGTTGTAGCAGGGCGGCGGCGATCAGGGTCATAATCATCGTAACAGTGATGGTTCGCCTGACTGTTGTAGCATGGCGGCGGCGATCAGGGTCATAATGGTGACCGAATGGTGGCTGACTGTTGTAGCAGGGCGGGGGCGATCAGGATCATAATGGTGACCGAATGGTGGCTGACTGTTGTAGCATGGCGGGGGCGATCAGGATCATAATGGTGACCGAATGGTGGCTGACTGTTGTAGCATGGCGGCGGCGCAGGGTAATGGACCGATGGGGGACTGTTGTAGCATGGCGGCGGCGATCAGGGTCATAATGGTGACCGAATGGTAGCTGACTGTTGTAGCAAGGCGGCGGCGGTCAGGGTCATAATGGTGACCGAATGGTGGCTGACTGTTGTAGCAGGGCGGCGGCGATCAGGGTCATAATGGTGACCGAATGGTAGCTGACTGTTGTAGCAGGGCGGCGGCGATCAGGGTCATAATGGTGACCGAATGGTGGCTGACTGTTGTAGCAGGGCGGCGGCGATCAGGGTCATAATGATGACCGAATGGTAGCTGACTGTTGTAGCAGGGCGGCGGCGGTCAGGGTCATAATGGTGACCGAATGGTAGCTGACTGTTGTAGCAGGGCGGCGGCGATCAGGGTCATAATGGTGACCGAATGGTAGCTGACTGTTGTAGCAGGGCGGCGGCGATCAGGGTCATAATGGTGACCGAATGGTGGCCGACTGTTGTAGCATGGCGGCGGCGATCAGGGTCATAACCATCGTAACAGTGATAGTTCGCCTGACTGTTCGCGCATCGATTTCCAACGAAACTACTTGACGGCCCCGCGCCGCAGCAGTTGTGCTTGGCTTTCGATACGCTATAATGCGGCGCCCTGATTTGTCCGGCTGCGGGGTAGAGTTAATTATCTACATATAGTGATTAGGAGATTAGGTCGTGTTGATAGGGTTGGCGTGTGGAGAAGCGAGCTGACGTTTAGCTGTGCAGGCGATGACGCCCAGGCAATGCTGACAGGAGTGGCCGGGGATGTGGCCTGCCGCACAACCCCGCCCCGCCGGCCGCGGCCACCGCCTGACTGTGTACAGCGATACTGTGCCGCACTGACCGTCCAACCCCGCCCCGGCCGGCCGCGGCCGGCCGCGGCCACCGCCTGACGGTGTACAGCGATACTGTGCCGCACTGGAAGATTTGGCGGCGCTCGGCAGCATCACGTTGATAATGGGCGACCTGTCACAATGGGAAACATGCCACAACGGGCGACCTGTCACGATGGGAAACATGCCACAACGGGCGACCTGTCACAATGGGAAACATGCCACAACGGGCGACCTGTCACGATGGGAAACATGCCACACCGGGCGACCTGTCACAATGGGCAGCATTCCACAACTGGCGACCTGTCACAATGGGAAACATGCCACATCGGGCGACCTGTCACGATGGGAAACATGCCACACCGGGTGACCTGTCACGATGGGAAACATGCCACACCGGGAGACCTGTCACAATGAGAAACATGCCACAACGGGCGACCTGTCACGATGGGAAGCATGCCACACCGGGCGACCTGTCACGATGGGAAACATGCCACACCGGGCGACCTGTCACAATGGGAAACATGCCACAACGGGCGACCTGTCACGATGGGAAACATGCCACACCGGGTGACCAATGCAGTCGACGCGCCCTAAAGCACAAATCCACCACCACCACCGGGCGACCTGTCACGATGGGAAACCTGCCACACCGGGCGACCTGTCGGTGGGCCACCTGTTAATGGGCGACCCGTCACAACGGGCGACCTGTCGCACAGGGCCGCCCATCACAGCTGGCGACTAGTCACAAGGGGTCACCAGTCACAGCGGGCGAGCCGCCACAACAGACTATTTGTTCATCGTGCGTCACAACGATGAACCGTCGACTTCTGGCAGCAAATTATACACAAACAAGACCGCTTTTATTGATATTAAGTGCTACCACCCGGACCGACACCAGCGATGGTAGTTTGACAACGAAAAAGCATGCAGTGTGGCCTGACAATACCAATACGACTTGCCACTAGAGCTGCCCGCTCTGCTTTGATTCCCAAACCGGCACCGGCTTCTCGTCCTGGCCCGACGACCCTCGCTCAGTCTGCGTGGAAGTTGGCACTGAAACAACCTGCCGGAGCCTTAATTGAAAGAAAAGTTTGAAGATGGTAATGCACTAAAAGCTAAACACAATTATGCATGTGAGAAGTTGTATTATGAAATATGACGAAGTGTGCCTAGTTAGAGTTACACTGATTCATGACGGATAAACTTGGCCCGGAGTGGCCTCCTTGTTTCGCATTGTTGATTGGCCTGGCGTGCTCAGTCGCCTCCACAGAAGGCCAGCGACTCCAGCCGTGCTAGTGTGGAACAGGCCACAAGAGACACTGGCACACTGACACTGGCGCACTGACACTGAAACACTGGCACGGGAACACTGACACCGAAACACTGACACGGGATCACTGATACTAAAACACTGACACTGAAACACTGACACGGGAACACTGACACTGAAGCACTGATACTGAAGCACTGACACTGAAACACTGACACTGAAACACTGACACGGGAACACTGACACTGAAACACTGACACGGGAACACTGATACTGAAACACTGACACGGGACCACTGACACTGGACCACTGACACTGAAACACTGACACTGAAACACTGACACTGAAACACTGACACTGAAACACTGACACCGAAACACTGACACCGAAACACTGACACCGAAACACCGACACCGAAACACCGACACCGAAACACCGACACTGAAACACCGACACTGAAACACCGAAACACTGACATTGAAACACCGGCACTGAAACATTTACGGGGAAACACTGACACTGACACTGAAACACCGGCACTGAAACATTGACGGGGAAACACTGACACTGAAACACTGACGGGGAAATACTGACACGGGAACACCGACACCGGCGCACTGACACTGAAGCACTGACACTGGCGCACTGACACTGAAGCACTGACACGGGAACATTGACACTGAAACACTGACACTGACACTGAAATACTGACGCGGGAACACTTACCTTGAAACACTGATAATGAAGCTCTGAAATACTTACACTGAAACACTGGCACTGAAACACTGACACGGTAACACTGACACTGAAACACTGACACTGAAACACTGACACTGAAACACTAACACTGAAACACTGACGCGGGAACACTTACACTGAAACACTGATACTGAAGCTATGCAACACTGATGCTGAAACACTGACACGGAAACGCTGGTGCTGAAACAATGTGTTGAAACACCCACAACAAACAGGAAGCCTAGTATAGATTCGCACTATCACAAAGCGTATAACTGGCATTTACACTCAAGGCTCATTTGCTGCTCCGGTTGCAGAACGTTTGAGCCAATTGCTGAATCAGCAGGTATCAGTATTGCTATGCCGAGGCTTTCGGCCACTTGTGGAGCGGCCTGTCAGTGTGGTGATACACAAACAAACGAAAAAGAAAATGAAATATTGGTGTGTTCACACAGCGTTAAAAAGAAAACACAGTCGATGCGCCCCAATGCCGACATAACTAACAACAAAAAAAAACTTCACGATAAAAGATCAGTCAAACCTGCTCGTTCGCACTGAGCGAAGCGTAACAGCGGGTTTTCGCTTGTTGTCATGCACAAGTACAAGAAAGGCCATTCGCACACACCTTATGAACGGTTGAATGACGCATGATCACATTTGGATAACGTGATTACGGCGTGAACAAGTGTCATGTTGTGAAGAGCAAGGGCGTAGCTGAACTATTATCACATGTATTAGTATTAGTATTCTCACGTGTATTTGTATTAGTACTCTCACGTGTATTTGTATTGGTATTCTCATACGTATTTGTATTAATATTTTCATGCGTATTTGTATTAGTATTCTCATGTGTATTTGCATTAGTATTCTCATGTGTATTTGTATTCTCACGTGTTCTCACGTGTATTTGTGTTGATATTCTCACGTGTATTTGCGATGCAAGTTCTTGCGAGCGTCACCCCTTTGAAACGCGGACGTCACCTTCGTTCCGGCGTTTGAAGTCGCAGTTCTTTCACTCAGAATGATACCCGGTCTTTTGATGTTGATTTTTCACCAACGTTCACCACAACGCTTTCTTTGAAGAGCGCGCATTTTGTGTTCGAATGAAGGCTTTGGGCCGGTGCAGGCCCAGTCAGTGTTGGCTAATGGCGAGCCAGCCTTTCGGCGGTGACGTGCTATGTTGTCATGCCACGCGCCCTGCGCGTCCTGAAGCCCGAAGGTCAGGGTCAGTCCGATGGAGGGGGGGCGTCTGAACGGTTGTTTGCGGCATGAACTGAGCGCAAAAGCTGTGAGACCTAGATCGTGACACACTATGGCACCTAAGCTAATTCAGAAATTTGGCAAAGCTCAGTTATGCTGGAGATATGTACACAATATCGGAGAGATGAGCACGCTTTCTGAAAGTTTGCAGCCAATATCTGCAGAATCAGATATAATTTATTTCACTACACGTGCCGGAAGTGCAGGCATTGTTCCGTAACCAGGCCATACCGAATATGGAGCACGCATCCACAATTTGAAAGCACTGCCGAATCGTTGATGTAGATTTTGCTTACTTCTGAACCTCCCGCACGTCCGCAAACTCTGGATTTGGTAGAGTGGACTGCTTCACGGGCGGTGAAGAGGGCGCAGTTGTGGTCGGTTCGTGGGTTTTCTCAGTTTGGTGCCGGGTGGTGCCCCGGGAGCAGCGCCAAATAGCCCGCCTCTTGCTTTCGCTCTTCCGGCGTCCACAATTGCGTGTTATGCTGGTAGTCATTGGGTTTAGCACAGACCGCGAGGCATCGTATTTCTATCCTAGCGCCAAACAAACCACGTTGTGTGGTCACGTTTGCTCCGCGATGCGGGCCACGAAGCCAGCGTCACCAGAACTCACCCTGGACACCGACCCCGACCCAGGTCGAAGCCCCTGCCGTCACCTTTTCGCCCCGACCAGTTGGGTGGACTCTGACCGGCGCCGTTGTCGTCGCAGCTCGGCGCGGAACCTCGCCACCTCCACGCCGAACCAGTCGCTGATGGCGACGGTGGCGCCGCCGGGCGGGCCGACGGTGGCGCCGCCGGACGGCTCGCCGCGCCGGCGCCGGCCGGTGCGCCGTCGGCCGTCGGCGCTGTACGGAGCGCGGCCCGGCCGGCCGTCGCCCGGCCGCTCCGACTTCTGCGGACCCGAGTTCGTCATACGCGCCCGGGAGAAGCCGCGCAGACTGGAACTGGCGCAGGTGGGTGGACCTGACCTGACCCTTATTTGGCCTGGCGCAGGTAGGTGGACCTGGCCCAGCCTGACCTGACCCTTATTTGGCCTGGGGCAGGTTGGTGGACCTGACCCAGTGTGACCTGACCTGATCTTGTTCGGCCTGGCGCAGGTGGGTGGACCTGTCCCAGCCTGACCTGATCTTATTTGGCCTGGGGCAGGTAGGTGGACCTGACCCAGCCTGATCTGACCTGATCTTATTTGGCCTGGGGCAGGTAGGTGAACCTGACCCAGCCTGACCTGACGTGATCTTATTCGGTCTGGGGCAGGTGGGTGGACCTGTCCCAGTGATAAACCCTCCGTGCTAGCATGCAGCTCACATGGGCGGATGTGCCTCCCAAAGAGTTGGCCATTATTCAGTACAAACCCTCCGGGCTAGCATGCAGCTCACATGGGCGGATGTGCCTCCCAAAGAGTTGGCCGTTATTCATGGGCCTGGTCATGGTGTGATGTGCATGTCTCAATACTCTCAGGTGCGTAATGGCCAGGATGTCCCGGCTAAATACGTTGTACTTCCTCAATAGGATGGACCTGTCCAAAGAGTGTAAGTGTTCTGTTCCGAGTGTTGTGAATGACAGATTGACTGACAATACTCTCAGGTGCGTAATGGCCAGGATATCCCGGCTAAATACGTTGTACTTTCTCAATAGGATGGACCTGTCCGAAGAGTGTAAGTGTTCTGTTTCGAGAGTTGTGAATGACTCACTGACTGAGACCAGACGTGTGACTGACTGACTGGCCTGCATTAAAGGTGCCTAATTTTAATATCTAATGGAAAAAAATCCTGCGATTGGCAATAACGATATGAATGAAAAGTGCAATACGACTATATAGAGTCATAGTTTACTGCCATAATTGTATCGTTGACATTTTAAAATGTTTTTTTTTTGTGTTCAAAAGCTCAGTGATATCCATTGTATCAAAGGGTAATCAGTTTGCTCGATGTAATTTCCAATGGCACAATTTGAGCTTCCAGTCGGAGGAAAATGGAGATGATTATTTTTCGAAGAACAGGATGCTCTAGATTATACAGTATGAAAGAAACTTGCCCTCCAAACCTTGGTGGTGGAGTACGTTATTGACCGGGAACCCCCCGGCAGAAGCACGCTGCCGGCGCGTCCACCGTGCTGGCGATCCTGCTCAACGGCCAGAAGCTGGAGATCAACTGCAGCCCGGACACCAACACCATCGCCGACGTCACCAAGGTACCGGTGACCTCCCCCCCCCCACACACGCCGGTGACGTCATTAAGGCACCGCTGTGACGCCACCGACACGGCGATGGCGTCGCCTGCGGGGCGAGGCAGCCGCAGTTGTTGGGTGGCACCGCGGTCTTGTTCGCATCGTGGTGGCTTAGTGGATTCGTAGTTGCGTGGTTGGTGGTTTTAGTTTGGTGGTTTCGTAGACTGGGTCGTATAACTGTGGGTTCGAACCCAACTCGCTGCTGAATATGCGCGTGCGCTTGTGGCCGGGCCCCGTCGCGGGTCGGCGACGTTCTGACAGACGCAGAGTAGTCACATCCGTCACGAATTGCGCGGCGTCCGGGCTGTGTCTGTTCCGGTGTCGGTATGTCGGCAGCAGCGTCAGCCTCGGTCCGTGTTTGTATATCTGCGGTGCCGTCTGTATGTCGGCAGCAGCGTCAGCCTCGGTCCGTGTTTGTATATCTGCGGTGCCGTCTGTATGTCAGCAGCAGCGTCAGCCTCGGTCCGTGTTTGTATATCTGCGGTGCCGTCTGTATGTCAGCAGCAGCGTCAGCTTCGGTCCGTGTTTGTATATCTGCGGTGCCGTCTGTATGTCAGCAGCAGCGTCAGCCTCGGTCCGTGTTTGTATATCTGCGGTGCCGTCTGTATGTCAGCAGCAGCGTCAGCCTCGGTCCGTGTTTGTATATCTGCGGTGCCGTCTGTATGTCAGCAGCAGCGTCAGCCTCGGTCCGTGGTTCTATATCTGTGGTGCCGTCGGTGTCTGTCCGTGTCTGCAGGTACGCGTGCGTCTGTGTTGGCGCTGTAGATAACTGGACGATTCAATATTGCATCTGGTGTACATATGTGTGTTGATGGATTGTGTCCGTGTTTTGGTCCTTTGTCGTGTCACAGGCTGTGTTGGAAGAGGAGCCGCACCACACCCCTGTGACCACATCCCATATCATGTGACACAGGCCGTGTTGGAAGAGGAGCCGTACCCACACCCGTCTGACCAGCTCCTCTTGTGTGACTCAGGCTGTGTTGGAAGAGGAGCCATACCCACACCCATCTGACCAGCTCCTGTTGTGTGACCCAGGCCGTGTTGGAAGAGGAGCCGTACCCACACCCGTCTGACCAGCTCCTGTTGTGTGACTCAGGCTGTGTTGGAAGAGGAGCCGTACCCACACCCCTCTGACCAGCCCCTGTTGTGTGACCCAGGCCGTGTTGGAAGAGGAGCCGTACCCACACCCCTCTCTGCTGGGGCTGGCCGTGCTGTCCGACGGCCAGTTTCTGTTTCCGCCGCCGTCCACCAGACTGAGCAAGGCGCTAGTGTCGGCCACCAAGTGCCGGCTGACGTTGTACCAGCGCTTCAAGCTGTACCCTTCCGCCGAGATGCTGCCCCGGTGAGTGGAGATCAGGGCCGACGGCTGACCAGGGGTGGCCGTGACGGACGTCGGCAGCAGTAGTTGATCACCGTCCGTGATGAAGGAGAGCGCCGTGATTCACCATGGACACGTCTGTTGTCGGGAGTTTGAGGACCTCTGGTTCTCCTTGTCTGGTTCGTGAAGAGTTTGAAGGTCGGCCTCTGTCACACATGCCTGGTTCGACTTGTTCGTCAGGAGTTCAGGTACCGCGAGTAAGGCTTTAGCCAAAAGTTTGAAGGCCGCAATATATTTCGGAGCTGCTCCTTGACGAGTGCTAAGTTGCTGTGCTGTATGAAATATATGGATGTATTGGCGTTCCAACAGGAGGCGGGCACTGTACTGCGGAGTACATTCTTCTTGGTAACGTCGACAGGGAAAGTGGATGAATGTCTCTCGCCAATTTGAAGGCGCACCCCCCCCCCACCGAATCCCCATATTGATGTGAGGGGACGAGTGGTCTAGGGGTTAGATGCTCGTCTCATAATCGAAGATTGTGGGTTCGAATCTCACCTGTCGCTACTCTTCGCCCGCAACCAATCGGCGTGAGAGATTAGCGACGCTATATGACTCAACGGTCGACGTGTCGTAAAACCAATAACCAACGAACCATATTGATGTGGCCAAGTGGCGTTGACAGGCTACCAAAATCCAATTCGCCACCGCTGTGTGTGTATAACACGTCAATAGTTGACGAATGCAGCCAGGTGCCACGAGGCAGGTGCCGACGCACGAGCCGTGTGGTCGCGTGATGTGACCACCTTGGCGTGTCCGTGCCCTGGTGACGTCTGTGTGGAAAGACATGCTGATGTTCCCCATGGTGTTTACCCACTACGGCGTGTCCTCCAGCCTGCATCTGCTATCCTGCCCCCTGTTCTCAGAGTATCCTGAGCTGTGCTGCCTCCATTACCCCCAGAGCATCCTGAGGTGTATGGTCTTCGTCCAAAGAACGTTCCGATGTGTGTATCCTCATGGTATTCTGAGGTGCGATCCCCGGAGTATCCTGAGGTGTATGAACTCCTCCGTCCCCAGAACATTCCGATGTGTGTGTCCTCATGGTATTATGAGGTCCGATCCCCGGAGTATCCTGAGGTGTATGAACTCCTCCGTCCCCAGAACATTCCGATGTATGTGTCCTCATGGTATTATGAGGTCCGATCCCCGGAGTATCCTGAGGTGTATGAACTCCTCCGTCCCCAGAACATTCCGATGTATGTGTCCTCATGGTATTATGAGTTCCGATCCCCGGAGTATCCTGAGGTGTATGAACTCCTCCGTCCCCAGAACATCCCAAGGTATGAGTCCCCATGGTATTCTGAGGTGTATGATATCCGTCCCGGGAACATTCAGATGTATGTGTCCCCATGGTATTCTGAGGTGCGATCCCCAGAGCATCATGAGGTGTATGATCTCCGTCCCCAACACATCCCAAGGTATGAGTCCCCATGGTATTCTGAGGTGCGATCTCCTGTCGCAGGGCTGCCTCTGGCCTCCACCTGTTGTACCTGCAGCTGCGACACAACCTGCTGGAGAACTCGCTGGACGTCAGCAGCAACCAGGTGGTGCAGCTGAGCTCGCTGGCGCTGTTGGCCGAGTTCGGAGACCGCAGCGACAAGGTGAGCCGTCGCCAGTCCACCGATGCGCCGACGCGGAGGTTCGTCTGTGGGAGTCCAACGGCGCATTGCGGAACGTTTGCCTCCGCTGTCTGAATATCCCGACAGGAGGACGCTAGTGGACAGGCTGGTAACCCTTCGTGAACCATTCTCCACTGCTGCCAAATCTGCGTATGTAAAACGAGTATGATGTACGCACGCATGTTCAGTTCGGTATGCTAGATATATATATAACTATATAACTATATTCAGCTACCTCTCAGTTTTATCGGTTGAATTAACAGCTTGTCAAGACGTTTCGCTTTATTTCATAGCTTCGTCAGTTTGACGTGTCTGTCTCCAGTACATATCCTCGAGTTACTTTCGGCTGCAGCACCTTCCACGGCGAGGCCCCGTGTTACAGAACCTGCTGCCGTGCTGCATGCCGCTGCAGCGCCTAACCCGTTACTTCGAGGAGATGGAATGGTGATGTGCAGAATGCATGTACCATCGGGTGTGAAATTTATGTGTCCAAATGTATTAGAAGGAGGAGGCCTACAAGTTTTGTCGGGTGATCTTTGAAAATGCAAATAATTGTTTGACCCAATTGCGGTGTGAAGTGCTCTCAAACTGACGATGCTTTGAAATAAAGCAAAACGTCCTGACAAACTGGTGTTAATTTAAATATATGTATAATATATGTTCGTTTTGAGGGGATTGTGTATTCTTGACGACTAAGTTTCAGCCCAGCTGGTCTCGAACCCACAACCTTTCTGTTCCCTCTCGATTCCCCGGCCACTGACCACCGCCGTGCGGCAGACGGAGGACGGCGACGCCGCCTACTTCCTGCCCGAACACTACCTGCCCGAGCCACTAACGTCGCAGACGGAACTGCTGCGCCAGCTGACCGACGGTCACGTGACCGGCGGCGAGGCGACCGCCGGCCGGCTGGCGGCCGAGCGCCGCTTCGTGGGCGTGGCGTCCGGCTGCCGCGGCTACGGCCGCCACCGCTGCTCCGTCGACCTGGTACGTCGGTGGGCGCCGGCGCGCTGTCTGCCGGTGCGAGCGCGGGTGTTCTCCAGCCGTGTTCGGTCTTCTGCGCTGCATGACCTTTGCAGTCGATGCGCCCCTAAACCCCAATAACCAACCAATCGGTCTTCTGCCTTCTTGTCAGCTGTCGGTCGCCTCTGAATGTCGGTCTCTCTCACTCTCACTCTCTCTCACTCTCTGCGCCGGTCCGTGGGCTTTGTGTTCCGTCCGGTTCTCACGTATCGTATCTAGCCTCTCACTGCGCCCCTGCTGTTCCTGTGTACGACTCAGAATCCTCTGTGGTGTTGACGTCCTGGTGCCAGTCTGTTGGCTGACGTGGGAGGTGACTTCCTGCAGCCGGTCGTCCTCGTGAAGTGCTCGCTGCTCCTCCATTGCACCATGTCGTCCTGTTCCGAGCCATCTCCAGGTATCTGAGGGTGGGACAGCGCACGCCTGCTTCAAATTCGGTGTGTCCCGGAGCCCCAGCAATCAGTTTATTCGTGGGTCTTTCTTCACATATTTATCCCGTCTTCCAGAATGCGTTATTTCATCGCCGTTTACTTCGTCTATTGCTTCTGATTTTCTGTTGTTTCTGGTCTTCCTCCGTTCCAGCTGCCCTTCCGTTTCCTTGTTCGCGTTGTTTGTGTCGTATTGTGTCCACTGTATGTCTATATAATCTGTAACTAGTTACGGAAATAACCAACCAAAATGTACGTGAGTTAGACAAGTTCACTTCTTGTTACCTGGTATTTAGGTTTTTCGGGAATAACTTTAAGACCTTTTCATCTAGGATAAGTCCGATTGCAGATTCAGAAATCCCCAATAATTTCGCATCTGCTAATATCTCTTGAGACTTTGTAATTTGGTGTTCAGTAGTTTTGATCAGTTTCGGTTTTACAACTTGATATGATTGACGATGTTATGGGCGCTGCATCCCAATAACCAACCAACTAGCTACGGATATCCTGTATATTACATCGCAATTGAAGCTGCCTTTCATATGATTCAGATGGCTTTCAGATGGTAGCAGGCATCCCCGTGGTTTCATGTTTTTCCTTTACTCTGGTGGTCTGGAAGGCAGATGATCTAAAGAAATGCTGTGATTCCCTGTGTGTTTGTGGACGGGAGAAGATAACAGTAACGCGCAATTTGTATGAGTTGCCTTGTTTAAATGTTGGTACTTGGTTGTCGTACCTGATCTTTTTCGGAACGCCCAAATGGTCGTCCATGGGAGAGATGACATAGCTGTGTTGTCGTTTCGCGTGTGGTTTGTGCGTCTTCCCCTCCATCTGAACCTCTCCCGCCGTCCGAGCCAGCACTTCCGTCTGGCCGCCCCGCATGTGCCCGTCTCCAGCCCCTTGACACTACGACCCAGCCCGACCGCCTGACCTGAACTGACCTGACCCGACCTGACCGCTCCGCCATGTATCCGCCTCCAGCCTCGGACACTACGACCCAGCCTGACCGCCTGACCTGATCTGACCTGACCGCTCCGCTGTATATCCACCTCCAGCCTCGGACACGATGACCCAGCCTGGCCGCCTGACCTGACCTGACCCGACCTGACCGCTCCGCTGTGTGTCCACCTCCAGCCTCGGACACTACGACCCAGCCCGACCGCCTGACCTGATCTGACCTGACCGCCCCGCTGTGTATCCACCTCCAACCTCGGACACCATGACCAGCCTGGCCGCATGACCTGCCCGCTCCGTCATGTGTCCGCCTCCAGCTCCCGACACGACTCAGCCCGGCCGCCTGACTTGACTTGACTTGACCTGACCTGACCTGGTCTGACCGTGCGCGCGCTCCGTTCCAGCGGGTGAAGTCGTACAGCACGTCGACGGTGTCGATAGAGCCGAGTTGTCTGCGACTGACGCGGTGCGACCCCAGCGGCCGCTCCACCACGCGCACACTCCACTGGTCCACCGTGGCCAAGATCGAGTGAGTCGATGGTGGCGCCGCCACGTGGCCGGACGGCACACTGTTATCACATCACTGCTGGGGACGTTACTTGGTGGAACGATTTTGCCAACACTTGCTGTTTTCTACATTATAATGTCATTTTATGCGTCCTGCCGTATTGTCGACTGCTTTTGACGTCATGAAATCCTTCTGACCTGTCATGACATCCTGGTTTTGTTTTGCTATCACCTGCCCCGTAAGTTTCATCATCGATTCTGTTGCTTGCCATGATGATGGGAGGTGGATGAATCCTGTTCACCTCCACTATGTGGGCTATATTTTGGATGTAACTTAGGGCCCAGCTGGAGGACCACCTCGCCGTCTGTGTCTCTCAGTCCCTTGATTTGCCTGGCTGTGTCGCAGTCCCCTAATTTACATACTATGTCGCAGTCCCTTGGTCTCCCCACTGTATCATAGTGCCCTGATCTCCCGACTGTGTCGCAGTCCCCTCATCTCTCGGCTGTGTCGCAATCTCCCCTCTGGATGTGTCACAGTCCCATGATCTCCCTGATATGTCGCAGTTCCCCTCTTGCCGTGTCGTAGTCCCCTGATGTTCCCGGTTGTGTCGTAATCCCCCTCTGGCCGGTTCGTGGTCCCCTGATGTTCCCGACTGTGTCGTAGTCCCCCTCTGGCCGTGTCGTGGTCCCCTGATGTCCCTGGCTGTGTCGTAATCCCCCTCTGGCCGGTTCGTGGTCCCCTGATGTCACCGGCTCTGTCGTAGTCCCCTCTGGCCGTGTCATAGTCCCCTGATGTCCCCGTCTGTGTCGTAGTCCCCTCTGGCCGTGTCGTAGTCCCCTGATGTCCCCGTCTGTGTCGTAGTCCCCTCTGGCCGTGTCGTAGTCCCCTGATGTCCCCGTCTGTGTCGTAGTCCCCTCTGGCCGTGTCGTAGTCCCCTGATGTCCCCGGCTCTGTCGTAGTCCCCCTCTGGCGTGTCGCAGTGTCGTGATCTCCCGTCTGTGCCGCAGGTACAAGAGGTCCCGGCGCCTGGTGGTCAGCACGTCTGGCGCGGAAGCCCTCACCTTCTGCGGCGACAAAGCCAAGTAAGAAGCCGCGCGCTGCTGACGGCGGTGGGGCTGATCATGGGAGCGTTGTCGCGGTGTTGCGTCGACTAGCGATGGGCGCGAATGATCAATTCTGGTTGAAGCGCCCTAAAGCTCAAATAGCTAACGAACTAACGTCGACTAGCGAGATAACATAGGAATTCGATGAAGTTGGTTTCACGGACATGCTAAAGCTACTACCACTACAGCTGTTTTATCCCACCAAGCTGCCCACCGCCGGCTGTATCTCGTGATGTAGCTGGTGTCGCCCACCAGTTGTCCCCCATTTCACATCTGTCGGCCTGAAGCCCCACTAGCTAACTAACATCTGTCTGCCTGTCCTGTAGCTCTTGTCTCCTGTTCTGTAGCTCTTGTCTCCTGTCCTGTAGCTCTTGTCTCCTGTCCTGTAGCTCTTGTCTCCTGTCCTGTAGCTCTTGTCTGCCTGTCCTGTAGCTCTTGTCTGCCTGTCCTGTAGCTCTTGTCTCCTGTCCTGTAGCTCTTGTCTGCCTGTCCTGTAGCTCTTGTCTCCTGTCCTGTAGCTCTTGTCTCCTGTCCTGTAGCTCTTGTCTGCCTGTCCTGTAGCTCTTGTCTCCTGTCCTGTAGCTCTTGTCTCCTGTCATGTAGCTCTTGTCTGCCTGTCCTGTAGCTCTTGTCTCCTGTCCTGTAGCTCTTGTCTCCTGTCATGTAGCTCTTGTCTCCTGTCATGTAGCTCTTGTCTGCCTGTCCTGTAGCTCTTGTCTGCCTGTCCTGTAGCTCTTGTCTCCTGTCATGTAGCTCTTGTCTCCTGTCCTGTAGCTCTTGTCTCCTGTCCTGTAGCTCTTGTCTCCTGTCCTGTAGCTCTTGTCTGCCTGTCCTGTAGCTCTTGTCTCCTGTCCTGTAGCTCTTGTCTCCTGTCCTGTAGCTCTTGTCTGCCTGTCCTGTAGCTCTTGTCTCCTGTCCTGTAGCTCTTGTCTCCTGTCATGTAGCTCTTGTCTCCTGTCCTGTAGCTCTTGTCTCCTGTCCTGTAACTCTTGTCTCCTGTCCTGTAGCTCTTGTCTCCTGTCCTGTAGCTCGTGTCTCCTGTCCTGTAGCTCTTGTCTCCTGTCCTGTAGCTCTTGTCTCCTGTCCTGTAGCTCGTGTCTCCTGTCCTGTAGCTCGTGTCTCCTGTCCTGTAGCTCTTGTCTCCTGTCCTGTAGCTCTTGTCTCCTGTCCGGCCGCTTTCGCTCTCACTTCCGCATTGCTCTTCCTTGCATTGTGTAGCTATTGCGTTCCGGCTTTGACATGCTTGCTGCCTCTCAGTTGCTTGTTGAGGGAAGACTATCTGGGCGCTGTACGACCGAGGCAGTCGATGCGCCCCTAAGCCCAAATAACCAACCGAAGGAAGGCTATTTTGCAACTTATTCTGTTGCCTACTACTAAGTTCAGTTGCTTTGACCCCAGTACAGTATTGTATTGTATGGTGTTGTTTTTGTCTCGGAGTTGAACTGTCGGTGCGTCATTGTTGTGCTGCGCTGTTTCAGACTGCGCTGCCTGGAGTACATGATGCAGCAGCATCTGACCTCGTTCCGCGACGGCCTGCACCTGACCTCGGGTCACCAGGTGTACCGCACCAAGTCGGACCCCGCCTCGGCCGTGCTCACAAACTACTGCGTGCGCACGCCGCTCTCCACGCTGACGGCCAACCGGGCGGCGGGCCGGCGCGCCGCGCCGCCGCCGCGGCGGCGGCGGTGGCGCGGAGCCGGCGCCGGGCCGGCCGCGGCGTCGCAGCGCCGGCGGCCCGCTGGGCTCGCGTGACCTGGCCGAGTGTGCCGGCCGCTGGCGCAGCGCCAGTCAGCTGAGCGGCCGACCCGACGCCAGCCCGCCGCCGGCGCCCGGCATCCGCATGGGTGAGGACCGGCGACGGCACAGGGCGGGGCAGTACAGGACAGGGGCAGGACTGACTGCAGCACAGGACAGGACAGGACAATCAGGGCTGGTGACAACACAGGACAGGACAATCAGGGCTGGTGACAACACAGGACAGGACAATCAGAGCTGGCGACAACACAGGACGGGGGCAGGTATGGCGACAACAAAGGACAGGAGCATCGGGTAGCTAGTGGTCGGAAAGGGCAGGATGCGACTGGGAAGGAACAACAGTTCATATCAGAACAAGATTGAAAGAGCAGAGGAGCACCCGTACTGGCGTGGCGTCGTCGCGACTGACTATCCAAGATTCGGAGTGTCATAGCCACGCTCCCAAATGAGCAGAGGAGTCGTGACATGGACCCATCCCCTCAGTCAACGGGACAGTTATCGACCATGTCAGCAGGGTCATTGTCCACTCACCTGCATCCGCATCTGTATCTGCACACCAACAGCAGCCGTGTTCTGTAACTATGTGTGTGTGTATGTGCTTGACAGGTACACGCATACCAGTATCCGCCCTCCAGCGTCAGAAGCTCAGGAGCAGAGAAGCGCTGCCTCATCTCACCGACGCCGCCTACGTCATCGGTAGGTGATGACGTCATGCTGCGGCGGACCAGTGACGCGCATTGCTGTGCTCATCTCAGTCCCACGGACTCGCCATCGGCGCAATTTCAACGGGAAACCAACGTGTAGACGTGTTGGCTTGAGTTTGGCGGGAACGCGCATGGCGGGAACGTACGTGGTGGGAATATGCGTGGCGGGAATGCACTTGGCGCCATGTGTACACACGGCGTCGCCACCCGGCTCGTTAATGGTGATGCCGAGCACCGACCAGCTGCACGCCAACAAGGAGGGAGCATGTATCCACACAGCTTGTAGCTGTAGCAGGAGCAAGTTGAAGACGATTCGCCGGGGGCGCCGGTTCCGCCAGGGTGCCGTCAATTCTAGTTTACTGGAATCCTAGAGTCTTTGTTTACAGGAAGTTTTTTTTCGAGGAAGGCTGATGGTAATAAGTCATGGACGAATACTGAGTATGATCTCTCCGCTCCCTGCATTGTTGTTACTTCCTTTGTTTTGACCACTCGACGTTCGACAGGCGCTCTGGAGGCTAAAATACGGACTGATTTGACTACGTGAATAAGGTCACGTAAGATTGTGTAAGATTGTGCCATGTATATTAACCGCATAATAATGGTTTATCATGATTTACGTTGGTACTTTGACATGATGATTTCCTTCGTGATGTAATTAGTCAGCAAATTAGATTGAATAATTTGAGCTTTTTATACATGTCTTCCGAAATTTCAGACCTTCAAATATGTTACGATTTTTACTTCACAGTTATAGAAAGAAGACACAATTTCCCAGTACCTTGGTTTCGCTCCCTAACCCTTCCTTAGTGTCCATCACGTACTTATCGTACTTGACCACGACTTGATCGGTGAACTTGACCTTTGTGCGTGACATGGTGTTTGGTTAAGCATTCAGTTTGCTGGTCATCGACATCGAAACAGAAAATCGAATTTGTTTTACGATCAGAGTCTGAAAATTGCGGCGAGAACCTGGTTACAGACTGAACACCGGCATTGATATATTTGACCTGACCTCGAAGATCAATCAAAAAGATAAAAAAGAACAAGTGTTCTGCGTGGTTCAAGCACGTAGGTAAGCGATGCCATTTTGGCACACCTCTGTAGGGGGCCGTGGTAGCTCAGTTGGTAGAGCGTCGGACCCTTAATCGCAAGATTGTGGGTTCGAATCTCACAACCGACGGAATTTACCTGGTCCATCCGCGACCAATCGGCGTGAGAGGTTGGCGACGCTATATATCCTAGCGGTTGAATGCGTCGTAAAAGAAAGCAAGGTTCTTCTTGGCACACCTCTGTCCATCCCAGGACAAAAGTGCGCAAGAAGTCAACTGACCTCCCCCGCCCTGCGTGTGGTATGGAATTCTGCTGCACTGCCAGATATACAAATGTAATGTAACCATGCTGAGCATGCGCGTTCATGGGCGCAAAATGGTCAACGCAGTCGGTGCGCCTTGAGACACAACTCCACCACCACCACCGCCACGCTGGTACTGCGGTTTACGCCACACCTGCCTCATCGCAGCCTCCGCTAGGGGATCAGCGGATGTTTTGTTTTACATCCGCCTGCTCCGCCACACACGAGGTCTATTTATCTGGACGTGTATTAAGACAGTCCATACTAAGTCCGCACTAACCTCATGGTCACTCCAGACGGGAAGCCCCTTCAAAATCTCTGAAGTTTTCCTCCTTGATCGGTCTTCACTCATCGGCTCCATTTCCACTTAAGGAACCAGGGTGGGGTTGTGCTTTGTGATCCTGGATGTGGAGAGATCCTGGATCCTGGATCCTGGATGTTAGGGAAATCAAGTACAGAGGTGATGTTTTCTTCGTGAAACGCGCGACATCAGAATCTCAGTTTGCATTTCCCAGTGAATCTCATACATTTTATCGTAGATCAGTTCATGGTCAAACAGCAGCATTGAACCTCCAAAGGAGAAACAATATTAAGATGATTTTCTGTTGAAGATCCAGGGACAACATCTATTTCTAACACTGCGAAACTGCTTCACGTACAGTACTTCGCCGCTCAGAGTTTATAAACAAAGTTATAGAAACGCAACACGAAGTTATCAAGAAATGAATGAATCTGCATGAAGCCATTCCATACATTGATCGCCCCTGCTCTGTTTTTCCCCGATCACAGGTTAAATGTATGTGCTGTTTTTTAATTTGATTTTAATTTAAGTGACTTTAATTTAATTTATATTTAAATGTACTTTAAAGATATATTTAATATATATATATATATATTATATATATATATATATATTATAATAATAATTTATGTTTAAATTAAAATTTGTGTTTAATTTAGCCTATTTGATTGCTGAGACTTTTCGTATTTCAGCCTCTTTTCATCACATATAGTACTTCGCCGCTCAGAGTTTAAAAACGAAGTTGTAGAAACGCAACACGAAGTTACCAAGAAATAAATGAATCTGCATGAAACCATGCCATACAGTGATCGCCCCTGCTGTTTTTCCCCGATCACAGGTTAAATGTATGTGCTCTGCTTTTTAAGTTAATTTTAATTGAATTATTTTAAATTTAAATTAATTTTTATAATATATTTAATATTAATATATATATATATATATATATACACACACACACACACATATATATATATATATATATATATATATACATCTTATAATAATTTAATTTCAATTAATTTTTTAAAATTTAAGTTAGCCTATTTAATCGCCGAAACCTTTCGTATCTCAGCCCCTTTTCACAGCCTATCTCCGACCATGGCGACCACGGCGGACCATGTATGTATGTGTGTGTGTGTGTGTGTGTGGCGGGAATGCTGTGTGGTAGTTGCCTGCCCGACAGCTTGGGCCTCACTCCTGTCTGGGACGCGCTCAAATGGATAATCAACACTCAACCGGGTCTTCATTATCGACAGCATCGTCGTGATGTTGATGTCGGCTTCACTCTTTGCTAGTTAGCGAACTCTAATTCAGTGTTAGTGTCAAAACGACGGCGTTTTATTGTTGCTCCACCGAAAATCCACCGACACAATTGCTTTGAATTTTCTTTGGCTGAAAAAAACGGCATATGTCTCGCATAGTCTCGGGTATCGTGTTCCCGAACCACAATCAATGCCACTCAATCGGATCACGTTCTCATGCCCCAATGTTTTCTTCCACTTGAAATACAAATAGGAGGCTTGCCTGGACAGTTATTTGTTTTGTGCGTTGTTGTCTTATCCAATGCATGCATGTGTGGATGTCACCTCTCGGTTATTGGTTTTTACGACACGTCGACCGTTGAGTCATATAACGTCGCCAATCTCTCACGCCGATTGGTCGCGGGCGAAGAGTAGCGACAGGTGAAACTCGAACCCACAATCTTTCGATTGTGAGACGAGCATCTTACCCCTAGACCACTCGTCCCCGGATGTCACCTCTCATTACATTGACGAGTCGGCTCTGGAATTTCCCATATGACTTATGTATATTCACGAACGATGCAACCAATCTGTTTGTAACCATCACCGAGAAGTACCTTCCGCTGGAGTAATCTGGACGCCTCGCACGAAGTGCCCTTGGAGTGGCGACGGGGTGGCGCTCCCATACAGCCTCTGAACACCCGTCCGCCACAAGATACAGCCGGCAGCTGGCAGGTGTTCGCAGCCTCTGACACTCCTGTTGTGCGAAGAAATGGCGGGCGCCCCTGCGGTCTATGCAACGACACGACTCTGAATTCTAAGGTAAACAATGTGGACGTGAAATGGGTCCCGCTTGGCCTCCCGTGGCCTGGCTGAAGCTGGCGTCCGGTGATCAGCTAATGTCGCACCTCCATGTCGCTTCCATCGTCCACGCCTTGGTGGAGTGGAGCGGCGAGCGCCGCTCGCCGCGCGTGTCCGACAGCACGGCTGTGGTCGGCGCGGCTCCAGCGCAGCTGCCGACAGTGCTCTCAGGTGATGGCGTTTGGCTCTTCGTGGGTGCCGCCGCGCCCGGACACTGCACCGCCGGGTCATGTCAGGGTGCTGTCAGGTCCGTCCAGTCAGTCCTCGGCGAGCAGACCAGTAGGCGCTGTAATGGTGAGCAGTTGGCCGCAGGTGGAGCAGGCAGCTGGCCGCAGGTGCAGCGTCAGGTGTGTGGAGCTGGCCGGACACAGTCGTGAGTGGATGGGCCGTCTGTCTGAGTGTGCCGAGGGTGTCAGAGCGGCTCCGTCTGCTCCGCCGAACTGTCCGACGCCATGCCTGTGTTGGAGCACAGCGTGCACGAGCTGCCGTCGGGCGGCTCGCGGTCCAAGCTCAGCCCCAGCGCCGTCTCCATCGTGTAGTGACGCGCCAGCAGCAGGTACTGGCGCACCAGCTGGCGCTCCTCCAGCCGGTAGCCGTCGACGCCGAGGCGCCAGCGGCGCCAGAGCGCGCCGATGACGGCCGCCTGCGCGGTGGCGCCGGTCAGCACGCGACAGTCGGCCGCCAGTCGGGAGCGAAGGCGGCGGCGCGCCGGCGCCTCCCCGGGCCAGTTGCCGCCGCCGCCGGCCGAGTGCAGCCAGCTGGGGCGGAACCGGCGCGCGCAGAAGCGCCGCCGCCGCACCGCCGCCCGCCAGCGCGTCACGTACTTGCGCTGCAGCACGCGCCGCCGGGCGGCCGCCTCCTCCGGCGGCGGATCGAAGTGGCGCTGCACCCACGACAGCACCGGACTGCCGAGCGGTGCTCCTGCGGCGGCGGCGGCGGCGGCTGGCCAGGCGGCGCGCGGGGCGCAGTTGTGACCCAGCGCGGTGTTGATGATGTCGCCGAAGAAGGGCACGAACGGCTCGTCGGCGGCGGCCACGTCGGCGAACACGCGCTGGAAGTGCGGCAGTCGCGTGTCGGCGAACAGCTTGGAGAGGCTCTTGAAGGAGCGGTACTTGCGGTCGTGTTTGGTCTTCATGTAGTCCCAGGTGCGGCGCAGGCGGTACACGGGCACGCACTGCAGGCCGCTCAGCACCGCCTTGCACGAGTGGAAGTTGCGCAGGTGGTAGCACCGCTCGGCCACCGTCACCAGCTTGGTGATGACCTTGGCGCGGTCGCGGTACGTGTCCTCGAGCAGCACGTTAGTGGCCACCAGACAGACGAGCCGGTGGAACATCAGCATCACGGCCACCACGCTCTCCTGCAGGCGCGGGTCGCGCCGCACCAGCAGGCCGGTCAGCTGCTGCGGCGTCACGCGGCGCAGCATCTCGCCGTCGAGCAGCGTCAGCTGGTGCGCCAGCACCGTCGAGTCGATCTCGCGCACGCGGCGCAGCGTGGTGGCTCCCGAGAGCGCGGCCGACGTGGCGTCGGAGGCGGCGCGGTCAGCGTGGCCGGCCGGCCCCGTGCCGCCGGACGCCGAGTCGAGCAGCGACGGCTCCAGCGACGGCTCCAGCGACAGCACCTCGCTGATGCTGTCCGGCGGCAGGCTGGCGACTCGCCAGAGGGCGTCGTCCGTGATGGCGGTGCTCACCTCGCTGAAGCGGTCCTGCGACACGCTGTCCGGCTCGAGCGGCGCGTCGGCCGTGGCCGGCCGACGCGGCGTCACGAACCGGCAGAAGGCGGCCGGCCGCTCCTGCTCGTCGTCGGGCCGCGGCGGCGCGCGCTGCTGCGGCGACAGGCTGGCGGCGCGCCGGCCCCGCTGCTGCTGCTGCTGCTGCTGCTGCTGCTGCTGCTGGCCAGACTGGACGCGGCTCTCGGAGACGGCGCGCCGCACGGCCGACTCGCCGCCGTCGCGCCGCGTCTGACCCGGCCAAGGCGTGCTGGACAGCGTGCCGAACATCTGCCGGCACGTCTTCTTGATGGCCTGGCTGGTGGACTGTCTGGCGCGCGCCGACAGCTTGGACAAGCTGCGCGCCACCTTGCTCTTGTTCTCCTTGGCGCTCCGTCGGTCGGCGTTTTTTGCGCGCAGGTGGGCGGCGCGGTACTCGGCCAGCAGCTGCAGCCGGCGCGCGTACACGTGGCGGTCGGTGTCGGGCCGGTCGGCCTGCTCCGGCCGCCAGAACAACAGCCGACTGCCGGCCGTCACCGTCTCGCGACAGCCGGCCAGCGCGCCGCTCAGGTCGGCCAGCGACACGGAGGCGCACAGGTCGCCCCTGCGCAGCGGCAGGTGGAACTGGGCGTCCCGCGTCTGGCCGCACGTTCGCTGCCGCACCGCCACGCCGCCCAGCCGCGTCTCGGAGGCGGTGCGACGCACGCGCGCCATGGCGCGCGAGCCGGGCGTCAGCAGCGTCCAGCCGACGTGCCGCTCGGCGAGCGGCGTCAGCACCGAGTGGCGCGTGTGGCGCCGCTTGCGCGCCAGCGCCGACAGCTCCCACAGCCGCAGCGCGTCGTCGGCGACGCCGGTGAAGGCGCCGAGCCGCTCGCGGTCGGCGGAGCCCAGCTGCAGCGCCGTGTCGCTCGACATGTACAGGCTCAGCGAGCACTTCTCCTCCACGCCCGTGCCGAACCGGTTGATCAGGAGCGTCTGCGAGCCGCGCCGGTCCGCCGCCGCCGCCACCGCCGCCGGCGCCGACGGCCGGCCCGTGTGGTCGGCGTCGCCGCTGGCGCCGGAAGCGAGGTCGCCGAGCGGCAGCCGCGGCACGGCGAGCTGCGTCGACTCCGACGGCCGCGTCGTGGCCGTGGTGGACGACTCGGAGGACGACTGGCTGGAGCTGCACGTGGAACAAGTGACGGTCGAGGAGTCGGTGGAGCCGGTGCTGGTGGTGGTGGTGGCAGGGCGGACGGCCAGCACCGGCGCCAGCGCCGGCGCGCGCCGAGCCGCCAGCAGCCGAGGCCGCACGGCCGCCACCTCGTTCTCGTCCGACGTCATCCACACGGACGAGTCGGCGCGCTGCGAGCCGCCGTCCAGCTGGCTGCCGCGCGCGAACCAGCTGACCTGCACCTGGCCCGTGCCGGCGGCCGCCAGCTGACGCAGACTGCGCCGCCGCTCCAGCGTCGACAGGGTCGAGCTCGAGTTGGCCACCGACGTCTCGGAGGAGGACGAGTTGAGGTTCGGACAGAGGAACTCGACGCGCTCCTCCCATTGGCGCCACACGGACGCGGCTGAGGCGGCGCCGAGCGTGCCGCGCTCGCTCAGCTCGAAGTAGTACACCTTGCCGTTGCAGAAGCGCGCCTTCAGCTTGTGCCGGCGCCGCGAGAACACGCTCAGGTTGACGCACTCGATGGGCACGATGCTGACCATCTCGAGCGCGTCGGCCGCGCCGTCGGCGTCGACGTCGTCGACGTAGAAGAGACTGTCGGTGTCGTCGCCGCCCAGCTCGTCGGTGGCGATGACGAACTTGGTGGGCGTGATGGCGATCTGGACCTGGCGGATGCCGCGGCCGCGCCGCGTCACCTGCGCGAACGCCGCCTCCACCAGCACCAGCTCCTCGAACTCGAAGTACTCGTCGGAGAGCAGCAGTCGTTGGATGCGCGGTCGGATGGCGACGACCGGCTCGTCGGTGTCGGACATGGCGCCGCTGTGGCCCGCGGCTGGTGCCCTCGGCGGTGAAACCAGTGGTGCAGCCGGTGGTGCCCTGGCCGCCGCACCGGCGAACGTCGCTACACCACCGCGCCACGATGCATTCTGCACTGTGAGGCCTCACTTGAGTGTGAAACAAATTTGCTATTAAGGCCACATCACAAAGAAGTGTGTTCAAATAATTGGGTGGAAAAATCGTGTCATAGTGCACGTGAATATGTATCAGATGCGCCTTTTATATCAGTCACCTTAAATTCATAACATGAAGAGCAATACCGCGTTAATATTTGTTCGACGGTTGGCCCTGTTTGTCTGGATTCTCGCCGTTGTCTTTTAAACAAAAATTTTGGAAATAATATCCGATGGTCATAGTTAAGTAGGCAAATGCTCATATGACTTGTTTTACACACACACTGGAGGGCCTCTCATATAACGCAAACCGGGGAGGGAGGGGATTCCACCCTCTAAATCTCGGAAACTACTGAAAGTAGAAACGCAAAATTGGGAGCAGAGATTGCGGCTGTGGTGAGCTCTACAGCATGCATTTGACGATCATAGGTCAATGTCTTCAGTGTCAAATGCGGTCAAATCGGTCAAATTTTGATGATTTTGTGTTTGCTAGCTTCGTGGAACCATATCCACGAACACAAAATGGGGAATCTTCATCCCCACATATCAAGTCTGGCCGAAGCGCCCTGAAGCCTAAATAACTGACGGGAATCTGCATCCCGAATGTTGAAATATCTATGCATTACTTGAAATACAACTGTTTAAAGGATGTTATGTATGTCTTTCACTGTCAGTCGAAAGATTGAAAATATATCGCTACCGGAATTTCCGAATCAGTCTAGGTGCACGTAATATCAATGGACCACGATAATACTTAACTGTAGATGGGCCAGCAAAGTAGAATTTATTGCACGCACATATATGAGCAATAGCATACATTGAAAATTGTGTAATCGGTTCGTAAATACTTTATATCCAACGAGCTATTCAGTCGTTCATGCCATTCAGTTTTCTGGGAACCACCAGCTGAAATAGAATTGGCCGTGTCGCCGACGGTAGATATCTGCCAAAGGTGGTGTGGACCGGTGTCATCGAAGCGAACTCTTGGGAAAAAAGATCCATGCACGAGCATTACCTTGCGCAATAAACCTAACGACGTCGCAAGCAACCGACGCCTGGCTGCTCGGAGCTTGGCCGCCACGTCACCTCGCTAACGAAACCTTTGTGGCGGCCGGTCGGTGGGCTTTGCCTCTCCCTCGTTCCAATATTTACGAACGTATTAAACAATATTGTTTGTATGCGATGAACTTATCAATTTGCAATGAAGCCGCCATTTTTCATCACAATATTCCTGCTCGTTTATGATATATTTTTGGAAAAACAGGAGGGGTGGGTGGATTCCGCTACCGCCCCTTCGGTTCCGGTGCGCATGTCAAGCCTGCAAACAGTCTGTTTTCAAAATAATCGTCTGCATTCTCTGCGTCCTAAAACCACAGCAATGCAGACACCTACGACCAACTGTGCACATGTGTACTTCGGAAGAACGCCTGATCATATTTAGCAGGTAGCAAACTATTAGTTATGGGCGCCAAATGACCAAACCTGGTAGATGCACCCTGCAACTCAAATAACCAACCTACGATCATGATATCGATTCAACGTAGCATAGCTGATTGGAGATGCACCCTGCAACTCAAATAACCAACCTACGATCATGATATCGATTCAACGTAGCATAGCTGATTGGAGACGCTCAAGTCGCAAGGCAGCGCTCCCAATGACCAGATACATTATGGCAAGGATTATAAAGCACAAGCATTAATGCTAGCTCAATTAAGTAGCCCAAGCAAGCGGAATTTGCCTTTCTCTCCATGTATCCCCTGTCACCCTCTGTCTTCATCTGTCTCTGTGTATGTTTGTCTCAGTCTCAACATCTGTCTCTGTCTCCGTCTCTGTCTCCTCACTGTCTCCGTCTCTGGAGAACGTGAGGGCAAGCGAGCGTGCCCGCAAGGGTGCCGAACAAACGGAACCTGGTAGTATGTACATGTCTATGTGTGTGTCAACCGCAAAAAAAAATCCGCAGGCAAGGACTCGAAAATATAAAGTCTGCTGGTGACGTCACGACTATTCTATTCCAGCTGCCGAGATTCCTCCGACGCCGGAGTCGATGCTGCCATCAGGTGTCAGGCCGGTCGACCCGCCGGCAGATGACTGCGCGTGGCGGGTCGGCTCGACCACAGGTGGCAGCAGCGTCGAGCCGCGGCCGCCGGGACCTTTCACTGTCACGTGAGTGCACTACAGCAAGCTGCGATCACTCATGGTGCAGCTTTGCGTGCATTGTGCGTCGTCGGTTGTCATGGTGACGGTGTCCTTGTGCCGTGTGCAGAGCTGGCTGAGAGATGATGCGTCGGTTGTCATGGTGACTGCGTGTGTGTGTACCGTCTGCCGAGCTGACTGAGAGGCGTTGGTTGTCATGGTGACGGTGTCTGCGCGGCGTCTGCCGAGCTAGCTGAGCGACGATGCGTCGGTTGCCATGGCGACGGTGTCCGCGCTGCGCCTGCCGAGCCGGCCGAGCGGCGATGCGTCGGTTGTCATGACGATTGTGTCTGCGCGCCGTCGGTTGTCGTGGTGACGGTGTGTCCGTGTGCGCAGACTGCACCGGTGTCCGCGGACGGGCGGGCTGGGTGTGTGCGTGGTGCCGGCGGCGGCGGCCGCCGACGGTGGCGCCCTGTACGTGCAGTCGGTGACGTCGGGCGGCCCGGCCGACCGACAGGCGGCGCTGATGTCAGGTGAGGCGTCGTTAGGCGGAGATCAGTAGGATTGTTGTCATCCGGAACGGTATGTTGTGTGTAGAATAGTGGTGTGGACCGTGACCTCCCGTCCGTGACCTTCATGCGTGGTTGAACGCCTGCGACCAGTCCCTGCGGAGACGATACGTTGCCTGATCCTGTGCCTGCAGTGCAGCATCCTTGTAGCCATTTGTTGTCCATTCAGTCACCGCTAATGCCGCGTATTTGTAGTGTGCAAGTTGCCGTGAACGATTGTTCACTTTGTGTATTAAAGTATCCCAAGTAATAAAAGCAAGCTGGAAAGATGGCAAGTAGATCAGAACTTGTATTGGCAGCCCAGCTTGATGCGTTGCGTATGTTAGTGTTGCATTTAAAGGTCATGATTTTTGTATGTTTTTAATTTACATTTTCCACATGTTCTTGGGGGATAATTTTCGACTTCAAAGCCCTGGCGCAAAATGAATTTTGGTGTCCTGTTTGCGACACATTCCCGGGTAACGAGCGCGCTCCCTGACCCGTGACCCACAAGCGGTGTCGCGCCGCCCGACCCGCCGGCTGACGTCTCCGTGTGTGTGTCGGCCAGGTGACGTCATCACGCACATCTCCGGCTGCGGCCTGTCGCCGTGTGTGTGTCGGCCAGGTGACGTCATCACGTCTCCGTGTGTGTGTCGGCCAGGTGACGTCATCACGTATCCGTGTGTTTGTCGGCCAGGTGACGTCATCACGCACATCTCCGGCTGCGGCCTGTCGCCGCTCGCCTACGCCGAGTCGGTGGAGCGGCTGCGGCGTGCCGTCGACCCCGTCTCGCTGGCGGTGACGCGTCGGAAGCGCCGCGCCGCCGCCGCCGTCGCCGCCGACCAGCTGGACGGCGCCGCCGACGCGGCCGACGGCGCGGCGCTGCCGGCGCAGGAGAAGCGTCGCCGCACGGACGGCGCCGGCGGCCGGCAGGAGCGCGTCAGCGACCTGCTGCTGGGCCGGCTGCAGCGGCAGCTGGCGGCCGGCCCGCCGGCGCACGGCCAGTGTCGGGTCGTGGTGCAGGACACGCCCACTATGGTGTGACGGGACGGTCACGGCCAGTGTCGTGTCAGGTGCAGGACACGCCCACTGTCGTGTGATGGGGCGGTCACGGCCAGTGTCGGGTCACGGTACCGGACACGCCCACTGTCGTGTGATGGGGCGGTCACGGCCAGTGTCTGGTCAGGTGCAGGACACGCCCACTGTCGTGTGGTGGGGCGGGGCACGCCCACCGTCGCGTCACAGGGCGAGGAACGCCCACTGCCACGTTACAGCCGTTGGCCACGCCCACTGGGACGTCTGTTGATCCTTACCCTGAGGTGTGAAGTAACGCCGGGTCGCAGTGGTAGCACCCGCTACCACTGGTGGTAGCAGGTGCTGCTGGGTCGGCTGATGATGATGACGAGGATGATGGACGCGATGATGAGGAAAGTGTGGTCGTGGTGCGGTCCGGCACCGGGAGAGGAGTTCGGAATACTCGCTTACGTTAGCCCTCACCAGTAATGTATTGGGTTGGACTGTCAGAGGACGGCTACTTGCTCCGTCTGCTCCACTGTGTCGCCGTGTGGCGTGTGTGACCCATCGGAACCGTGACGTTTCAAATCACCGAGTTCGTCGTTAACTTGCAATTGTTCCGAGCGTTTCCAAGACCTCGACACGACGAATAATATCCTGATGCGTGCAACTTCGGGACGCCACGATCACCAAAAGAAGTACTTCAAAATTGTGAGTTTTGAGAATCAGCGCAGCGAAAGCAAGGGCATATTTCAGAGCACCAGCTCTTTAGAACTCAAAATGTCTCAACCCCAAGTCTCAAAGCCGCTATTGTCTGTCCCCTCCACCTCTCGAAAGTTGGGCGGGCATGTGCGGCCTTGGAGATGTGGGGAGTTTCAAAAACAGTCATGACTTCGAGACATCAGAGGTTGGTGAAGTTTGAGTTGAGGGTTTTGCGGGTCGGGGTTCTGGCATAGATCGGGCGTTAGTCAGTTCCTGAAAAAAAAACGTGCAGGGTTTCAGCAAGCTAGACAGTGTGCTTTCGTGGCCGCGGCATTCCACTGGAGGGTGATTTGATTCCTCAGCGTTGGCCATCTCCGTGTCACCGGCGTTGTCGCCACTGCGGCTGCTGCAAAAAAAAACTCATCATGAATGCTGACATATGTGGCTTCACCGGAAAAAAATGGTGAATGTGCACGCGCATCAAACTTGAGTACGGAAGTCGTCTCGTGCAACGTACCATGTAGTACCCGTGCATGTTACGGTGTGCGACGTAAGCGCCGAGTTTGACTGACTGGCAGCTGGCTCCGAGGCGCCGTGTTCGTCAGCGGCTGGTGTCGTGTACGCTAGCCGTGTGTGCGCCAATGACAATCGACAGCTGGCGTGGCCGGTGGCCGCGCCGCTGAGTGGGATCGGCACGGCGGTAGGTGCTGGGCCGGCCGCTGTGGCAGGTGATGGGCCGGGCACTGTGGCAGGTGATGGGCCGGCCGCTGTGGCAGGTGCTGTGGTAGGCGTTGGGCCTGCCGCTGTGGCAGGCGCTGGGCCGGCCGCTGTGGCAGGTGCTGTGGTAGGCGTTGGGCCTGCCGCTGTGGCAGGCGCTGGGCCGGCCGCTGTGGTAGGCGCTGGGCCTGCCGCTGTGGCAGGCGCTGGGCCGGCCGCTGTGGCAGGTGCTGTGGTAGGCGCTGGGCCTGCCGCTGTGGCAAGCGCTGGGCCGGCCACTGTGGCAGGCGCTGGGCCTGCGCTGCGGTGGATGTTGGGCCGGGCGCTGCGGTAGGTGCTGGGCTGGGCGCAGTGGTCGGTGCTGGGCCGGTGCCGGGCCCGTCGCTGCGGTGCTGCGGGGGTTCCGGACCGGTGGGTGACTGGCCAGGCGAATGACTGGTTGGAGAGTGAGCGTGCGGGTCTGGTGTTGACAGTATTAATTCCGCGGTCGACCGTCTTCTTACCGTGTCTGTCCCTTGTTTGTCTACACGCCGTTTGCTTAGTACTGCTGTGTATGTCTTTGTATATATTTGTTTGTAGCGTTTTCGCCACCTCGCTCGTGGCGGTGCTCGTGTTTTTGTGTTGCACACCAAAGAATAAATGAGCGCGATGCTGCTGCGCGTGTGCTTGGCGAGCGAGCGGAGGCGGGTGTCCGCCTGGCTTTGGCTGGAAGTGAGCGAGAGCCTTACGCACGTGAGAGTTGTCGTTGGCAATGCCGCCGGTGCCACCACGGCCAAGCTGAACAGAAATCTGGAACAGAGAAGCCTGTGCTTGGAGCGTGTACGTTGTAGCTTAAAATGTACAACTGTTGTCGAAGAGCGCTGGGAATGAAGCCACAAATCTGCTCTTATTCGTGGTTACCGGGAGGGTTTTTGCAAAATTCAGAGCTTCTTAAAAGCTTCATGAATGCCCCCCCAATGTTGTGCTGAGGTTTAACATCGAGCTGGACGTTGACTGATTGGAACGGAGGGACTGGACCCCCTGGAAAGGTGGTGCCAGTCCGGGCGAAAATGGTGTCCCTTTGGGAAGGCTTGAGTGCACCTCGCCTCCCTCCTCCCCTCCCCCCCCCACACGCACGTTCAATTGGTTGTTTCGTCCACTGGTTTTCCTCTTGATGCTCGAATGCATCCCTCTCCACTCTCGACGATGCTTCCCTCCGAAGGAGCCCATCCAAGGAAATGTGTCCCTCCTCATGATAACTCTTGGATCCGCACCTGGCCCTTGTTTTAGGTAACTTAAAGAAACGTAACAAATGGCACCGGCACTTCTTCAACGGGCGTTAGCTAAACGGCCGTGTTCTCCCAGTTATTCTTCCAGTCAGTGACCGTTCCCTATTGCTTCAGCATTACTGAGGAGGGCGGGGGATCTGGTTGCAATCTGGATACCAGAGATAGCGGTCCCGCAGTCGTCGAATGGGCACGTGCTCCAGGCAAAATTGCTTAAAGAGGTCATGAATTGTACACAGTTTGTAGGTATCTTAAGAAGGGAAAGCACGGCATGTCAAGAGCTTCGAGCACATATCGGCTACGGGTTTTGCACAGAGAACAACTTAGCGCGGAAAATGTTTGCACAAAATTTGCCTTTGTTCTGACCTGGTACGTGAACCAGTACTTTCAAGTATTAAAAACCTGGTATTCACGGGATTAATCTCTAGTTGTGGATGCAGGGGGAGGGAGCTGCAGAATCATTTCCTCCTAAATTTCCTAGATCTTAGCCATTTACCCAATGGCATTGACTGGTAATATTTCGCCTAATAGTCGTTTTGTCCCTCGCCCAATTTGTGGGCGACTCTTGCACGGAAGCTGTATCAATCGCAAGATCTCGTCATGGACAAAACGTTGGTTTTTGTTTCATGTCACTAGCACTATCCGTTTGGAAGCGTTGAAGTGTATGTATGAATTCGCAACAACGTTCGGGGATGAGGAAAATGCTGCGAACGGCCAGCGTTAACACAGAGCCTTAGCTGCCTACATATAAGGGGCTAGGTGGTAGGAAATAGGAATGATCTTTATTGTCACGAATACCTAAGAACTTATTCAGATGAGCGATATAGGTTGGTTCAACCCTAAAAGCAGGTTTTCCCCTTTCTCTTGAGTGCGCTGGTGACAAATTATCTGTCCATGTGCATGGGTACTCCAGTACGTGCGCCACACTCATACACGTAGCGCTGGAGATGAAGATAAAGTAGGATTGATGTGATTTGCTTTAACAACACCAATGTTTTGCAAACACCGCAAGATGTCTAAAACGTTTGTTTCATAATACAAGTTAAAAATAAAGAAGCACATTATGTACTCAGCTGCTTATGATGTATGTCCAATCGGTTACTTGTAATTTAATGACGTAGATTTTTCATTATTTGTCGCATAAACGCGTATTTTGTCTCAACTTGTAGCTTCTTAAAAGAGCAGAAGGCTTTGCCGTAATTTGGAGCATCGATTAGTTCACTCCACTCAATATTCAGTCAGGGAGAGGAATCAAGAAAAGCTAATGGACTTAATTAGAAAAATAGGTTGATCTATGCATATTACATTTGTCATATTTTTATCTCTGAATCGAAACAAACTGAGCAATTTGTGTCGTAAGGACTCTTTTTTGGACAGGTTAGCAGCTGTTTGCGCCTCAGGGCTGTCAGCTGTTGGAAGCTCAAACGTGATTGGTCAGCTGCGAGTCGTCGGATTCGGGTCGTCGTCGCTTTGCAGTGTTCCGCGTTGCGTGTATGCGTTTTTTGCGTGCTGAAGTTGGGCAATAACCGGTGATGTCAGCAGTATACTGAAGTAGTGCCATGCAAGAATAATACCAACTGTTTGCGCAAACGATATAATTCGTCTAATTTTGCTGTGACGTGTTATGGTACGTATTTTCCAGACGTTGCTTCCCATCCACATTTCCTTTGTTTGGGGTCGGGGAAAATCGATATCACGCGTCAGCGTAGTGTGCTCTTGTGGGTACGTAATATAAAGGCACGTGTGCATTCAAGCTTAAGTGGGCTTCAATGCAATGTTTCTGATATTGCACCATTGCAATGTTCATTCACCATTTGTGATTGTTATCAGCCACCCCTTGGTGGGTTGGATACTGCAACAGTTGAGTCTGGTCATGCTGGTGTTAATTGTGGTGAGTCACAATTCACATGTGAGAAGTAGGCATAGAGTTCCATTGCTGATTATTGATTAGTAGAAACACTAGGTGGTTTTACAGCAGCAATTTGCTTTCCTGTCTAGTTGCTTTTTATCCCTCCAGGTCATTCCTGGTTTCAACTAAAACATTCCAGCCATGAACTAAAAAAGTAGGTACCTACATCGGAGAACATTTAATATTAATAAGAATTGGTTTCAATCAATTTTCTCAGCTTTTTTGCTCACAAAAATTGTTATGTGGTGGTGGGAATGACAAGATTTTAGACAGATTGTTTTTAGTATAATTTTCCTTGAACCATTTTATATTCCAAAACCCGTATCCCAATGGACGGAAAGTAACAAATCAGTTGGTGCATGAGCGTCCTACTCATGGGGTGTGTTGTGAATATCTATTAGTTGTTTGGTGTGAGCATGTCAGAGTATCAGGTAGGGATTTGTAAACTTGGTTGACATCGATTAAGTATGCTTTTGTTATCATTTTCTCTACCATTGTTCAGAAAGTTGGCTCATAGCTGCATCCTTTGCTAATTTAACCATAGCACCAATTTGTCATCTGGCAGTCATTCGTCGGCTGCCAGATACAGTAGAGCTGAGTGCAGTCTACGTAAATCAGAAAGCATATTGCAATTTGCTGCTGTTTGTAAGTTTAATTTTACTTATTTCAGCAGTGTTGATAGTAAACCTTTTCTGTTATTAAAACTGATGTGAGAATTATATTTGGTGGTCACTTTCAATTTATGCAGATCATTATGCCAGGTCTTCTCCCTCTGTCTTGTTCCTGAGACCACGTGACCTGGGAGTAAAAAGCCACTGTAAAAACCTACTGATGCAATCTGAATACTCCCTCCAGTGATCATTCAGACTGGCAGGACAGGACATAACATAGGCACCCAGGTAGTGTTAGGATTTTAGTTCATTGTGCTCAATTCTTAGCAGTTATTCAAGATGTCATTTTCAGTCAGTCTTTGGTGTTCTGAAGTCCTGACGAATAGATATGAATAGATATGAATAGATAGAATAAACTTAACCTAACTTAATTCCCACCCTGAGTGCAAGTGTTGTGCAGATTTTCAAATAGTAGTAATAGCACTGGGAAAGTACATTCCAGTTACCTACCTACCTATTGTAACCTTGCTAGTTTGTAAAGTGTTACAAAAACATTGTCAGGAAAGCTCTGTGAGAAATTACAGGCCAGTTACCTTAACCACACTAATTAATTAAAATGATGCAACACCTTGTCAAGGAGGATTTCCAATCTTGGTAGGCATCATCTTTTAAAGATGTTCCATGAATCTTTATCTGGGAGATCTTGCTTAGCTAACCTGGAATTCACTGAGCATTGATATATGACTAGGAAAGTTGAAAATGGAAACAGGATAGTTGTAGTGTACCTGGACTTTAGGAAGACTTTTGATGAAGTCCCACACGCATATTAAATTCATCAGTTGGAGCAGCACAAGATTTTTGGAAAAGTTATAGGGTACATTGAAGCATGGCCAAGTATAAGGGAACAAAAGGTATTATTAAGTGGATGTAAATCTGAATAAAGGGATGTTCTGAGTCATATGCTACATTACTCCATTCTAGGGCCACTTTTCTGTTGTAGTATCTGTATGAGTAGCATTCACACATGGCTGCAGAATAGGTTGTTTCAATTTGCTGACAACATGACACTGGTATGACTGGCTATCAATGCAATGCATCTAGCAATAATCAGTTAGACTTTGAGAACATGTGGATGTGGACTGATGGGTGACAGATTTTGTAATTTTATAAGAGGTGTTTTGGGAATTTTGGGAATACTTTTTCAGAATATGATGTTTATGAACATGACTAAGAGGATGCGACCACTCATTTTTGGTGCTGATGCTCACTTTTCAATTTGGACGATGATGTCAGATTGGTATGGTGTAATTACTCCATAGGTATGGCACTGAGTCTTTGACTGGCTAATGCTACAAACAGTTCACATACCTTAATGAGATGGTCAAAGTAGCTTAACCTAAACTAACCTAACCCAACCTAACCTGACCTAGCCTAACCTAACCTAACCTGCTTACCTATTCTGCAGCCATGTGGTTTATCATAGCTATAATTTATATAATGTTCCATGAGGTTAGGTTGACTAGCTAATGCTACAAATGGTTCACATACCTTAATGAGATGGTCGAAGTAGCTTAACCTAACCTACCTAACCCAACCCAACCTAACCTGCTTACCTATTGGTTTATCATAGCCATAATTTATATATTGCGCCATGAGGTTAGGTTAGGTTAAGCTACTTGGACCATCTCATTAAGGTATGTGAACCATTTGTAGCATTAGCCCGTCAAAGCCTTGGTGCCATACCTATGACGTCATCACACCGTACCGATGTGACGTCATCGTTCAAATTGAAAAGTAAGCATCAGCACCAAAAATGAGTGGTTGCATCTTCTTAGTCACATTCATAAACATCATATTCTGAAAAACAATTCCAAAAAATCCCAAAACACCTTTTATCAAAAATTTACCCAGATTTATTTCTGATGTTGAGTACCTGTATGCATTGAAGGATAGGGTAATGAATCTTTGGTCTGGAGGTGGGGCATTCAGATATACAATGGGAGGTGGTGAATTGGATATAATTAAAGATAAAATACTTATATATGTTTGTTTTAAGTGACCTTAAAAGAGAGAGAAAATGTAGCTCAGCTAGAAACAGGGCAATTAGAATGCTAGGAATGATTAATTGCAGTATACAGTCAAGGAAGTTAAGAAAAACTGTGTTTTGCCTGTAGAAACCCCACTTAGAATGTCATGTGCAGGCATGTAGCCCCTCAATAGAAAGAAATATAGGTATGCTAGAAAGAGTGTAGCACAAAGCTACCAGGCTTATCAGTGAGCTAGGAAATTTAGAGTACAGGGAGAGGCTTATGAAATTCGATATGACTACTCAAGTATAAAAGGTTAAATGGTGATATTATTGAGATGTTTAGGATAGTAAAAGGTATAGATAATGTCAATCTGAATGATGCTCTTTCATTTGTGGTATCACACACAGGCTAGACAAGTCAAGGTGTAGGACAGTTAAATGTCAACAAGGGGATCAATGGTGATCAGTGGAATAGACTGCCAAGTAACCTAGTTTGGAGGCCATCATTTAATGCATTTAAAAGTAGAATGGTTAATTATTTGGATTCAGTAGTCTGATTTTGTATTTCGAAGTTGTGCAGGACACTGATGGAAATTGGTGGATGGAGTGGAATGGGAATGGATGGAATGGGATTATGATAATTGATAATAAATCCTGGATCATGCCTATGAATGTTGGGTTATGCTAGTAGCAGGTGTGCATACCAGGGGATTCAGCCCCTTCCTTTGTGTATGTGGTGCTGATGACTGACCATGGGAATGGGTTGGTGTCGACAGTATCTTTACAGCTTTGGATATATTATTCATTGGTGTGTTTCAGTGTCTTTTGTGGTAAGTTTTGGTATATAGAAGCCCCTAGGCAATTTT
Organism: Ashinkailepas kermadecensis; assembly: GCA_034440615.1. Lineage (NCBI taxonomy): Eukaryota > Metazoa > Arthropoda > Thecostraca > Neolepadidae > Ashinkailepas > Ashinkailepas kermadecensis. The sequence goes on from JAOTOM010004871.1 coordinate 390,327, forward strand.
TCATTAATCCTCCCCACCTTTCTGGTCATATCCTCACAATCCTCCTGATACAAGCCCCTCTAATCTCCAAACCAAGCATAGCATGAAATCAAAAGAGGTGTCATCGGAAAGCGCTCGCTGAGTAGGGCCAGAAACCACCCCCAAAATTGTATCCCCCAAAAGTGAAATCACTAGGGGGCCTAGGTCTTCATTACTTACATCATATTTTTGGCTCTGGTGAGTTCATTTTTGGGGAATACTTGAGGGAAGAAGCAACAAATTATTTGGAATCAGAAAAGGAAGGCCGAATCGAACATGGCCCTAAAATTTTTGCCCACCCAAAAATCAAAATCTTTATTTTGAAATTGTGAAATTTTGAGTTTTCAATTTTCTTTAATTTTTTTTCTCTAATGGATATAGTAGACCGAAAACCGTTGTTCGAAGTCAACTTGCTCCCATAAAAAAAAATGATTACTCTAGCCAGAATCTTTGATTTTAGCCATAATGGGCAAATATGCAAAACTAATAAGTAATCAAAAATTTGGAAATAAATTCCTCTGGTGCGTTTTGTTTCATCCCTAAAGAAAAGCAAATGCTGAAAGTTTCATTACAATATCTTTATCCATTGAAGTGTGACAACTGGTTTAACTTTTCTGGAGGTGACCTCACTTGACCTTGACTAGTTCGTTGACCCTAGACGACCTGACCTCAAAATTTTCACACAACATGCCAAATTGATGTGGGAAAGGTATGCCAAATTTCGGCGGGCTGCCGCACGCCGTTCTTTCACTATCCGCGGAAAACCTTAAGGGGGGGGTCGCATATCAACCCCCCGAGACGGCGCGGGCTATAATACACGTTTTTTCTGGTGTTTTGCCATGTGACTTGAATGAGGTTCATATTAATTTCTTTGGAAAATACAAACTTGTCAAGATATAAGCAGTTGAAGTACTTCTATCTCAATAAGTAGTCCATTCAACAAGAAAAGGACATCAAATTCATTCAAATAGCAAACACCAGATAAACAAGCAATGCAGATAATGCTATTCCCACTCTCCCAAACACAATATGGAAGAAGTGTGGGGTGGAATTATGGTTCAGTTGGGATAATATGTGATGCAGAATAATGACAAAGTGCAAAGTAATAAAGACCTAACCTACTGATGTTTCATCACCTGGAACATACTGATGTTTGATTTCCTATGACCTACTGATGTTTGATCCCCTAAAAACTACTGATGTTGGATTGCCAAAAGCCCACAAATGTTAGGTCATGTTATATCACCATGTCATCAGGGGGTTCTGCATCATCCACTGTGTCAATGCCAAGCGGTGTGATTTGAAATAGTGAATACCCTGCTTACATGCTATTTCTCAAAGAACTGGTAGCAGACAAAGTTCCTAGCTTAGCTTCAACAAGTCCAGTCCATACATGTTTTCTCGAATTTGTGTTCGTGGGCTTCTTCTTTATAAATACCCTTTTCTCAGCTGATTTGTATCTTGCCTTTGCAGGCTTAGTCCAGATGGCGTCTGTTGGTCTTATTAAGTCTGAACACCTTTTGACTGTATGACTTGAATAATGCTGTGGGCCCCAATGTTGAATTGTGGCCATCATCCAAATTGTGATGATTCAGAGTACCCTGCCAGTACTCTGAAATGCTGACATTTGAGTGAAGACAGATAGATAGATAGATGTCACCTCTGCAGAACAGTGTCCTAAAATTCTCGAAGTTGAGTGGAGACTTATACTTAATGACAACTCTTTGGACCTCGCTTCTTTTTATTTTTGACATTAAGCTCCAATTATGTGCTTTTATTATGTGTCATGAGTGACAGTTGGGCCTTTAAAAGTGTTTGTCTTCTTGCAATGGCACTGCTGACTGGTAAAGGCAGCGGATACACCATTGACATCATTACCATTGTGAAGCAATCAACAAAAGCCATACAAATAACTGAGTAGGCATTACCCATATACATTTTGCACCTGTTTTTTTCTTGCTACATCAGCTGACCTTTTTGGCATCAACCCCTCCCCATCCACTCTATCCAAAATTAATTTTAAGACTGCTGGAGGACCAAAGTATCCAGAAAGCTAATTCCAGCACGTCGCCACCCCTCCGACGTGCTAGCCCGCGTGACCGGGGAGACATGGGAATGCACCTGATCCAAAGCCACCAAAACTTGTACAGTGGACTGCAATCGACAGGGACCCCCCCCCCCACTGTCATCAAGCCATTAGGTTCGCCATGCCATTTATTGGTTGTTTGGTGAATACAATTTTGAGCCCTGCAGTTTTGTTTTATTCGAAAAGGTGTCGATGCTTCAGAGCATTGGTCTAGCTTTCTGTCTCTTTTCAGGAGTTTGAGCACCTCAAATGTTCAGTTGAGCCTCTAATTCTGGTGCTGGATCATGTGGCCCAGCCGGGGTGGGTGGGTGGCTCATCCAATGTGCTACTCACTTGGTCAGTAGCACACGGTATTGACGATCCTTCCCCATGACTTCTTCGAAGCGGCGCCCCTGCTGCAGAACTCCACGCTGACTACCTCGTGTGGCGTCTGCCGACACGTGTGATCTGCCCTAAAGACCGAATAACTAACTAACTGATCTGACATGCCGCGTGTTTCAGCAGCTGACCGGCAGCGGCTGCTGCTGACCTGATCCGCTGATCTGCCGATCTGATCTGGAGAACCTGGAGGCACCACTGGCCGGCACATGCTGGACTGGGAGGCCCACAATGGGCAGGCGGACCAGTTATCATTTGAGGACTCTGACAGGTGATTGCACGTATGCGTGGGACCAGCTATCATCTGAGGACTCTGACAGGTGATTGCGCGTGTCGGTGTCACGATGCGGTGGCTCGGATGGTAGAGGGCTGGCGTCTGTGTGGTGGGTTCGAGTCCTCGCGCGTCCCTACATGACCTGTGGTCGCCGCAGCTGGTAAGGTCGACAGGCACTTGGTCGGATCGAGTGGCGCGCGCAGCATCGGATCCAGCCGCGTCGGATCCAATCGAACATGTTCAACAGCCGCGAGAATCTCACCTGTCGCTGCTCTTCGCCCGCGACCAATCGGCGTGAGAGATTGGCGACGCTATATGACTCAACGGTCGACGTGTCGTAAAACCAATAACCAACCAATCAACAGCCGCGAAGTATTCTCAAGTTGAATTGGAGTTTCTCTGGCAGGTGCGGAGCAGCGGAGTTCAGGTTCTGCGTCACAAGCTCCGCATGTCTTCAGTCTCGTCAGTCTCGCCAGTCGGTCTCGCCCGGTCTCGCAAAGCCACCGTACGCTCCGTCAGATCACTGTTGATGTGCAACATTCGCCCTGTGTTTCCGCCATATACATGCACCTTATTTGTCGCCTGGTGAGGTGTGTCGCAGGGTATCGGTGTGGAGCCGGCATGTGGTGTGAGATGTCCTTAGCTGATGGAGTAGTATTGTGGTGAGGATATCGACTCCAACTGTCCATATCGTGGTCACAGCATTGACACCAGCGGTCCGGACAAGTTTGTTCCGGAAGGAAACCGCCAGGAGGAGTCGTCTGCTTTGGTGATATTCAATCGTAATATGTCGATAAATTTATGGAGAAATTCACCGGTGTTCGGCCGCTTTGATGGAACGTGACTTGTATGTGATCGAAGCCACTTACCCTGGCCCATCGATCCACATTTGAGGACAGGCCATCTATCGGGTCTGCCTAGAGTTCAGGGGTTCAGGGATGGATTTTGGCCCATGCCGTGGTGAAGTGGTCTTTGGCCAATTGACTCGGCCAAAAATGGTATATGCGGCAGATTTTGGAATGCATTCGTATAATGAAACCAAACTAAGAGGCAAATTATGTGGACATGGTTCTTCTATGTCATACTATTGGAAGTTATGCATGCTTAGTTGTCCACGGCACGAATATATAGCATGGTATGATTTCATTCAGCACCCAAAATGATTTCATTTTGGGTGCTGAGGAAGCATCCGGCAAATCTCCAACGGTACTTGCACTGAACCTCGACCTGTGAGAATATGACGCCTCCGGGTCGGGGTTTAAAGAGAGCATGTGCCCGGGAGTAGCCCAGCAGGTCGTCTCCACGGTCATCTCGGGAGATGGCCGCCACCGGCGATGTCCTGATCGACATGATCGACATGATCGACATGATCGACGTGCCCAGACACGATGGATATAATTATCATTATCGTATCGAGGACAGTCATTACTATATACCGGTTGAGTTGATGTGTCCGTGACCCGACCTTGCCTCAGGTTTGAAGTATATCCATGACAGGGTTGGGGTTTTTGCCTTGAAAAACTAGTTTTTGGTATGATAATAATTTTGTATCCAAAGCAACCGGTAGACAACTGGTAAACCTGCAAAATAACCAGTGCCGTGTTTGCACTTCCTGTGACATTTTGGCTCCAATTTTGCCAATTTCTATGTATTGTGTACGTTGTATGATACTTGACACTTGACTTAAGAGATACAAACAATGTCTTATGAATCTGAAAAAAAAAAGTATTTGCAGGGCCCTAACCGGTAAAAATAGTTCGTGACACGCCTGTTTTGCCCGCGGTAAAAAAAAACGGTAAAAATATATTCCGTGACAAGAGCTGCCAAACCTGATCCATGGTCTGACCGTGCCCCAGACCTGAAGTATGTCCGTGACCTGACTACTGCTCAGGTTTGAGGGGCGGCCCTTGCTCGTTGCGCCTTCCTCCCTGCTGTTCTGGCTGGCCGATGTGGCCTCACACCAGGCCCGATGTCCGCCTCTATTTCTTAACAGGTGTGCTGCACGACCAATGCAATCGATGCGCCATAAAGCCCCCCCCGTCTCTACTTCTTAACAGGTGTACTTGGTGTGTGGCATTGACCTGATTTGGCGCGTGTCAGGTTTGAGGAGGACAGCCTCTGCTCCTGGATATCGGAGCAGGAGTCGATCTGCACCAACTGGCGAGGCTGGAAGCGGCCCACCCTGAGTCGGCTGACCACCACGGCCACCACATCTGCCTTCTACTCCAGCAAAGACCAAGGTCAGTCCTAGTGTCAACTGTTGGGCTACACTGTCACCACCTCTGCCTTCTACTCCAGTGAAGACCAAGGTCAGTCCTAGTGTCGACTGTTGGGCTACACTGTCACCACCTCTGCCTTCTACTCCAGCAAAGACCAAGGTCAGTCCTAGTGTCAACTGTTGGGCTACACTGTCACCACCTCTGCCTTCTACTCTAGTGAAGACTAAGGTCAGTCCTGGTGTCGGCTGTCTGGAAACCACCACCTCTGCCTTCTACTGCAGTAAAGACCGAGGTCAGTCCTAGTGTCAACTGTTGGGCTACACTGTCACCACCTCTGCCTTCTACTCCAGTGAAGACTAAGGTCAGTCCTGGCGCCGACTGTCGGGCCACACGGCCACCACCTCTGTCTTCTACTCCAGTAATGACCAAGGTCAGTCCTGGTGTTGGCTGTCTGGAAACCACCACTTCTGCCTTCTACTCCAGTGAAGACCAAGGTCAGTCCTAGTGTCAACTGTTGGGCTACACTGTCACCACATCTGCCTTCTACTCCAGCAAAGACCAAGGTCAGTCCTAGTGTCGACTGTTGGGCTACACTGTCACCACCTCTGTCTTCTACTCCAGTAATGACCAAGGTCAGTCCTGGTGTTGGCTGTCTGGAAACCACCACTTCTGCCTTCTACTCCAGTGAAGACCAAGGTCAGTCCTGGCGCCGACTGTCGGCTCGCCGGCTGGTCCCGGAGCACAGCCGGGGGGATGTCCCGAGCCACCTTGGTCGCGATTGGATCGTGAGGGCGGGTGCGTGGGTGGACGCGTCCACCCACGATGCGTGGGTGGACTGGCGAGTCGACAGTGGCTGGTCCGCAGTACGAGCTGCGAGTTACGAGTTACGACGACCATCTGGTTTTGCGGCCGCTGGCTGATCGTCATGGCCGTCACCCCGCAGTCCAAAGCACTGGCATCCAAATAACAAATGACAACCGGGTATTGGAACGGCTGACAAATATATTTTCAGAGATGTCCGTTGGAGGTAGATAGCTTTGAGGTCGTGTCTGGTCGAGGTCTGCCTCGGTGGTGACCCCAGCAGGTCATGTCTGATCGAGGTTTGTCTCGGTGGTGACCCCACAGGTCATGTCTGATCGAGTTTTGCCTCGATGGTGACCTCAGCATGTCATGTCTGATCGAGGTTTGTCTCGGTGGTGACCCCACAGGTCATGTCTGATCGAGTTTTTCCTCGATGGTGACCTGAGCAGGTCATGTCTGATCGAGGTTTGTCTCGGTGATGACCCCAGCAGGTTATGTTCGGTCTAGGTCTGTCTCGGTGGTGACCCCAGCAGGTCATGTCTGTGCAAGTTCAGGATGTCCGGGGTGTGATCGGCGCACAGCTAATTTACCCGCGCAGGAAGGGCGCACGCATGCCAGAGACCACCTCTCCGCCAGCTGCCGCTGAAGCTGACGTTACCCGATAATTACTCGATACTGCGTGATGTACGGATTCATGAAATTCTTGATGTTGCCGCACGTTTTGTGCTGTAAATATATACCTAGGTATATTATCAATGTTCGGCGTGTATGCTTTTCCCGATCTTCTTGCAGCATACCCTGCATCCTGGGATGTAGCATACCTATTTGGCGTGCCTATACGTATTTATCATGCCTATCAAGCGTAGCATCTTGAATACCTATCCAGCATACTTCGCGAAGTTATTTAAATGAGCTAATGAGAAGCAGCTATCGTGACATGTACTTCGTCACGTCGACTGACTTTGGTTTGCATTTCATTGTCGGACTGGCGAGGTTACACCGCAATATGACCAAGCGGTAAAATATTGGTTTTCCGTTAGGTGTAAGATGTCGAACCGGGTCCAGAAAGATGTCTAACTTCGCCGTGGAAACATCGTTTAGAATATCGTTTTAAGTTCTTCAAACGTAATTGATACTTGCAGAGGAGACACCGTTAGAAACGAGTCATGGGGACTTCATAAACACACATCAAGAAGCACGATGCCGATACTTTTTGGGGGAAGGATGTCTCTTCAGTGTTCAGGAGGTGGTATATTACACCCTATTTCACGGGTAATTTATCACAGATATGACCACAGTAGTCGGGGCGCCCTACAGCCCGAATAACTAACTGACGAGATTATGGAGCAACATGACCACAGTAACACAGACGCCCAAAAGCCCAAATAACTAATTGACCAGGTTACGGAGCAATATGGCCACAGTAGTCGGGGCACTCTGAAGCCCAGGTAACTAATTGACCAGGTTACGGGGAATATGACCACAGTAGTCGGGGCACTCTGAAGCCCAGGTAACTAATTGACCAGGTTACGGAGCAATATGACCACAGTAGTCGGGGCACTCTGGAGCCCAGGTAACTAATTGACCATGTTACGGAACAATATGACCACAGTAGTCGGGGTACTCTGAAGCCCAGGTAACTAACTGACCAGGTTACGGAGCAATATGACCACAGTAGTCGGGGCGCTCTGAAGCCCAGGTAACTAATTGACCAGGTTACGGCGTAATATGACGACAGTAGTCGGGGCACTCTGAAGCCCAGGTAACTAATTGACCAGGTTACGGCGTAATATGACGACAGTAGTCGGGGCACTCTGAAGCCCAGGTAACTAATTGACCAGGTTACGGAGCAATATGACCACAGTAGTCGGGGCACTCTGGAGCCCAGGTAACTAATTGACCATGTTACGGAACAATATGACCACAGTAGTCGGGGTACTCTGAAGCCCAGGTAACTAACTGACCAGGTTACGGAGCAATATGGCCACAGTAGTCGGGCCACTCTGAAGCCCAGGTAACTAATTGACCAGGTTACGGCGTAATATGACGACAGTAGTCGGGGCACTCTGAAGCCCAGGTAACTAATTGACCAGGTTACGGCGTAATATGACCACAGTAGTCGGGGCACTCTGAAGCCCAGGTAACTAACTGACTAGGTTGTGGACGCTGTATCACCGCTTCACCTTATGTGCTGCTAAGGTTCAATAGCCAACCGACCGGGCACTCAATAGCTTGTTCTTTATACCGGGCGTCGGCGCCGCCGCCGAGCGAGCTTGGGCGCGAATGAGACTCGTCGAAACGTTCTCAAGTCCAAATAACCAACTAACCACTGAGGAAAGAAAGAACAAAGTGTGCCGTCAAGAACTGGAGCCCACGATCCGTCGCATTTCTCGCCATCTTTCTCGCCAGCAGTCTCAACTCAATTGTGACAACGCGTGCCAAATATCAGTGACAAACAATTGGATATTTAGGGTGGTTCATTCCCACAACAAAAATATCAACGGTACGGAGAATGAGAGGCGGCTGGAAGCCGTGTTTCGAAGACGTGCTGAGTCGGGCCATTGAGCACGAATGCCACGCCGACTTTGAGTCGCCATCGCGACTGCCGCGAATGTCAACAGCAGGTGTAATATGGGGCTTCCCATGGAGCACACCCTTGTTTCCTACTGAAGATGACGCCGGGCAGATGGAGCGGGAGATATTTCAAACCCGGACCCTCGCCCATGGTTCCAACTGGCGATCGGTGTTTGGCACCAATATCCTCGCATGCGTGGTCCTGAACATGATCTACGTTACATACGGGTACGTCATGACCAGTGACGTTGTGGACATGTGTGGGACTCGCCGCACTGTTTCGAGAGTATTCGTTTATCCCCTTCATTAGTTTGAAACTTTCCAATTTTTGTGTTCAATTCAACAATTTCAGATCCAATTTCTATATCGTAATCACATTAGAAGCGAAACATCGTAATTCCTGATTTAAACATTGCTCCTTCCTAATACCAATAATGCTCCGAAGCGCCTGCGATACGTGCCACGGGACGTTTCAGGTCATAGCTAAGTGACCTGACCTGATCTTGACTTGAAACTTGGAACACTATTAGAGAACATAATTTGTCATTTCGTGTAACCGCTGAAAATGGGCAGCATTATGCATACACATTTTTCTTGTTTAACCATGCATCTGACATCGTAGCCCGATTTTAGGTGATGTACTTTGTAATTTGTGGATATCAGTTTTATATGCACTCGTAACTAAATTTTGACTGTACCTTGTACAGTCAAAACTTTGGAACTAGTCAGAACTTTGGGTGAGCACAGTACAGCTTTGTCCATGATAAGTGTTTCAGTGTACGTCGAAAAAGCTTCATTGCGGCAAGGTCGTGACCTGTCATTCTGCCTGCCCTGACCCCGAAACCGGAATAGACCGGACCTGCATGTTTTTGACAGAACCCACCCTCAACAGTGGCAGGAAGTTGGTCAAAGTTCAGCGCCGTGTCTTGAATGGCTTAGGAGGCTATCTGAACAAAAATTATCCGGGGCTTGTTAGATTAATCCCCGGACTGAGAGTGTTCATCCAGTGAGGGACTTCCGCTCGGCGATGCGGTACCCTATTGCGGTAACGGCTGGCACCCCTGCCTCCATGAAGAGGATCACTGTGAAGTGCTTCCCGTTTTAGACAGAAGTACACAATCACAAAATATTAGGAACCCCATTGGAGGAATGTGCGAGCTTCTGAGAAATGATCCGCTGCATCGGACTGTTTCTGTTCTATCCTTTGGCCACGATAGTTTGCCGCGTACGATCTTTCTTTATACAAGTTTGTATGACGATGTTTTCCATGCGCTTCTCATTCGTACAAAAAAGGCTTTCCGTTCATGCAGAACATTGCATTATTATACCGTGCGGTCTATTGCCAAAAGTTCTTTCTTTTTATAGTCCGGTGGAGTGCAACGTGTCCATGAGTTATGCAGTCGCTGACCCTCGGTTGTCCTCTGTGGTTCTCGTTGGTCTTCGGCGATCCTCGCTGATCCTCGGTGGTCCTCTGATTCTCGGCTGTCCTGTTTTCGGCGGTCCTCAGTGGTCCTCTCTGATTATCGGTGGTCCTTAGTCATACAGTGTTTAGACTTAATAAGAGCCGCAAGGGTCCACCCAGTTAAGTCTGTAAATGGAAAATGCCACAAACCCGGTAAAAAGACCCACCCCAACCATCACCACATCCTAAAGAAACCATTCACCAACATCCCACACCCCTATCAATGCCTATCTACCCTAGCTATCCAGCCCTATTCCTTTGATTCCTCTTATCACATGTGGGTTGAATGCCTTACCAATAATTTTCAAACTGCATCCATGCCTGCTTAAAGGGGTCTGCTCCGTGCACACTTCCGTCCTGGGCGGTCCTCACCAGTTCTCGGCGATTGAGTAGCTTGCAGATGTAAGTTTATTGATTGGTCGGGTGGTGTGCGGTTGGACGGTCCTGGATTGGTCGGGTAGTGTGCGGTTGGACGGTCCTGGATTGGTCGGGTAGTGTGCGGTTGGACGGTCCTGGATTGGTCGGGTAGTGTGCGGTTGGACGGTCCTGGATTGGTCGGGTGGTGTGTGGGTGAAAGGCCATTGATTGACCCGGTAGTAGTTTACAGGTGAAAGGTCATTAGTGAACAACAGGAAGTCGAGCGTCGCTGTGTGCACCAATACTTCATGGCTTCTGACAACTGACAGATGAATCTCAGCTTGGTGGTTGGTGTCCACGATCAGGACTGCATTACTTGAATATCCTAAACGTGAGGTGCATACCTTTGGGAGGCTTTAAAACGGAATGTAAGCTGTCGTTTTCAATGATACCCACACTTTCTGTATATCCGTAATATGCAAGAAGCTCTAGTCGCAAAATCTAGTGAATAGCAAAATCAAAGCAAAGGAAAAATAACTTGCGGGAAGAGCTGAACAGTAGATAACAATATCGGTATCTTTTCCACAACTATACAGCAATGCACTATCTTTTCACAGGAAGATTGGCACGAAAGCCAAATTATATGACCACAATTAGCCTCGGTAATTCCTGCGGGGCCCTTGGTTATTCTTATTCTTATTCTGATAATCCTCGGTTAGTTAGTTACCGAGCACAATCTTGTTTAATATTTTGAGAGGGATTGTGAGAGGGTCACGATCAGTGTTGGATTTTCACTTCTCAGTCTTGGACTCAGAGTGTATAATTTTTGGGCTAGCCAAAATATGGCGTGTATAACCTTGAGAAGCACCAAATAATGGAGGGTATAATTTTGGGATTTGCCAAAATATGGTGTATACTCTAGAAACACTAAGTAATGGAGAGTACACATTTCCTAAAATTTAGTGGATGTTTCCTGGGATGAAGAATAAAACACCCTCCAATTATTTTATACTATGTTGCCTAACTCAAAGCCTTTTGGGCATTATTTTGCTCACAACCTGAAAGGTAAGCATTTGCACAGAAAACAAGTGGTTCCATCATCTAAGTCACCTTCATAAACATGGTACTCAAAAACCTACCAGCCCATAATTTTGCTGTGGTGCTGTTAGCAGCAGTGCCAAGAATCTTGGCAAGATTTGTCCACAGCATAGCTGAAAAGTTTGGGTATTATTGCAGTATAAACTAACAACAAGGCAAGTTTTATACACATTTTACTCGTATTATTATGCTTTAAGGTGGCAACAAGACAAGTTTTATACACATTTTCCTCCATGAAGCAAGCAAATAAGTTAGGTTTCGTTAGGTTAGGTTAGTTCAGTTTTTGAAGTTGGAAAATTTTTGGATTCTTTTAAGAATTGAAGTTATTTTTTCCCTTCAAAAGCAGCTAATGTTACGTCAGGTTAGGTTTGGTTAGGTTTTTAAATTGTGAACATTTTTCAAAGAACAAATTTCTTTGCAGTTTTCTTTTTATATTTTTTTTCTCCAAGGGGAGGTTATGTTAGGTTATGTTGCATATATTTTATTTTTTAAACATTTATTTTTATGCTATGCTACATAACTCATAGCCCATTCTTGGTGTTATTTTGCTCACAATCTGAAAAGTAAGCATTTGCACAAAAAATAGTGCTCCCATCATCTTAGTCACATTGGTAAACATTGCATTTCAATGAAAATGCCGAGATTTCATAAAACACCTTAAAACACAAATTTACATATTTTACCTCCGTGAAGCATACAGAGAATGGGTAAGGTTAGGTTATGTTAGGTTAGGCTTTGATAGGTTTGATAAAAATGTGGGTAAATTTGTTTTAAAAAAAAGTTATTTTTTTCTTCAAAAACATTTCATGCTATCATATGTTGGGTCTTTCCTTTTGAAATTTGTGAAACAAAATTGTTTGGAAATTTTTAGAAAAAATATGTCATGCATGGAAGGTTACGGGAGGTGAAGCTGGCTATGTCCCATCTTCTTTTGTTATTGTGAACAGTACTTTTTAAGGTATATTAGTAATTACCCAACTTCAAGCCCTTTTTGGGTGTTATTTTCCCTCGCAAGTGAAAAGCATGCATTTGCAGAGGAGACGAGTGGTCAAATCATTTTCAGCACATTCATAAACATTGCATTAAAAAACAAAGTCCAAGGAATGTGAAACTACAGCACCAGATTTTCTTGTACTTCGCAGCCAGACAAAAACCGAAAGAATGGACCCAACCTTACCTCACCTGATCGAAACGCAATGGAAGGAATAAGTAAACACCATGCGGCGGATAAATACGCAATTGTGGTTAATGGTATTTAGTGCGGCGGATATGGACAATTTGCATAGCCGGCGAGGAACTATGACTCAAGGCTATTGAACAGCTATGACCTACAGAAAAGGCTAAAAATAAATTGTGATAAAATAAATCCCCCAGAAAAATTCAAGGAATACTTATTTTCTTCAATTATCTTAAATCTGTACTTTAGTATCTTAACTCTGGGCCACCAAGATTAAATCCACACAGTCAAATTTTATTTTTGCGGAGTTGTAGAATATCTGTGTCCGAGTGGCATAAGCAGTATTTGTGTCACGAATATGTGGCGCTCTGAAACAATGTATGTCATGAAATCAAAAGACACCGAAATTTCTGGTTATCTGGTGGTCTATTTTGCCACAAAGTCTTAACAGCTTTGGAGAATGTCTTGGACGGATCTGGCTAATTTTCACGCGTAAATTTTACCTGATATCTTTTATTTAGATCGGCGGCGATTGCTTCAAAAACCCAGAAATACACCTTTTCTCTTCCGTAAGCTGATGTAGAACATCCCAATCTTTCAGGGAACATTCAAAGGCTAATTATTAATTGCCTTTCTTCGGAGTGGTTTAAAAAGCTCCCGAAAGAGTGGGAGCTGGAGAGGCATGATTCACCCCCGGCCAAGAGCCTCTAAATCTCCAATCCGTCCCAGAAAGTGGTAGTTTTCTTTACTAGCCAGGCGACGCATGCAAGCTTCCTTCATTGGAAGAGGGATTACTTCATGTTTTGAATTTGGAAGTCCAGAGATTATATCGTGTGGCAAATATAAGTAGTTGTGCAGTGCGCTGGTGTTAGGATGTAGGTATTTGGATGTTTGATGGACCGGTAGGCGGGAAGTGAGACTCAAGGCCCTTAAGTGAGAGTAGTAATTGCTGTGATGTGGTGTGGACCCGTCGGTGGGTGTCGTCCTACGTAAGAAATTAGGCTCAATTGAATTGTTCAAATTGAATGCCTCTCATTGCCATTGGTGTGGAAGGGTGAATTATGATAATATTGCGATGCCTTACCTATAGATAGATTGCATGGATGTAGGTAGGTTACCTAGTACGTACCTACCTACTAGGTAGGTACTTGGTGCAAATCTAGGTAGGTAAGTTTTACCTAGGTGCATCTGCATCCAAATCAACATGCAAGTGCATATGCACCCAGTGGCATACCTACCTAGGGTCTTCATTAATGGGTGGCCCTGTATTGGATGAAGCTTTCTGACTTTGTTCTTGTTTGGACAGAATTGTTTGATTTGTTTTAATTTTGAAGGCTGCTGAAAACAATCATTTTCAGCAGACAAATGCTTTGGCATCAAGGGCTAGTCTGCTTATTTTGGTGTCGGAATACATTATTTTTTACTCCTATGGGTTTGGTGTCACTCCAGTGCACCTAAGCATGTATTCATGCACATTGATTGTGCACTTATGAAGTGTTTCAGGATATTGTTGGGTGCACCCATCCAATTTGACACAGTACAATTTTGTTGTTTTTTTTTGCCTCTCACCTCATAAAAAACTGCCATGCCAAAGCATGACTTGCACCTACTGAGATATTCGGAAAATCATTCCCTTTATGCCAATCTAGTTGCGAGTTGTGTACTGCCTACTCCAGTTCTCTTTCTAGTTTTGGTCTTGCATTCTTCTGAGCACTTCTGGTCAGGGCATTTTTGTGAATGGAAAGTAAGTGAATGAAGGCATGTATGTTTGTTTATTCACTTGTACTAGGCAATTACACTTGCACCAGTATACACTTGACTTGCACCATTATATTTGTATATATTCACTGTTATGGTCATATGCATAGTGATCCCAACTTTAGCTTCCATTCTGCTGGTATCCTGTCATTCTTCAACTCTTCAACAGGCATCTCATCTTCTGTTCTTTTCCTTGCATTCTCTTTGAATGTTTCTGCATCCCTGGTGATCAGCTGAAATAACAAATGGGCATTATTCTCAATAATGTTGCCAAGTTGATGTGTCAAGGACCCAAAATGATTACACAAGATTAAGATTATTAGAACTGGTGGATCTCATTCTCACTACTAGTCGAAGATCACCATATAGTCCATTGAGCATGCTGCTCTGTGGGCTATGTTAACAATTATCATTATTTGATAGTGACAGAACTAGTTGGGATTTCTTGTTATGCATTAGCTCTTCATCTGGTAGTTTGGCAGCCCAAGGAGTGGATATTTTTGGGAGTGTATAATTCTTTGGACAGCCAAATGTCCAAAAAATGGCCATTTTTCCAACACTGGTCACGATAGCTCAGTCGGTAGGACGTTGAATTCTCGAACAAGGTTGGATTTGTGCTCTGTAATCTTGGCTGTGGGGATGACAATTTTCGGCGTAATGAAATATGGATAGGATATTTGTCTGCCAACCTGTCACGCCAGAATCTCAGCTTGCACTTTCCAGTGAATCTTGAGCAATTTATCACATGTTCGTTCGTTGTCATACATCACCATTGAACATCCAAAGGAGAAGTTAGAGGATAATGTGCTGGATGCCCAAAATCCAGGAATAGTCGATTTTTCCTACCCTGCTCAACATCGTGAGCTCGTCTAGGGGTAAGATGCTCGTCTCACAATCGAAAGGTTGTGGGTTCGAGTCTCACCTGTCGCTACTCTTCGCCCGCGACCAATCGGTGTGAGAGATTGGCGACGCTACATGACTCAACGGTCGACGTGTCGTAAAAAACCAACAACCAACCAACCTCGTGGGTTCGAATCCCACAACCGGCGAGATTACCGAGTCCACCCGCGACCAATTGGCGTGAGAGGTTGGTTACGCTGCATAATCCAGCAGTCGAATTCGTTAGAAAGCACGCAAGCGTCTTGTTGCCAAGGGAGTGCGATTGGCAGAAGTACAGATGGAGGTGGCATTCCCGTCGGTGCCGGCGGCAGGTGGCCGATGCCTTTTCGCTCCGTGCGCGAGGCCACCGGCACCGCGCTCGCCGGGCCCCGGCTGCCGCCTTGACGCAACACGAATTGGCCAATGCGCGGCTGGTTTGTGCCGGCGTTGTGTTCGGTCCGGGCACAGACGAGACATTCTTTGACGCAATGACGAATTGCCAATGAGCCCGCGTCGCCGGGCGACGTTCGGCCGCCTGGCAGCAGCTGTCAGCAGCTGGCAGCAGCTGGTACACGGACACGGGCCGATGCGAAAACGGACGCTCGGCGGCCGGTCCAGTATTTCCGCACTGTTGCCAGAAAACTTCTTGCTGAAGTTTCCTCCAGAATTTGTTCGCACAATGCAAGCAAAACAAGCCTGTTAGAAAGGAATTATTTTGTTTTTTTTATTGGTGGGCTTGCATAGTTGACAGCAAGTTTCCACTACAAAGCGTTTCTAAAGATGCACGGTTTGAAACTTACCTTCGTAATCCAAAGAAAACAGCAGAATAGTGACGATGAGTAAGTTTTCTTTCCTTCATGTTTGATAATCTGAAACAGATTGCACACCACATGCAATATATGTAGCATTGAACTATTGGATTCACAATTCAAAACTCAACATTCTTCAATGTTCGAATTTCACATTTCGTCTTCCACAACTCAGTCCAAAGCCAAATCGGCTGACCTTCAGCCGCTGATCGTAGCGTTTTGGTCTGGATGTCACACTTCTTGATATAACAGATTTGTTGTTGGCTAATCTACCTATACAAAACCAAAGTGATGAATCATCATTAATGGTTGAATTGACAGCAAAAACAACGTTGGAGCATCACTATGCATTGCAAAAAGTAATCACCACCAACGAAATTAATATATTCCCTTTATAAGTGCTATCATCAATCAAGCTCGGCTTATAGGTTTGGGTGCCTGAAAAACGCCTAGCCAAGCTCGATCGTTTTCTTCTTTTTACTTGCCCCATCCCACAGGTGAATAGTACACACGTACCCGTCAACTTTTAGTTTAGCATTTTAATTTTGTCGAAACGAGGTGGCATGACTTGCAAGAAAGAAGACCCAAGTCACGGCTTGTACCCTGCAGTTCTCGGGCTATGGATGGATGCATTAAACATACGAGTGGCTGGCTGTTTCATATATTGATTCAGACACAGACAGAGACATGGAGAGTGCAGCATTATGTGCAATGCAAATTGCGGCACGAATGTTTGATGCTGTATTCTGCAAGAGTGTCGCTGGTAGAGCGGAAGGCAAGAACGGTGTTTGTCGCTGTTTACCTTTGTATGTAAAGTTGGTTATTGGGGGGGGGGGCGCATCGACTGCAGAGGTCATGCAGCGTATATAAAGCTAGACCGAATATTTTCCCGAGTGGCTTTGCGAGCCATGGTTCTAGGCTAAGCAGAGCTTGTCGCCTGATTCCCGGCCACACCACCCGGTCAGGGAATTCTAGTTCAACGGCTGAATGCTTCGGCGCGCATCGACTGCGTTGGTCACGCGAGGCCAGAAGAAGATTCATGTTGGGGTGGGCCTCTGCTTCACCGAACGCGTAGCCGCAAATCGTTCCGCGGCTTGTCGTTAGTGCGCCACTAATGGCCAAGCTAATGATAGCTGTTGTCCTAGTTTGGCACTCCATCTCACCCGACGTCAATCAGTGCGTGACGTCATGCGATGAAGGTACAGGATAAGTAATTGCGCAACGTTGAACGTGGCTTGCCTGACTGTTCAGCTTATGATATTTTTGTGAATTGATCTAGCTAAGCAATTTCAAGCATCCAGGCAATTTAAATTCGTGCGCAAACAACTGCGTTTAATAGCAAAGCAGTCCACATGACTCAGCGTGTACAGTTGCGGTCTCTCGCCAGCTGATTATCGCATTATTGTAGCTGTTGCCATGCTGCCTGCTTCCCACACCCAGAACGGAGTGCCATACGTTTCAGGGGCTCTCCCCAAGCGTATATTGCCAATGCATTGTCGATTAATCACGGGGCGCCTCGCTGCCGCTCCTCAAACCTGGAAGCACCATAGCTGATGCATGCACGTGCTCCACATTTAGACCAAACGTGGTCCGTGTCAACACCTTTCCGAGCGAGAGGTGCGTTGCCGGTGGCGTCAGCGGTGACGTCAGCGGTGGCGAGGTGCCGGCGCGTGTGCGTGAGAAGCGAGTTGTCGTTCGGCCGGCGCCGGACCGTTCGATACACCGTGGGAGCCGTGCGGCGGGGCAGTGGTGGTGGTTGTTGGTTTTACGACACGTCGACCGTTGAGTCGTGCAGCGTCGCCAATCTCTGACGCCGATTGGTCGCGGGCGAAGAGTAGCGACATGTAAGACTCGAACCCACAATCGTTCGATTGTGAGACGTGCAACTTACCCATAGACTACTCGTCCCCCGTGTGGTGGGGAAGAGGCGCGCCCCGCGCTCGGCGACCGGCGCGCGCGGGGAGATTTCCCGCCAAACCTCCGCCGCGCCCGGCGACAGACGCGACCCTCCACGGGTCAACGCTGGGTCGCGCGCGCGGGGAAAACTCCCGCCAACTGTGACCATGCCGTATAACGGTGGCGGGTGATATTGAGTGACCTTGACAGTGGGGTGCCTCCGAGCAGGCAGGATGAACGTCAGCGCGGGTGTGTGCTGGACGTGGTTGTAGTTGCCAAGCGTGTTGGGATCTAAGCCGGGCCGGCCTGGGCCTGTGACCAGGCCCGGCTTAAGTCCGGTCAGTGTCCTGAAGTCGATCGAAATACCGGCATGCTTGTTATGCACACAAGTTAGCACCACTGCGTTTCTCAGTTGAAGGAGGGTCTTGCCAGCGACTGTATCCATGACACGTGTCGAGTTATCAACCTATGTCCTTGATTAACTTCCGTATTAAACACCATAAAAAACTGTATCAAACCGTAAAAAAAGAAAAGAAAGAAAAAAACACTAAACTAGCCAAACATCTCCCAACGTTTTAGGGAATTTACACCACAATATTTCTCCTCAAGCACTCAATTTTGCTCCAAGACAGGGTTACGGCGGCATTCCTGCGCGCGGGCAGCTTACCATGCACCTCGCACCGCAGCCGGCGCCTCCGTCCGTCCCGGATAGCGAACGGGCAGAGTGCTTGATTTGTATTCCGCGGTCCCGAGTTCAGTCCCAGGCAGGGACGGCGCTGTTTATCTCTGCGTCCAGTAATGCCATTTGGCAAGTGCGTCGCACCCGAAATTACATCAGCTCTGCGCACATACACGAGGGTGCCCAGCTGTATAAACACTGAAGGGAGTGCGCCAACGAGTCCATTGCTGGTAGGGTCGTTGGTAGCTGAGCGTCTCGCATGCCAGAGGTTCGAGGTTCGATTCCACGCGGTGCCCGCCATTCCTGCCAGGGTGAGAGGCAGGCGACGCCATATGGCCTCAGCTGCTGAGTGCGTCGTAAAACTACAACCAAGTCCAGCGCTGCTGAAGGAGCCTTGTCATGGATTTTGGTCATCCAGAGTATTCTCGGAAGGTTATCATGGGTGCAATGGACCCAAGTATTCGGCGCACCCCCTAAATCCACTACCACCACCACCACCACCACCACCGGAAAATGATCCAGTCCTTTTCCCACTAAATAGTGGAATATTGCTGTTTGACAGTGTATTAGTGTAAGCCAACTTTCTGACAAAGATGTCCAGCTTTTGTTAAAGCACCAGAACATTGCTTTTCGAAGGAAAGGGGGGCGCATTCCAAGCTCTTGAGTCGGTTTTTTTAGTCTTATTTCAGTCCGATTCCAACCAAAAACGAGTATGGTTTCCGTCGCTCGTCCAGCTCCTATTGACGCCTTATCCTTATAAAGTCATGAAGTGTCCAGACTTAATAAGAGCTACAGGGGCCCATCTGGATTAGGCCTGTAAATGGAGGATACTATGAGCCTGGACAAAAAGATTCTCAACAACCCAGCCAATACCACATTCTAAATTCCAAAGAAGCTATCCACCAACATCCTGCGCGCCTACCAATACCTATCTAACTACCTATCTAGTCCTATTCACTCGATCCCGCGTAACACACACATGGATCAAACTCCTCGTCAATAATTTTCAAATTCCATCCACGCCTACTGAAATGGGGCCTGTACCATATACACCTACTAGCATAAATCTCACCTCATCTAATTAGCACACAAAAACAAGATTATCCAACCTAAAAAAATTGTCCACTTGATTTGTGAATACATTCAATGAGGGACTCCCTACAACATAAGCAGACAGCCTATTCCACTGATCAACCACCCTTTGACTGAAGGTCTGTTGTCGCTTTATCGTCCTATACCTTGACTTGTCCAACCTGAATTGATGACCCCTATGTGATAACTGAAGAGCGTCGTTCAAATTGGCCTGATCTAGTCCTTTAACAACTTTGTACATTTCAATCATGTCCCCCCTTAATCTCCTATACTTGAGTGAGTATATATCTAATGCCACAAGCCTTTCTCCATATTCTAAGTTACCTTGTCCATTGATGAGTCTAGTGGCCTTGCGCTGCACTCTTTCTAGCATATCTATATCTCTTTCTAAGTAAGGGCTCTGTCCTGGCTGATATACTACGGGAAGCACCGTATTTCATGACGTGAGGAAACATCAGCGCTGACTGTACGCGGTAATTACTGTATCAAGATCGGCTGAGGTTGTGCCCAATCAGGAGGGAGCGGCGGACAGTGAGGGGGGGGGACGCGGCCGGGCACAGATGGGGCGAACGAAGGACGGCGGGGGGCGCGGCCGGGCACAGAGGGGCCGGACGGAGAACACAGGGGAGGGCGGAGGACAGGTGCACCCGGCGACCGACCGGACTGAGCTGTCAGCTGGGTGTGATGCAGTGAGGCGTCCGCCACTGGTGCCCGACAGAGCGTGTGGTGGGGAGGGGGACGACAGGTCGTCGCCGGCGGCTTCCTTTGTCCACTGGTAGACTTGTCCGGGGAGCAGGACTGCGGCGCGAACTGGTAGATTGGCCGGACGCCGGCTGTTCTCAGAGACGTGTGGTGGTGGTTCCGGCGGTAGATGTGACGATGCCCGGCAATGTGACGATGTGACGATGATCGCGTGCGCACTGTAGCGAACGCCCGGCACGACTGGCTGTTTTGGACACTCCTATTGGGTTGTGTCCTCTGAGTCCGTGTGCCGCTGGACGGTATGACGGACACAGTGTGACCTCTGGACGGTTGGCGGACACTGTTGCCTCGGGGTTGGGAATTGACCTCTGACGGTACGGCGGACACTGTATGCCCTCTGGACGGTATGGCGGACACTGTGTGACCTCTGAGCGGTCTGGCGACACTGTGTGACCTCTGGACGGTATGGCGGACACTGTGTGACCTCTGGACGGTATGGCGGACACTGTGTGACCTCTGGACGGTATGGCGGACACTGTGTGACCTCTGGACGGTATGGCGGACACTGTGTGACCTCTGAGCGGTCTGGCGACACTGTGTGACCTCTGGACGGTATGGCGGACACAGTGTGACCTCTGGACGGTATGGCGGACACAGTGTGACCTCTGAGTGGTTTGGGGAACACTGTGTGGCCCCTCAGCGGCACGACACGGACGCTGTGCGACCTCTGAGCGGTCTGAGTGACACAGTGACCTCGTGTGACCTCGGGGCAGCATGGCGGACCCGGCTGTTGGACCGGAGCCATGCTGTGGTCCGACAGCAGAGGCGAGAGTCACCGCGGGGCAGTGCATGGCGGTCTGGTCTGGTCTGGTCTGGCAGGGCAGGCGAGAGTCGGTCTGGTCAGCCGGCGGTGGTCGGCGGCGTGGCGGCTGACCAGATCGCTGCCGCTGCTTCCGGTCGCGTCGATAGCCACCGTCGGCCGTCCGGCAGCGCAAGGTCGCGGGTTCGAGGCTCGGTAGCTGCCGGCTTTTCGTCTCGGCCCGGTGTGCTTGGGTGTGGGCCGTCTCGGAACGGCAGGGCTGCCCACATGATCTTGATGGACGTGTTTGCGGCTTGAACTCGCGGGAATCGCTCAGCGTGAGGAACCACTGATGCATCTGACGCTGACATCAAATAAATCGTAGTTCCGTCAGGTGTACCCGGCGCGCATCGTATGCGAACCGGATCAAGATACGGGTGATGCGCAAAAATAGCTAGCAGGATGGTGCAAGATTTCTTCGTACGCTAGTGCGAACCATTGGCGGGGGCCGATGCAACACTGACAGTGTATTCCTGATGCAACATCGGTGTGGTTTGCACCTTGTCGATTGTGTGTAGAGAGCCTTGTTTTAATGGCGTCGTGTTGAGCGTTCCAGGACAGATGGACCAAGCTCAAACACACCAGGCTCTCAGATTTCGATAAACTCTGGACCAGGGAGTTATTCTTTTGCTCGGATTTCATATTTGCAATTTTCAGTTCGCTGAGATTCGTGGTTTGAGAGTCGTTTCGTCTCGTCTCAAGAGTCGAGTCATCTCAATGTTTGCAATGTTTGTGATTTGGACAGTGGCAAACACATTGCTCAATACTTCCAAAACCACGTGTTAGATTTCCAAAAATATAACACGGTTGTGTTTATAATTGTATAGCGCAGCTTTCTAGCTCTCGCTTGTGTGATTTCTGATGTGAACATTACTTTTTATGCAACATATTTGCTCGAGATTTGGGAAAGATGGCCGCCGGTCTAGGTTAAAGCTGAATTATCCCTGTGTTGACTGGTTGATAAGGTTAAGACGATTTTATATCACCCTGCGCACCCATCTGAAGCGCATTTCACTTTTGAGGTATTCGGCAGTACGCTTCGCACGTACGTTTTCGCAAGAACCTTTTGAAAACCGTACAATGCCGGGATTTGTGCTAATGAATCACACAAAATGAAATAGCAAATAAAAAATAGCTAAAATGACTAAGTTTTGAGCTGTCATTATGGTAAATGGATCGGTGGTACATTCGTCGTTATTGCAGTCTACACCTCGCACAGTGACCTAAATGATGACCGAATAGTTGTTTGAGAAGTCGTCAAAAATTGACTACCTCACACTCTGGCAAGCTACCTTTCAACATTTCCACGTACTCAACTTGCCTGACAGCCACATGGTGTGTTGTCAGGTCATACGTTGTTCTGCCCAGTGACGCGACAGACTGGTCAGCGTGCTGAACTACAGGCCCACTAGGCTGCACCTGCCTATTGATACCCACTGCTTGTACTGGACTTCTGAGCAACTGCTCAATGGACTTAGTTCGTCTAAAAATAAGTGTACACCACTTTTGCAAGAGCATGAATCACAGCCAGAGTTAAAAAAAACAGTTTTGTGGATTTTGGCATCCGGAGCATTATCCTCCCCAGAAAAGTATCCTCATCTTTCTCATTTGGAGGTTGAATGATGCTGTTTAACGATGAACTGCTCTGTGATAAATTATTCAGCATTCACTGGAAAGTGCAAGGTTAGATTCTGATGCCACAGATTGGAAGACAAATATCCTCGCCGTATTCGATTACCCCCCACATTCTCCTCTCCACGTGCAGGAATACAACGCAAAAATCCAGCCCTGCTCAAAATGGTCGCTAAATGGCCACATATTTTGGTCGCAGCGCCTCGAAACCCAAATAACTAACTAGCCAACCCTGCTCACGGCGATGCATCACGTACTTGGCGTTCATTCGGCTACAGACTCGCTTCTCCATGATGGACTGGGACGGCGCATGCTAAGTGCATCTACATGCGGCTTTGGATATGACTGTTTCGCGCACACACACACACACACACACGCACGCGCACGCACACGCACACGCACACGCACACGCACACGCACACGCACACGCACACGCACACGCACACACACACGCACGCCACGCACGCACGCCACACACACACACACACACACACACACACACACACACACACACACACACAGACACACACACACGCACACGTACACACACACTGAAGGGGTGCCACTCGTCCCGGACAGGACACAGTTATTCGGACGTGTATCTCGAACATTCGCGAAAGAAAATATATATTATAATATTTATATCGTCACTTGTAAGCACATTGCAGATCTCTCAGAGCTTGCCAGCAAAAGCACCTTGTATCCTGGCCCTTTCTCTGTCTGCATTGCGAAACATCAACGAATCATTTCCCGGACACGTCGCACTGATATCATCGGACTCGTAGGAGGTGAGCGAACCATCAAGAGTCCTGTCCCCGGCTTATCGTACAGATATCATCGGACTCTGAGGAGATAGCACGCCGCCGCCGATGCTCATCGACAGCTGTTCCCGCACTCATTCCCGGCACATCCGGAAGGACAGCGCGCTCCTTCAGTTGCCTGCTGACTTTCGCTGCATGTAGAGCGATGAGTCGGAGAAAGCGACGGTTCCAGTGCTGGACAGTGGAGTGCGAATTTGTGGTTTTTGGTCGTGGCTTGTCGGTGTGGTGAAGGTATTTTTGAGATCTTTGGATTTGGCGCTCGTGCCTGCCAGCCTGGGACACTTGCGAATTGTAAGCTGCGTACTTGTGTTGACGGGCCGATATAGTTGCAGGCTCTGGTATGAGTGTAAATATTTCGACTGCACTTTGCTCACCGAGTTGATTTAGACCCTGGGATATCACGGAATACCCTTGTGCTACTCTAGCAGTATGTATAGGGGGTATGATTTAACCTCGTGATTTTCCAGCCCGGCAATTTCTCTAGAAAACTCGGAAATATGCGGCCGGGCGAAGTAGGCCAGACGTGGCTGTAAAGTTGGGGGAGGAGCGGGAGATGGGACGCTGACCCACTCCCGGAAATTACTTTTATTACCGCATCCAGGAGGTGGCCGGCACAAACACAGTGGTGGATCGAATAATTCAGTGGGCGAGGTGTGATTGTGTATTCCGTACTCGCGCCTACACACGTCGATCTGGCTGCACCGGTTGGTTGGCAGCTGATAGGCGTGGTGATTCTGGCGCTGGAACTGGTAGCTGTCGTCAGCTTTCGCTTCAAGTTGTACGGTGCGGGGCGTAGTTTGGAAGAGCCCTTTTAGTGGCGTCGGATCGATGTCAGACAGACTGCAATGCGAGTGGTAAGGTACTGTCTTACCGGACAACATGCTTCAAAATCTTATGTAACACACGTCATTGCTTGTGATTCGTTTCCGTTCATGACGTCATCTAGTCCAGACACATCACTTGCTAATATGCAGTGGTACACTTTTCATTAAAATGGGTGGAGCATACCACTTAGTGAATACTCAATCGACATCCTTCCCCAAAGCGTGCTGACATCGTCCTTCTGGATGTTGCTCGGGCAGACTTCATTCACTCCACGTTTC